>JAGPOW010002149.1:6673692-6733490 GCA_030014935.1 Caiman crocodilus | reverse complement strand
GGCTTCTGGGCACCTTTGCCCCTCTTGTATCGGGTAGGAACGGTCGCCCCTTGGGCACGGAGGATCGTCTCCTTAAGGAGTGCCCACCCTTCGTGAACGAATGTCTGTATCCAAATTGCCAAATCTCTCCAAATCGATTAGGAAGGTTCCGATTTGGAGAGGTCTAAAGGGTCTCCTGATTCAATTCAGATTCAGCCACCGAATTGGGCCGAATCGAATTGGGGACCGAAGCTTCTCACAGCTCCTACTCCTCACCCCCACGCTGCTGCTTTTCCCACCAGTGGGAGGGGGATGAACTTAAAATGCCCTTCTGTGAATTCAGTTTTATACATAGAAAATTATAACAAATTTATAATATCCTTTCTATGTCCTGTTAGTGTAGCTGAGCCAGCCCAGGTATGACAGGGGTAGAATCCAGCATTAGTTGTACATCATAAACACATTTAACTAAACCTGGTAACGTAATATTTAATGGTGTGCAAGTCAAAAAGAACCTAGATTAAGTATCAAATCCTAGGTGACACTTTATTTATAGGCAGTTAGAGGGAAAACTCTCATCTTTACATGTACAATGAGAAAGTATGATCTAGAACAGTGGTGTCAAACTTCTAACGCCTAGTGCTGCCCATAGGTCTTGATGACCAACAGGCAGCATATGAAGCACATTAGATGGCCGTGGGTGCTTCACGGGGTGCCTGTTCTGGATTGCATTCTTGAGTGATGGAGCAGCCACCATGAACTGCACAGGCTCAGAGTGGATGCCTGCTGCTGTGGGACCATGCTGCACAGCCCCATGGCAGCAGTATCTCTGGCTCTGGGATCATGCCGCACAGCCCTCCAGTAGCTCTAGGACTATGCTGCACAGTCCCATAATGACAGCAGCTCCAACTTTGGGCTGTGCTGCACAGCTTTGCAGTGGTTCTGGCTTTGGGGTTATGCAGAACAGCCCCATAGAAGCAGTGGTTCTTGACAGTGCCTACTCCAGAATACAGGGCTGTTCTTTGTTTCCTGTCTGGTTTGCGGACTGGGCTTGTACCATTCATCTGGCCTGTGGGGCCAGATGCATGCGTTTCCTCTGGTCTAGAGTCATCAAGGCTAGGGATAGAAGTTGCGCATAAACTGGTTCAAGTGATCATAAACTGGTTTATACCTGTAACAATACAAGTTCAGTGGACATGAACCAGTTCTAAAATGGCTGATACTGGTTTAATATAATATATATGAAGCTTCTGTCTCAGACCTCTTCTGGTTCAAGTAAATCAGAGTCCCCCAGGATTTTGCAGCCCTGGGCTGGGCTGTCTGCTCCATTGAGCAGGGCTGGCTGTGCCAGTCTGCTCCTTAGCTGGAGCAGTGATAGCTGGCTTACTGGCCTCACTGGCCCCCTGTTGGGGTGTGTGGCCAGAAAGTGTGGGGGGTGGGTGTTAAATTTCCCTTCCCCCAAGGATGGAGCTACCCTGCCATACTTAGTGCTGGCTGCAGCTGTGTACCCAAATCCCAGAGGCACCTGGAAGCAGGAAGAGGAAGTGATGAGCAGAGTCCTGCTATTGTGAGTCTGGACTGCAAATCTTAGAAATATTGGGAGCAGTGGGAAGAGGAAGTGAACACACAGCCCATGCTGGCTACATGCAAGAGAGCTGTGCTCTCACCCCTTCCACCCCCCAGCTTCTGGCTTGATCCATTGCAGGCATGTGGCTGCATTTCCTGAATCAAAAGTGAATGTCTGTTCATTTGCTTATTGGTTCAGTTTTTGCAACTTATTCAGTCCTTGCAGGTTAGTCTCAGTTAAGTCTAGGGCTTTTTAACCATCTGTACTTAACCCAAGACGCTAGGAATTTCACAGTTCCATTGCTACAAAATGTTTTTTTTCGTAGCCCATAATCATATATTCACATCTTTCTTTTTCTTCAGATGCTTTCTAAAATTAATTAGGAGATGCCTTAGTCAGATTTAATACCTATGTTTTGTGATTCAGAAGAGTAAGTGAAACCATTACTTTTATGAACAAATTGCATATATTTAAGCTCAGATCCTTAACTAATTCTCTGTCCTAAATGGATAGCAAAGTACTGAGTAAATGCATCTTCCAAGGCACCAAAATATCTTCTTGACCTGCATCATAGAGACTACTGCAATCTAAGGGTTGAAATAGGCTCACAGTTGTCTTATACCCCATATCTCCCAACTAGCTCATGTCCTATTTCTTGCATGCAGCTGCATGCCAGTTACATTTAGGAAGGTGCCTTTGAATCATAGAGAAGGTGGGGGGTTTTCCTGAATGATCAACTTTCACAATCACTAAAGTCTTGTAGAAGAAATGTCCTTCTACAGGATAATATCTTTCAAGAGGCATCATTTCCAGGAGTGAAAAGGTTATTCAGTTTTCAAGTCTGTACATTTGTTGACCCCTTTTTCGGTCTTAAGTGTGTCTGTTCGTATTTATTTATTTATTCATTTGACTTTTTTTAAAATGATGTAGGTATCCATCTAAGAACTTGACACTAACTCACTTCAGCATGTCACTGAACAGCAAATAGATGATAACTGTCAGTTTAGGCATGTTTTAGTGACATCCTGTAAATTGTTCAGTCCCTCCCACGTATAATTTGAGACTTTTCCAGAGTTATTTCCAAGTCTTCAGTAGTGAGTTAATATTTTAATAAAATTTAACTTGAACTGTACCTTTAACCAAATAATATTGTAACACCTTTACAGAGCAGGTGGAAGTGAAGAAAGGGCGTGCAAATATTACATGGCATATTAGAGTTGTATTCCAATGTAATGACCTAAATTAAAATAATTTAGGTATTCTAGAACATTAAACATTTCAGCCTTAACTCATAGCTCTCTTGGTTGTCCTGATCCATATGATAAATTATAGATTAATAGAATTAATAGTACAGATTAATAGAATTCATTTGACCTAATTCTTTGGTATGTAGGGTGCTTATTCTCATGCAGTTCTAGTAGTCTTGTTGAATCACACTTTGATCGTTTGAAAAGCCTGCTTAGTAGGATGTGCTCGGTAAGTGATTTGCAGTCGGATGTCTCAAGATGTAATGAATGAATTGTCTCTTGCAACTATGGGACCTGCCTGGAAACCTGGTATTGTGAACTGGTTGTAGCTGTCTCCAGATTGCTATAATGTAGAGGCTGTATTAGCACAAATTTAGTATAAACAGATCTGTTCAGTATTATTACTTGTTAACTAACATCTGCATTTCACTTTAATTATACAGCAATATTATTGTTTTTGGCGATTTTGTTTATATTAAGGACATGTATCATTAAAGTAGGTTATTCTGAGTAGTATTTTAATTTCTAATGTTAGCATCATCTAAAAAATACAGTAAAATCCACAGCAAAAACACGGTTGTATATTTGTCTGCATGGGAAATAAGAACTAGAAAATTGTGAGTGTTTCACTTGTGTAGAAATTATGGGAATTGTTTGGGTTGTTGATTTTATTGTTTAGCCCATTGTTGTCTTTCTGGTATGCTGTTCTATGAAGTGCTTTTTAAAAAGATTATATGAAGTTTATAACATATTATGTTTAATTCAAACTATATAATTAGCTTGTGGGCATACATCAGATTATTTGCAGGAACAAGTGAAATATTAATTCTCCACTTACTCAAAATAGTTTTCCACTTTAAATTAGCAGTCAGTCATTGAAGATATTTTTTGTCACCGTTTATTTAAAAGAAAAATGGACACTTTTGTAATGGAATACATAAAGAACAATTAATTGAATTCCCAAATCCATCTCATTTGCAGTGCGTTTGCTCTGTCCTGTTCATACTAGGTCACGAAGTACCTATTTATAGTGTTATGTGATGTTCTGAACTGGACCTAATATTTTGTTCTGACTTGATTTGGGATCTAATTTTGATTTTTCTCTCTAGTTGCATTAAATATATTATATTTGAAAGAGATTGCAGAAAACTTTTTTTTTGATATTTTACTTTCATGTGATGGTAGGGAAGAGCAAGTTGAAATGCAGTAGTATGATAGTTGTCTCCTTGGAACTCCTGGTAAAGGGGTATGGGTTAAATGTTATCCTAGTGAACAAAATTTTTAAATTGGTTAATATTAAACAATAATAAACAATTGAAATTCACTATTAAATTAGGAAGTGCTATTTGCCTCCCTTTTGGAAAAAATAATTTCAAGGCCAGTTTTCATGAAAGTTATAGATTACATTTTGCTTGACTTTTAATGAACAGGGACTGTTTGAAAAAAAATAGAATTCTATAGATTTATCTCTTTTTATGTTCTTTTGTTTGGTTGCTCGCTTTTTTTAAGCAGTCGCCTCTTTCCAAGCAAAATCATTCTGATGTAAAATAGGATGTACAGTTCTCCAGCTCTTGAACTTACAGTGACCTCCTTTTTCTTTCCTCCCATAACCCCCCCCCTTGCCCCTTGATTTTTCTTCCAGACTGGCTTCTGTGCTCACTGTGTTCAGCTGTTTGTACCTTCAGTCCTTTTTACCTTCAGCAGGACAGTTAATCCATTTCACATAGATCAGAATGGCAGTGTTCTTACGTCGTTGAGGTGGCAGGATTTCTAAAACAGCTTGTATCTCATCCCAGATACTGAATACAACCTTTCCTACCTTTTCTAGGTGCTTCTAGCATCTGCTGGCCTGGAACCTTGGATACTGATTTCTTGACAGAAATAGGCGGCTTTTTGATAAATTAACAACCCACTGTTGTATATGTTGGCCAGCCTTGAAAGGCTGAAAAATGTTTCAACTTTAATAAATCATGTCTTCTTTCAGACTTGATAGTGAACAGTGTTTATAATGTGTGCATATTTTATTTATTTTGCATGCAAGGGGCAAGCATACTGATGTCTTGATGCAAGATGAGAAATTTGAGTGGCAGTATTATCACTTAATGTTGTTGTAACCTCAGTTTTTCTCTGCCGAATAGATAATTTTGGAGTAGATTTATCATTTTTGGCACTGGACTGTGAAAACAAAGGCAATTTTAACTGTACTCCTTTCTTATTCATTTGCAGCTTTCAGAGAGCTGTGTTGCAGAGTTGTTAGTTTTATTGTAGAAATACTTGTTTTTTGTGACATCAGCTCCTTGACATCCATGCCATGTTTTAGTTTGTGCCTCAGCTGCTAGCTACAGCCTCCCAAGGGAGCCAGTACCACCCGTGCCTGGATACATGAGGCAGAGATGTGAAAGAGAGAGAACAGGATAACCAGTCTTCCATTAAATATTTGCTCTTAATGTTCAAGCTGATCCTGCCTATTGTCCTTGGTGTCTAGTGGTATTCAAACAGCAGCATCAGTGAAATAAAGGAAAATGTTTCATTTCATATCTACTGCATTGTAAACCATAAAGAATTATATGCTGAAGAAGCAAAAGAATAAAACCTAGTGAGTAATGCATGTCTTTTCTATAGATTTTATGTACCATCATTGCGATTGCTGTTATGAATTGAGGCCATTGATGCAGTATGTGTGTGCATGTGGTGCAGTAGATAATAGAAGTCAGCATTTTGGTTATCATGTAGTTGCTTTGCCTACAGTCCTCCTTTGCAACCATAGATTATTACAAATACAGATATTGCTGGTGCCTCTTGCGTGTGCAGGGATGTGGCTAAAAGAGCTCTGAGAAATGTCGACAAAATTGCTGTGAAAAGCCTTGTTTTTGTTAGGCGACACATTTTATGAGAAGAACAGGCAGAGGAGTATGCAGAGTGAGTGATGCTGCTGATAATAAGGGAGACTACTGAAGGAAATGTATCCAAAAAAGCCTGATGGTATGTTTTCTGGGCCTGCTTATTGTAAGCTTGCTAATTTGAAGATTAATGTCTTCAGAGCATCATTCTCAAAGGCCTTTTTTGTTGTACAGCTTATCTGCTATTGCTTTTTAGATAGATTGTTTAATTTTGAAATATGTATTTTGAATTGGAGCTTTCTGTGTCTAACATTATTAGAAAATATTTATGAATACATTGTTTTGTTCTGCATTGCTACATCTGAACAAATCCATTTTATGTTTAATGGTAAAAAATATATATTTTGATTGGATAGCTAGTGAATTTTAATGATTTCAGGTGATATTGTTTTTGCACTCTGTAGATCAAATGAAAAATTATTCTGATTTAAAGGCCTTAATATTATATGGTAGAATATGGCTTTAAATCTATTCGGTCAATGGTTAAAGTATTAACATGATAGCACTTTGACAGTGTTTGTTTAACATTATTAGCATTCTTTTCTGAACTTCCTTTTTAAAAAAGACTAGATTGTTATACGTGGCTTTTATATTATTTGTTTATCTGCACAGTATTTTTGGCAGTAGCTAATAGGCTCGTTTCTTTTACGTAGATCCTCGAAAATTACATCATAGGGGTGAGTGGGGTATATTTTGTTTTAATTGGATTAGAATCTCTCTTCATGATTTTGTTTTTAGATCTGAATATATATTTTTCTTTGTTCTCCCTGTTGCAACTAAAATATAAAAAGGTTTTCTGCAATAGTTGTGTGGCCTGTAAATATTGTTCTGGTTCATAAGGACAGGTTTTTCCCTTCATTTGTTACTGTATTGGCAGCAATGATTAGGTTATTCAGAGCACGTGAACCAATTCCATCCCCCAATGAAGAAAAGAACTATTGCAACCATAGAGACAACTCGGAAGGCATAGCTTGGATTGCACTGGGTAATTCATCTGTTTTGAAACTGTTATATACTGGTTGAACTGGCAGAAGGGGCAAATTAAAATACTCAGGAATATTCAGTTACTCAGGAAATGAAAATAGCCATGTCATTGTTTCTCAAGCCTGTTTGTGAAATCTCTACCTCTATCATCCTAATGTGTACCATGTGCTTTATTTGTACACAGTTTATGTAGTTTTCAAAAAATTTTAATATAAATTGCCAAAGGGATTAAATCTTAAGAACTAGAATGTGGGTCAAGTCACTGATTTTATTCACTTAATCTGTTTGAAATTTTAATTCCAAAATGGATTTGTCATTTGTTTTAAACCCAAAATATCCAATTACAAAATAGAAATGTATATGTACTACAGGCACTTTTGGGTGTGAGCTTTCAAAGTACTCACGTTTTATTCTGATTGTTCCTGTGTGTTTTTTAGTTCAGAAATCTTGGTATCGGGCCAGATAGGTGTATCAATCTATAAACTATTAGCAAAAATGTTTTTAGAATAAAGAAAGCTTAATGAACTGATTAAAAGCCTACAGTTAATGAATTAGCTTCTTTCTCATTTTCTGTTTCTTTGCTAGTTTAAGAGAAAATGCCACTCTGCTTTAGAAATCTTACTTCCCAAGTGTTGCTTAGTTAGGTGTCCTCTGTTTTATCACTTGACCTTTTAAACTTTCCCCTCCACAAATGTACAGAGCTGCTTCTAAAATCCAGGTTTTTTGATTGGATGGACTTACTGACAAAACTGATCATTTAGTTAAGTTGCTTGTTTGCCCAAGATGCCACTTACAAGACTGGCAGACCTTCTTTTTCTGGTTTTTTTTTTTTTTTTTTTTCCTGTTTCATTGGTTGTAAAGAGACTTGTTATAGTTGGCTCTCCAAATGATAATATTCAGGTTAATTGCTGAAGAACATTGTGCTTCTTTGTAGCAGCTGCTTTTGCTGTGTGTTTCTGACTACTGAAATAATTTTATTAAGCCACAGAAATGTCCAGAGGCCTATAGATGAGTTAAACAAGGTCTTCAGAGTTTGAGACAGGCCTTGTATTACTGTCTGAGAAATCCAGTTGTGTGTATATGTACTAAGGTATTCCTCACTAATTTGAAATGGAGAATGACAGAAATGAAGCCTGTCAATTTAGCTTCAAATGTCTACACATGACTGATCGTGAAAGAACTGGCTGTCAACCCAAGGTTGCGTAGCATTTATTTCTTCTGAAGAAAATTAGTGTAAGAATATTAAAGGAGTGAATTCAGGAAACTTGTCTAGAGGAGCTTTTTCACAGATTGGTCTAGGACGTAAAACAATAAAAAAACAAGCCACAATTACTGGGAGAGAGGATAGATGAAAGACTGGGAAGCCTGGTTTTGACTAGAAAAGTACCTGACTTTGGTCTCTTAGATTGTAATGATGGAGAAGTATCAGTAATATAATTGTTTGAACTATTAGGTGGGTGTAGAGAGAAGTTTTTAGTACAACCTTTTTTGTTTCTTGTTTGTCTGTTCTATTTTATAACATAAGCTCTGAACAGATAATAAATTGTATCTAGTGGTGAAATTATTCTTCAGCCAGTGTTCCAGGCCCTTTGCTCATTTCCTCTTCCTGTTTTGGAGAGGGGAACGGCGGCAAACCCCTTCTCTTTAGGTTCTCAGCTTTCATTCAGAAATGGTACTTAGCTGTTGTGATCAGAAAGAAAACATTCAGAAGGTAAGCTAGTGCACCTGAGGCAGCAGTTGCTTGCTGGGGTTTTCAGAGAGTCCAAAGCAATAGCTCTGAGGCATGTGAACTACCCTTTCATTGAGATTTGTGATACTAAGGATATTTTAACAGTTTCACCATAGGTGACAGAAGGCTGGGAATAATGGGGCTTAGCCCCCTTGCCCCCAAACGTGGTTCCACTGCTCCAGTGCCACTGTACCCCCGCCACACGCTTCTCTGCTGCTGCGTGCAGGAGGGAGGGGCAGCAGCCAAGCAGGCCCACCCTGCACCACATTCCCAGCCCTCCCCATATAATATTTTCTCCTGCCCCCTGTGGATTTCACTAGTAATTGAAATACGTAAGAAAAGAGAGGCTTGTTTTACAATTCTGTACACAACATTTCTCATAGTATATGCAAGGAGGAGATCGGAAACATGAGTGCAACAGATTTAAAAATCTAGGTTTCCATCACCTTATGAGAGTTACAGGTGTGGTGCAATTAGTTTAATCCCTAGAAGTAGAAGGATTGAATATTGCCTTTTAAATGTTTGCCCCCTGCTACCTATTTGCCCCCTGCTTCCACTTAATCCTCCTATTGTGCCTATCCCTTGCAGCCTCTGGCCCCTAACCCCCTTCCATCCGGTCTTCCTCTGCACTGCTTCTGTCCTTTTGCAGCTTCAGGCCCCTACTCCACTTTCTTCCTACCCACCCCCCAAGCCTTTGCTCCCTGCCTCATCTTGGAATGAATACAAAGTGAAAGGGGTCAAGCTGCAGCAGCAGCTTCTACCCCAGTGCAGGGATGGGGCCAAGGTTACAACCTCAGCACACTGCCCCCTCACTGACTCGTACCTGATTCCAAGATGAAGTACTCTTTCACCATGTTGAATGGTGGGGCGGGAGACTTGTCTTAGAATTGAGTAAAATATAATAAATCCTGCAAAATAATTGAACTGTTACTGAAGATACAGCACTAATATTTGTCTGTGTAGTATTTTTAATAGTATAGAGCAGTGGTTTTCAACCTATTTTTGATCTGCAGACTCCAAAAACATTTTGAATTGAGGTGTGGACCCCTTTGAATTGTAAGTGTGGATATTCACATACTTTTGATCACAGTCATCTTTTGCAGACCCTTTAGACAAAGGGTCTGCAGACCACAGGTTGAAAACTCCTGGAATGGAGAATTTAATTTCCATATTAATTTACAAACATTTAACTAATTCTTATGATGTGCTTTTGAATAGGTGAATAATATCCCTTTCAAAGATGAGGTAACAAGACTTTTTTTGAGGCTAATGGGAGATACTTTCAGTCTTATTGCTCTTGGGTTCTTGAAACAAACTTTTCTAAATTTGTGTACCATTTTTAAGACTCGGACTTTGGTCTATAACATCCATAGTGCACTAAAAAATGTGAAAAGAGAAGTAGAGCCATAGATGCATCATGTTGAAGGGTGAAAAATGACATTTTCTGATTTATTCTTTTTGAAAAAGATGTTGAAGACTGCTACAGTGTTAAGGGAGTTGCAGATTTGTGGAAAACATTTTCAGTATGTGCATTTCTAAAAGAAATGTCTGTATCGTCTAATGCAGAAGTGTCAAGAATATGGCCTGTGAGCTGGATGGAGTCCATGGGTTTATAGATTTGACCAACCCGCGCTGCCCCCCCCCAACGCACCAGCGCCCTAGCCTTAAGCGCTGCATGTAGCATGTGGACTACATCTGATGCTGTGCACCTTGCATGCAGCACAGGGGGACTGGCCCATGCAGGAGCTAGTGTGGAGGGCAGGTCTGGTGGTGTGCTGTATGTAGCGTGCACCCTGCGCTGGCCCTCTTGTGCTGTATGTATGCAGCAAGCATGGCCAATCCAGCCCCACACAACACGTAGTGTGCATCAGCCCCAGGGTGCTCTGTATATGCAGCACATGGGGCACTTACTGCCCATGGTGCGCAGGCTGGACCTGTTGCTTCATATGGCATGGGGAGTCCAGGGCACAGGCTGCATGCAGCGGCCTGGGTTTGACCCCTGTGCTGCCTGCAGTGTTGAGTCCAGCCTACACGCCATGGGCAGGGCATGCCTCATGCTGGCTCCATGTGCAGCATGCACGGTGAGTCTTAGAGTTAGTGCATGCTGCGTGCAGTACTTGGGCTGTACCTGGTGCTGTGGGCACTATGGTTGTTCCCTGTCTGGCCCACAGACTGGCCCATTGGGATGGATGAGTTTTTACATCTCTGCCATAGGCATCAGGGTGGGGACTAACTCAAACTTATTCCTTTGTGCCAAGAGAAAACTTTACTGAGATCTCTTTCTGAGTAGTGAAGTATGATAAAGTAATATTGCAAGAAACAGACCAGAAATAATATTCCATGGGCATACTCATCCACTCTGACTCTGAGAGCTTCCTATTTCTATGCTGGAAGATGAAGGCATATTGCTTTTTATACTGATGTGCTACAAATCAAATCTAATTATGGATTGGAAAAGAACAGACACTTTAAGTTAAGAAAATTGATGTTCTTTACCAGCTATCACGTATGTATGCATGTAAAGAAAACTTCATATATGCTCAATGGCAATTGTATACAATGTTTCTGGTGTGGATAAGATGCTGTTAAAATCTTGTATTATTTAATATCTCCACAAGCATGTTTATTAACAAGATTATACCTTGAAAAACTTCTGCCAGTCTGCTAAATTGGTGTTTCTTCTTTACGTATCATACAGGTGCACATACAAAGGATTTTTGAGCTCCATCAGAAACTCTTTAACCTTGTAGAAGCAGTAGTGCACAATAGAGGTCATTCTTTCTGGTCTGTTTTATTTAAAAAAAAAAAAATAAAAAAAAAAATAACCCTGTGCAATTTCAGAAATCTTTTAATGGTTTCTGAAATTTAGTAAACAAGTATATTTTAATCTAGAACGTATAACAAATACTTATAAAAGAATCAGAGATATCGTGTTACATATTACCTGACACTTCATTTCCTACATTGCAAAACTGGGTATAACTACTGACAGCGAGTTGTTGCTAAATACATTGTAGAAGTATAAAATAGATACTTTTTTATGTTGGCCTACGTGTGGTAGGAAGATAAAAAAAAAATAAAAAAAAATTAATCATTGCCAAGACAAACAATATTTGCTTTTGTCAGAAATTACACTTGTGTAGCTTGTCTACCGTGATCTCCAGATGACGTATTGCAGTAAAACTTGTTTGTAGCTTCAAAGTGCAGAAAATATGCAGTAATTTGTTATTGGCAGACCATTTTATTCTGGGGAAACCTTTTCTTTCAAATGGAAAACTTTGATCTGGGCTGTAATATACAATGTAACATCACTATGCCATACATTTATTTGCAGAGTTCCTATTGATTTTAAATTGACTTCTATTTAAAAATTGATGTCGTGATGGTGCATATTTTAAAAAATAACTTGACAGACGTTGGGGTATAGATGTTATATTTGTCTAACTCAGCAGTTCCCAAACTGTGGTCTGCGTACCATGAGTGGTATGCAGACAACTTGTGAGTGGTACATGCGTAGGTGGCAGAAGGCCAGTGGTGAGGGATATATACACACACACCCAGCTGCAGTCTGCTGCAGATGGCCAGAAACGCAGCCCAGCTGCATGTGGAATAGGAGCCAGTAGGTAAATATTTTGGGGGAAAGAGCATGGAGGACGGAAAGGGCAGGACTGGGCAGATCGAGGCCCCCATGGTGAGGGAAGGAGTGGGGCAGGGCCTGGGGTTAATGGGGCCCCGGGGGCAGGTCATAGGGAGGCCAGAGCCTTGGGCAGCACAACCAGGTGGCTCCTGTCACTGCGCACCCCAGGGGAGGCATGGGAGGTATGTGCCCCCAGGATTTCAGTGGAGCGGATGTTGGCTCTCCACTGTGCACTGGGCTCTGCACCCCCTGCTGTTGCCTTGGGACCTGCGTGTAACACCATGTGCCTCCCACGTGCTGGCTGTGCCATGTCCCCAGCTCGCCCAGCAGCGGGAGGCACAGTATGGCATTGTGCATGGCTCCTAAGGCAACAGCAGCAGCATGCAGCAGGCAGCCTGCTGCTGCCCCACACTCGGATCTAGGGGCCACATGCCCTCCATGCCTCTCCCAGGGCATGTGAAGTAGTGGAAGCCCTGCCCCCTACGCCCCTGGAAATGTCCAGGCCACCACAGGAGGGTTTGGGTGGCAGGAGGGGTTGCGTCCTTCTGTATTGGCCCTTCTGAGGGCATGGGGTGGGCCTGGCTGACCTGGTCCAGCCCGAGGAGAGAGAACCCCTGGGAAACAATGGGCTGCCTACTGCAAGCTGGGCTCTGTCCTGCTGCTGTTGCCTTGGGAGTTATGTGCACCATGATGTGCTTCCTGCCGCTGGGCAGGCAAGGAACAGCCAGCACATGGGAGGCACATGGCATCTTGCGTGGCTCTTGAGGCAATGTCAAGAGGGCACAGAGCCCAGCGGGTAGCACGCCTCTGCCCCATGCCTTCCCCAGCGGTGTGAGCTACAGCAGGAAGCCGCACCCTTTGATGATCCTCCCGTGGCTCTGTCCCATTACCCATCTAGCCCCAGGGTATCATTCATCCCAACCCCTGACTCTGTACCACTTCCTCCCTCTTCGTGTGGACCTTGATCTGCCCCCTCCACAGACTCACCTGCTTGGTACTGTGTCTGTGTTTCACCCCTCCCACTAAAGACAACCAAAGGCATCTCTGGATGTGGGTAAGTTTACACTGTCTTTTTTCCAATTTACAGTTGTTTTATATGGCTACCATAACTGATAAAACAATGTTTTATGATTACTCAAGGTTTTGATGTTGTTTTAATACAGTCTGTTACCTATGTGTATGAAAAATTTGCTGGGGGTACTTCAGGCTGTATAGTTTTAAATTTGTGGTATGCAGTCTGTCAGAGTTTGAGAACCACTGGTCTAATTTAACCATATCAGACGAGTAGAGTTCAAGCTTTTCACCCCACAGGACTGATGGGCAGTGCCCAATCTGTCCACAGGCTGGATCCGGCTGATGGTCCAGATCTAGCACCTGGGGTGAGCACAGTAGTACCATATCTGGCCATGCAGAGGCGAGTAGGGGGCAGCCCATCACTGATCCCACGCCATGGGGAGAAAGAGGTTCAGAGCTATTACCTGGCCCTGTAATGGGGAAGGGAGCTGGACCTGATGCTGCTGGAGAAGGGAAAGGGAGTTTGATGCATTCCCAACCTGAATCTGTGTGGGGGGAGGGCATGGCCTGCCCCCCCCCACAGCTGGGTTGGAGGGTGTGTGGCCTAGGCATGACATGGCCCCAGCCCACCATAGGGCTTGGGGTTTGAAAATTTGGCAGGGGGGGGGGGGCTGTATTAATTGCCACTGCTCCCTTGCTACCAAATTTCTCCTCCTATGGGGAGTCCTGCAGGCTGGGTGCCATGGCTCTGGGCCAGAGGTTGAGGCCTCCCCTCCCCCTGTTACACAATTGAAAAACTGATTTCCGAGGGACCTAATCATGAAAAGAACATAAGAAATAGAAATATTTTGTCCCTAAAAAGAGCCTCTCAGCTCTTGACTAGATAAGTAAAGATTCCAGTGTCCATCAAAAAATAAAAATAAAGCTTACAATCCATTAATCATGATGATTTTTTTCTTTTAAAGGTAATCCTGGCAAAATATTGTAGAATTTTAAAAATAATTCTTTATTGTTCAAGTGTATTTTGTGTAATAGCTTTTTTAGAAATGATTTATGACTCACTAAAGAGAGAATCTATAGAAAAAGCTGGAAACTTGAGTTTTTTTCATTTAATCAGCACAAGCCATAAATTGCTAGTGTAATTTTTGCGGTCCTCCTGTTATGGTCCATCTTCTCAAAATGTCCTGGTACTTAGGATTTTGAGATTTGTTTGAAATTCCGATATTTTTATTTATTACATTTTCAAATCTTGTAATCGGGTTAGGCACACACCAACTGAAGTTTGCAACTAAAATGTGAATAACCTTTGTGATGCCAAGTGAAGAAGGGATAGAATTAATTTTGGGTTTAGAAAGCCTGCCAGTTGGTGAGAGGCATATTGAGCTTAAGTATTTGATTGTTTACTGTGCCTTTGGCAGTAGTAAACTATAAGAACTAATGAAGTTGCTTCAACCTGCTTCTCAAAAAAAATTGTCTTTGGAATGGTACTGTGAATATCTAAAGATACAAGTTACAGTTTAGGGTATTAAAAACTATGCCAGTGGTTCTCAAACTTTTTAGACTCAAGACATCCCTCATTAAACTCAAGGTACTCCTTGGAAAATGCTTTAGCTAGTTTTTGGATTACAGAAAAAAAGTAGAGCGATTTCTGTTGCGAAGACCTCAGAAAGACTAGCAGGTCAGAATGTTTTTAACACTGAATTTCTATTTGAAATCTGTTGGTTTATCTTGTGGATCATGTTTGTTTGCACATTTAAAAGTACTAACATTGCATGGCAGTTTTGGAAGGATCTCAAGGCACCCTAGGGTACCACAGCACTCTGGCTGAGAATCACTGAGCTATGCGGATGCAGTTTTCTGAAACATTTACTTGTCTGAAATATTTTATGCACTGACTTTAGCAGACCTGAGAGAGAGATGTTTGTCACCTACAGATAGTGATATATCATGCAAAGACAAAGTTCCACATTAAGAAATATTTCCTACACTTGTAGAATAGCAATAGCTGAGTTTTCAAGGCCACAACCAACCCATATGTATTTGATTTTTAAATCAAATTGATTTAAACCACAGTTCAAATAGTTGGTTAGGAAACCTTTTCTGCCAAAAGTACATTCTTGTTGTTTGATATCCTTTATTCGTTTAACTTCTTGAAACTTTACTTTTAGAGAAAGGTGAGGGCTTGACTGTGTGAACACAAACTTGGGAAGAGCCAATAGGGCTGATGGATGGGTTATCTCCATATACTGCTGTTAACAAGGATGTATCTCAGGAGATGACAAATTCTCCCTATGCCAGAAGAAGGGCATTTGTGCCTAGAAGCTTGCAAAGAACATTTTTTTTTCCCCCCCAACTATTTAGTTAGTCTAATGAAAAATGTTACATCTACCCAAAGAACCTTGTCTGCATGTGATCTCTGAAGACACAAATCCATAGCTTGAGAACAGAATCTAAGCATCACAGAGATGATTAATGTGATCTTCTAGACCAGGGGTGGGCAATCATTTTGGATGGAGGGCTGCTTACCGAGTTTTGGCAAGCTGTCAAGGGCTGCATGGGTAGCCCCAGTTCTTAAAAGGTGACTCGCTCCTGATCATCATTTTGTGACCATAAGTCTTGCCCCCTAACCTCTGACCTTTGCCACCAGAAGTCCCTCCCCTTGCCCCCCCGCCAAAAATATTCCTTTCAGCAAGGGGTTTTGTCATCTTGGAACCAGAAAAATACCAAATTATTTTCTAAAAAGTAAGCATCTACAGCATTTATTAATTTGATTTCAAAAAATATATTTTTGTTCCGATTTACGTGTGTGTGTAGTGTACATAAAGGGGATTATATAATAGCTTTATGACATCTTGCTGTTGTATATTGTGGGGGGGCTATGTCTGTATGGGTATGTGTGGTGTGGGGGGATGGGTGTGGGTTGAGGCAGCATCATTGGTGGGTATGGGGTTTGTTGGGGGTTGTGGCTGTGTGAGGGTCTGTATGTATGGCAGTGCGAGGGGGGTGTTGGTGCATGTATATGGTGGAACATGCATGTGATACTTGCCCTATGAACACACTCTCACTCTCACTCTCACTCTCACTCTCACTCTCACTCTCACTCTGTCCCTTCCTCCCTCCCTTACTGCTGGGCAAATGCTTCTGGTTGGAGGGGTGGGAGTAGGGCAGGGCTGGGCAGGCCTTGGTGCAGGCTGCTGGGTCCTGCTCCTGGCTTCCCCAGGGTCCTACTGCTCTTGGCTTCTGTCATCTGTGACAGGCAGCCAGGAACAGATAAATGTTAATTTCCTAAATGTTTTAGGGGCCCTGCAGGCCAGATTGAATGGCCTGGATAGAAGGGCCATATTTTGCTTGCTCCTGTTCTAGTCTGAGCCCTTAGTCCCATTAAGTAGATCAGTTTTCTTTAATCTTTACTAGTCTATACATGAGCCTCTGGGAACCCCATAAGATTAGGCCCCTAAAGCCCATGGCCTGTTGTGACCTATTTATAAAACTTCTTAAAAGGTTACATGAATATGTTGTCTCAAATAGTATGTAATTAGAAGTTATAATCCATATACCATGATGATATCGTTCAACTTTTAATATATCTTAAATTAAAATGATCTATATATATTGGGTTTGTTGTTTTTTTTTTAAAGCATCCTAACAAAAAATCCAATTAAATCAAATATCTGATTTAAATAAAAACTGATTAAAATTTTTTTTAAATCACTGATTTTTATCCACTCTGCAAACAACTGAATCTTATGGGAGACTGGCTAGATCAGCCTGTTTTTTATGCTGTTTATATTACTTCATGACTCCTGGCACATGCTCATTTAATGGCATGATGAGATCTGATCCCTGATTCCCAACAGTTGTACCTCCTGCCATGTTGTGTGTGCATGGCAGGAGGTGTAATTGTTGGGATCAAGGATTATATGCCAAACATGCTATTACTGCTTGCCAGTGCAGGGATCATAATCCTGCATTATCCTGCACTGACTGCTGAATTGGAAGTAGAGTGCTGCAGAGCCAACTTGAGCAGACAATCAGCTGATTGCACTGAGGACTTGAACCAGTTGCAGTCTCGTGCTGGAGCTGACAACCAGATAACTATTTGCTCCAGCCTAGACAGTCCCAGGTCTTCCCACTTCCAGCACCTGGGGAATTTGAAAAAGCCCAGCTGCAGGCTCACTCTTTAAAGCTCCTTGCATATAGGGGACCCACAGTGCAGGGCACAGGCAGCTGTGGAGCTCCCAGCTTTCCAGTGGTCTGTCCCTAACACTGTGAAGCAGTGCCTGCAGCTGGGGAGTAGGGAGCTCCCAGCTCTCTGGTTGCCACTTCCACATGCTCCCTGGGTACTTCAAAAAAACAAAACAAAACAAAACAAAAAAACAAAACAAAAAAAACAACCTGGGTTGGAGCTGGGGCTCCCAGCTACTCACCTGCTTTTTAAAAATCTGGGGGCACAGTGAGCCCAAGACAGGGTAGATGCTTCCTGATGCTGGGCTTAGGATGCTCCCCACATCTGCCTCTGGGTTTTTGCTGGGGGTACCCGATTACCAGGAGTGAGCCCAGGCTTGAGGGTGGGGAGGATCAGCAGGGCTGAGCCGACCCAGCAGTAGTGGGGGAACAGGAGGAGTGGGCTCAGAGGAGATGGGGTGAGGGAGGAGCGGGCCTGAGAGGGGGAGGAGACTCGAGAGCCTGAGCCAAGGGAGAAGCTGGCCCGATGCAGGAATGGCTAGGGCAGGGGAGGAGCGAGCCTCTTTCCACCCCCACCTCCCACATCTTTGCCACCTGCAGGGAGTGGGGCAGGATGGGGTGAGGCCTTGCCCCTCCTGTTCTATCCACTCCATTGTCCCTGCCCCCCAACCCGTGTCCCCACCATCATGGCGGTACACCACCAGCTCCTGTTCAAACACTTGTTTGCACTCTGATTGGCTCTTTTTCAGCAAATCGGAGTGTGAATAAAACATTACAGACAGACAGACTTAGGCTTTTATAATATTAGAATTAAACGTAATGGAGCAGATACATGCTGGTGATGTTGGGACATAAAACTAATTGCTGTGGTGAATTACTTTTTTGGTTGATTTATTTTCTGTTTGAAATGAAAGGACGAAGGGACTTTAAAAGAAGCTTTTACTCAAATGTGAGCTCCTCGTGTGACAGGAAGGGGACAAGACATTTAGCAGTTCAGAATGGGATGTTAGACGTGCAGGAACCTTGGGCCTGTGTTTTAGGATGATGACTAACACTGTTTTCAGGAACTCTTTGATTTTCGTAATCAGACCCTTTTCTGGTTATCCTCTGAGGACAGCCTCTGAAGACCTTCTATTGCTTCTATGAATGAGAAGTGTATACATGTACAGGTTGTGATCCTTCAGCCTTTTTGTTTAGAGCTAAGAGGGCTGGGGAAAAAGTGGCCAGGGTTATCATCCCAAAAGATGTGATGCTTGCCAGTCCATTCTTATTAGGATTTGACTGTGAATGCTTCAGAGAAATGTCGTCTTTAGTTGAGGCTATGCCAGCTGTTGAGTGAATTTCACTGTTATGTAACTATAATGGGGAAAAATGTTTATAGAAGTATTGCTATAGATGGAAATGATTTTCAGAAGCGATTAGACTGAGCAAAAGGTCACTTTTCTGTCAGATTAATAATTGTGTTATTAATATGCATTTTTCTACCCTCATGCCTATCAAACAGAAAAAGTTTGCAGAGGTTTATAAATAACCCTACAGCTTTTAAGAGTGCTTGTTTGAATGAAAGATAGCGTCTTACAATGTGTTTACAATCAATTGTTAATCTAATTTCTGGAACAGGTAATTAAACATGTGGATTTAACATCATTGTAATTTATATTACAGGAGCAGCTGCTAGCTCTGCTGTAGCTTGTTTTGGTCAGCTTTCCCATGGTATTTTAGTGGGATTTATAACTGAGTTAGTACATGATAATATAAAAGCTAGATGGGGGAGGGTAATCCATTTTATCATTTGATTTCAGTTGGTCCAGCTGCAGGGATTTTTTTTTTAATTGCATAGGCTTAACATGCTAATTGGAAGCCCATATTAAAGAAAAAAATGTAGAACTATCCTCAGGAGCACAGAGATAAATAGCAAGATAAATGCATTGAAAGCAGCTAATATTATTCAAAGGTATGTTGTCTGAAAATTGGTGTGCTTTAAGGGACAACCTTCAACAGTGATAGCCACTGACAAGTCTTCTCTTATCATTAAAATTGGTTTTAAAAACTTGAGGCAAAGTATTAGTTTTAGTGTTGGCCAGAAGGCCCATGGCTGGAGTACATACCATAACTTATTTTGCCGGATGTATGAAGCACTATAGATGGAAAGAGGGCTATCGGGAAGATTATCCAGGTTTGCCCCCACATGACTGAGCATCACCGTGTGCAAAAGGGTGCCTGTTCTGCATCCTTTTTACTTTGCAATGAGTTACAGCTACATCAGAAAAGGACTCTAACTTTATATTATGTAAATTATAAAATAAAAATACGTTAATTCAGTTACCTTTCAGAGTTGTGAAACCATGGAATAGAGTTCATCTAGATATGTTAAAGAAACTATGGTAAAATTGCATATTCCTTTGGTTTTCAAAAATCTATCCAGAACATCATCAGTGAATTAAGAAAAAATATGAAATATAGTTCTCTTTATTCTGTTTTGGGATTAGCCACATAAGAACTAACATATACCAAACCAAACTATTTTTAAAATCTAGCCCATTGCTTAACAATGAATTTTAATTATTAAGATTAATGCTTAACAATAAAGTGTTTAGATTTAATAATCCTTCCAGATATAGGCATAAAAACTTCTGTGAAATATGAATGGTGGAAAAAACAAATCTGTGGATGCTTTCAATATTGATTAACAATACTGAATATAAGGGTGTGTTAATATTTATTCAAAGTATATTTATTGTTGATAAATATTGTGATGGATATTTTTTCTTGAATGTCTGCCTTGGTGATATTCTATCCCTACAAGTAAAATAAACATGACTGTAAATCTGGCTTTGAGTTTTATGCTGTACGAACATAAACATTGGAAAAATACTTGTTTAAGCCTCTCAGACATTCCCTGGAAAAATAATTATTTTTATTATATGTATTATTTCTACAGAACAAAGATTTTTTGTTTTAGATCTCTAGACCAAATTCAGGGGCAAACAATTGCACAATTGATTTCAGAAAATCCAGAGGAATACACTAAAATCATGTAAATGCTCCAGATTACATCTTTTTTTAAAATGGCATAAGAATTGCAACAAGCACCATGGATGAATACGGAATTGTTTAAAGAAACCAAGCCCTCAGCCTACTGCTCCCCCCCATAAGATGGTCATTTTGTATTCTCTCTCTCTCTCATATGTGTGCATACAGAATGACCATTTTATACCAACTTCCCCCTAATTCATTCTCAAGACATTAATCTCTCTGAATATAAATTAAGCTCTCAGAATAGAAATTTGCTCTGTATACAACTTCAACAAGAACAGCTTAGGACTTCCTTTATAAAGAAAAACTGAGAACAGAGAGAAAATTCAATTCAGCATGAGGAAAGAAGAATATGTCAAGGTCACATCTTCTAGCATGCTTCATTTTATTTCAGCAAGCAGAAGGAATATCCAAATTTTGTCTGAAAACAGTTTTGTCCAACATTAGTTTATAAGGTCAATGTAGATTATGAAATATCTTGCTGCTTTAGTTTGTTCCTCTTTTCTTTTGATGCTATTACTGAAAGGAGTAATATACAGGCTCCAGATTATTATTTTTTTTTAATTCACTTTGCACGTTCTGTCCTTGGATTTTACTTTTTTGTCATTTTAAAAGCTCTGTGAAGCTTGTTTGACTTGGCAAACTGACTCATTTCAGTAGCTAAATGTTTTATATTTGCAGATAAGGTTTTTCCTTCTTTATAAGAGGGATTGATTGCTAATGCCTAGCAGTCTCTTTTCATTTCCAGTCTTTGCCCATAGTGGTATTTCTGATTTGCATTCTCACTTGTTAATATTTTTTTGTTTATAGCTATACAGACCTGATGGTCTCATCTGTAAGAGATATTTCCAGTACTGAAACTTGTCTTTTTTGAGCTGGAATGATATAAAAACAGGAGTGGGACAACACAGATTCTGAAATAACACACAAAGCACTGGAAATCATTTCTATCCTTCTGTTATTACGTACTATTTATTTTGGACATGGAAGTACATTGTTATTACTAGAATTGAATTTGTGAATTTGTACTTGGTGCTTCTTGATACATTACAGAATTTTCTTATTTCCTGTGGTAGGTTGACTTTGGGAAAGGTTTGGCCAGTTGCAAAAATATACCCAATATAAAATAAATCTGTTGAATATTGGGGCATGAACACACAACATTTAGAACAGTTGAAATGTGAGTCAAACCTGAAGTGGACAGCCATACAACTCCATTTAAACTGTTTTTAAATCTGCCTGGAATGATTTAGAAACGTACTTGGAAAATCAAAAACTGGTTCAGGGCTACATGTTGACTCCTTAAGTGTTCTGTAACAAAGGTCTGGTTAATTCTGCAAGTATTCTACACTGCAATGCTCTATTCCCCCTCCTCCTTTCCTCTTCCCACTGCTGCAACTGGCTGCTTTATGTAGCCAAATTCTACTGCCCCTCTCCCTTTTTTTTTCTTTTTGTTGACCCCTCTTTTTTTTATAGCTCCCTTGCACTGTTTGTTCCATAAAAGATACCTTTCTAAGAACCAGCTTTGTCCCTGCTCCCTCTTCCACCCCAGGCCATCATAATGCCCTTCCAGCCCCTGAGAACAAAAAAAATAGAGGGTCAGGCTCTTAAGTCAAGCAAGCACACTGCAGAATTTGGTCATTTGCAAGCTGTTGAAGTTTAATAAAGTCATATTTAGGAACCAAGGGGAAGCAAATAAGTGACAGTGACCCTAGCCACAGATCACTCCCCCTTGGTACCTCCCAAACAAGCATGCTAGTATTCTTCCTCCCTGCATCCCCCACCAACTCGCCCATTGCAAGGCATGCTGAGCTGTGTACTCACTCCCACCCCTGATGCCAGTCACAGTATTTCACACAGTTCTGAACTGTTCCCAAAAAGTTACATTTGAAACAGTTCAGTTGTGTGTCCACGCCCTTGACTGACCAGTGGCTCCCAAGTCTGCTTTATTTTGCATAGTGGCATGTCTTAAAACACACAGATGGATCACTTTTATATGCGAGAGTCTTCATGGGTCTTCTGAATAGCAGTAGAAAAATACAAAATAAACTACAGTTGCCCCATTAATCAGATTCTGGAGGCCTGTTAAATTCATAATGTACTTGTTTTAAGGCTGTTGGCTGCTAAATTTTAGTATCCTAGGATTCCTGAAGAGTGAACAAGCAGTATTCAGGAGAAGAACAATAATGAAGGAATCGGTCTTGAATGAGGGGAGAAGAAAATTATACTACCTTTCCTCGTATATTTTTAAAGTGTTACATTTGGAAGAAGATATTTCTGTTTCTGTTTACAAGAATAAAGTAATTTGTAATAGCAGTAGTGCATGCAGTAGTGAGAGAAAAAAAAAAAGCATAAAAAAGGGGGACAGTTACAATTGTGGAGATTTGTTGAGGAACAGTCAAACCTGGCAATTGCAGTCATAATGAGAAAGCAGTAGGTATGCATTAATTTCAGTCTGGTTTTTTTCAAAGATTTTTAATTAATGCATTTAAAATTGTTATGAAAAAAAGAAACAAGGAAATATCTGTACACACTGAAAGGCAAAAGACAAGAGATTAAAAACCACTCTGTTCCAAAATGAGTGTTTGAGGAAGTAAGAGAGAGATGCACCATAAAGTAAAAATTTATATTCTATGAAGTTTGTCAAGTGTTAGGAAATGCCCGTTAAACATTTTCTCCTTAGAAACACCAAAAATTAAGTGGGTTTGAACGAGAATAATCCTAAATAAGCCTTTGTTACTTCATATTGATGATATTAGAAATGTTCTAATTTAAAACCTGTTTGCATTTTGCTTTACAGACAGTTTCTACTTAGTCTCATTTGAAATCATTAGGAGCCAGAATTTTGTTCTTCATGGACATTTTATGTGAAGTGATATCATCTGCATTTTTGGGAAACTTATGTGAGGGCCAAGTACTGGCTTTTTGAATGGAATATGTTAAAAAAGCATTGATAATTTTAATATGGTCTAATCTTTTAGTACTGTTTATACTCAAAAGATCTTGCACGGGTTAAGCGTGAGCAGAGTATTGTGAGTATTGTAATATGGGTTGGTAACCTATGGGCCACAGGCCAGATCCAGCTCAGGAAAGTGGGGGCTTTTGTGATTTGGAACTTGACCCATGGTACAGCTGGGTGCCGTTGTCATATCAGCTGGGTCCTAGCACTGGTTTGCCTCATAGCCAAGCTGGGTTATTCTGACCTGCTGCCAGGAAATGTTGTTGATGTTTTAGGTTCATCTTTCTCCGTTTAGCTTACATTTGCAGCTGATATAATTGATCTGTCTCTGTACTGGAAGGTAGTCTAGAATGTAGGTATAAATGATTATTGTCTTTGCACTTATGATTTGAACAACTTATTTTTGCTGGAGATGAAGTAAAAAGGGACACATTTTGAGTCTTATTTTGATAAAACCAAAATGATGGGTTTTATAAGGGAGGGAGGAAAGACAAATTGGAGGTAAAAGGAAACAACCTGGAAAATTTAAATATTTGGACTTACTGCAAATTATCATCTTACTTGATTTAAATGTCCTTTGCAATTGTTTTATTTACAAAATTACATTTTGAACGGCACCAAATATTGTGTATGTATATATTTGCAACTCCAATATCAAAGGGTTGTCCTTCTGATGATTTCAGCTGTAGTCTACCCTAGGTTAATTTGTATTAAGGGTTTCACTACAGTATTTTTTTTTTTTTTTTTTTTTTTATTATTGAATGTTGTAGCATCAATAGAGAAGTTGAAGTAGACACCAAAGATGTTATCTGGTGCCCTCCTGTTATTAAAAGTCTTCTGTTGTCTTTATTTGCTGTTGAATTAGGCCCATAATAAAGTTGTAATTTTTAAAATAACAGTATTTCTTTGAACAAAATAATCTAAGACCCAGCAGAGCCACTTCTGTAGTATTAAACTCCACTTGTGTGACATACACTTCTCTAGGCAGTTTTCCACTTGTCTGGATACATACATCTGCACTGTGGTTTTGTCCAGCATGCAGTTTTTTAAAGTATTTCATTTGCAATGTATGTTTATAAATTTTACTGCTTCAACTTAAACCACTACAATTTTTATTTAAAAGCACCCTCTGCCCAAGGTACTATGGGCACTGAATGGTCGTAATAGGGGATAGATCACTCTAGGTGAACCAGGTTTAATGTTCTCTGTCTGAAACATTTACAGCCACTGTTGAAGATGGGATACAGGGATACATTTGCATACAAGGAAACCTCATCTAAATATACTGTCTATTGTTAAACTGCTGCCAAAAGCAGCATGTGCTCAGTAATGGGAACCAACTACGAAGTAGATTAAATTAGGGGTGCAGTGATGGAGATTTTGGGGGCTGATCTCAATATTTAAGGAGGTATATTAGAAGATACCAATACAATATTGGCAGCGCGGGGCTTTTGCTGGGAACTGGGCTTGGAGTGGGCTCCAGTGGCTCTGGATGAAGTCTGCAGCCACCCCAAATTTTGCCACAGCTCTGCTTCCAGGTGCATGCCACCACTTGGTGGAGCCCTGGCTGAATGTCCCACTTCTACCCAGGTGCTTGGAAAAGCCAGGGCTGTATTGGGCAGCGGCATAGGGCTGGGAGCAGAGCTGCAGCAAAATTTGGGTTGGCTGCAGCCTCCTACCAGTGACCCTGGAGCCTGCTGCGAGCCCAGCCTCTGGCAAGAAAAGCCCTGCTCAGCGCTGGCTCCAGCTCCACCCCACAGCTTCAGCTACACCATGCAGAGCCAGGGGCACCCCAACCTCCACCCCTGCCCTTCTGGGGTGTAAGCAGTGGCAGGAGCCCCCCTACCCCATGAGCTGCACCTCCATCCTGTGGGTGGGCAGCGCTTGTCCCTGCCCCCTCCCTTATTGCGGGGGTGTTGATCTGCCCCCCCTTCCACACTACTTTCTTCCCTTTTGGACTTCCTTTCTGACTTACCAGCTGGAGGCAGCTTTCCATGCTGCTGGCTCCACTCTGTGCTTTGCTGCACCTGTGTGTAGCATGGGCATTTATTGGTCAAATTATAGGCTCCATTGGACTAATATCCATTATAGACAATTTTCTTTATATATGTACTGATCTGATATTGGACCAATGTATCAGTACGCCTCTAGATTAAATGCAACCAACACCGAACATGACTAAAACACATGGCCTATATTGGGCAAACATTGTGTTGGGAACCTTTTAAAAAAAAGAAAAATTATGGATTTTATTAAAAACGCACTTGCAAAGCTTCACATACTGAGCATTTTTGTTTTACCAAAACTTCATATTGCAAAAACAGCCATATATCCAAAAACATACAACTACTAGGGTTCTGCAAAGCTTTGGACACTGATTCTGTTTGGAGGAGATTAGGCCCCTGATTCAGTGGCCAAATCTCCAAATCCGAATCAAATCGGGGGACCAATAAAAAGGGCCAAATTGATTCGAAGCTCTCCAAATCTTTGGAAAAAATTCAGAGAGCTTTGATTTGGGCTCTAGGTCCCTGCCTGCTGCAGCAGGGAGCTGGAGCCGGACTTGGAGCTGGTAAGTAGGGGGCAGAGGAGGGACAGCTGGGGGAGGGGACCATGAGGGGAGACCCCTGTTGAGCTGCATCGTCTGCTCCCCCATTCTCCCCCCCATGGCTGACCCACTCACCCCAGCTCCTGGCCCTTTAAAACAAAAGCCCCCACTCACTGGGTGCTGCTGGGCAATCCCTGCTGCCCCACGCTGTATGGGCAGCTCTGTATGAGCCCCCTATGGCTGCCCTGCCCACCCCAGCTCCAGCCCTTTTAAGGAAGAAAAAAAAAATGAAGCCCCCCCACCCCTAGACTCAGTGCACCTGCAGTGGCCTCAGGCCTGGGAAGGGTGTCTCATGGAGAGCCCCCCCCACGTGGCATGGGGCAGCAGGGATCACTCCCTGCTGGCAGGAACTGGTGAGTTTGGGGGGGGGGTTGGGTTCTTGGGTGTTTTTTTTTTTTTTTTTCCTTAGAGGGCTGGAGCTGCGGCAGGCGGGTCAGCCATTTTTGGGGGGTGAGGGGCTCATGGCAGAGTCCCCCATGAAGCATGGGGTAGTGGGGATCTCCCTCTGCCTGGCTACCTGGCTGCACCTAGTGATTCAGGGCTTTTTTTTTTTTCTTTTTTTTTTAAAGTGCTGGGAGCTGGGGTGGGCAGCGGATGGGCCTTGGCGATTCAGAGATTTGGCAGCAGCCCGGGCTCTGAATCGGATGCAGCTGAATCGATTCAGGACAATGATTTGAATCACTGAATTGAATCACTCCCCTGAATCAGCTGAATCTGAATTTGAAGCAAATTCTAGCTGCTTTGCACAGGACTAGCAGCTACATATATTAAAACCTTAAACAACATGCACCAACTTCTCGCAAAAAAACCCTTGCAAGAACTCTTTCCATACAGATCCCCATGAAAAATGATGACCTCAGTTAACCACCTGAAACTCTCTGCTTCTCCTGTCAGTCATCTTTGTTGGTTTAGTGAAACAAGTATGACAAGTATACCCAGTCCTTTTTCCTCCTCTTCTCTGATCCCTTCCTTGTCCTGAGACTGATGTAGTATTTCAGTTCATGCAGCCTCAGCTTCAGGCACTCTTGATGAAAGACAAACCCTTAAAACTCAGAGGTTTTTTACTTTCCATCTACTAGTTTTAATACATGCTAATGAAATCCTTAATGTTTCCTCTGGTCCCTTTTTATACGAGTCCATATAGTACCATCTCCCACGTTAGCAAGAGGTTTATTTTGGTGACACACTGAAAGTGGTGAACTCTTTCCCATACCTCCTTTGCATATGTATAGTCCCAAAACACACATTCCCACCATTTTTTCCTTCTTGCACCACTCCCTTGGACATCTTGATGAGCTTGATAAGCTCTCTGTATCGCACCTCTCATCACCAAGTTATTTTTTACAACCATCCACACTAGGTCAGTACATTTTCCTTTTGGTTGTATACAAGTCACCACTCCCCACACCTTCATTTGTCCTTCTATGGAGTTTCTCATCAGCCCCATTCTGTCTGTCTTGTCTTTTTTTTCCAGTTCCAAGATGGCAAACCTCCTTGCTGAAAGGAATACTTCCAGGGGAAAGGGGAGGGACTTCCAGTGGGAAAGGTTAGGGGTTAGAGGTCAGGACTTTTGGTCCCAAGATGGCAACCAGGGGGCAGGACAGGGCTACCCATGCAGCCCTTGACAGCTCGTGAAACTCATGAAGTGGTTCTCCAGCCAAAATAATTGCCCACCCTTGATATGAATGTAGTAGTTAGAGACAGATTTTTTGATGGAAGGGGTGCTAAAACATACATCAGAGTATGGAGAAGTGATGGGGGCTAAACCAAATAGATCAAAATGCACCATAATGGAAGTGGGGAACTGGAGGGACTTGGAGAAGTTGGGCCTTCAAATGAGAGAGAGAAATCTGAGCGCTAGGGACCCTAGTGGACACTGAGGAGAAAGGTAATACAGCAAAGCAAAATGTGGTGGGAGATACTTTGGTTGTGGTCCAAAAGGACACTGTCCTTTGCTGGAAAAGTGGCTTTGGTTGAAGCTGTGCTACTACCAATTATCCTGTGTATGGGAATTGTGATTCCACCAATGTGGCAGCAGATATCAAAAGTACTGAGGGAAATGTGTGCGCTCTTCTGGAATGCCAAAAGAGAGAGGTTTGCTCGATCTGAACTGTACAAACCGAGAGAGATGGGGGCGGGAGGCGGGCTGCTGAACTTGGGCCTGGTTGTGTATGAGAAATATATAAGCACACTATGCAAGGTGGTATTGGAGTGAGAAGGAAAAGCGGCACGTATCACCCAATTTCATGCAGCTGCAATTTTGAGGAAACGTGGAGTTTACCAGACCTCTTTAAAGTGTCTTTGGGTGTATCAATTCTCTTTTACATCGGGATGGAAGGTTTCATGCAGAGGTGGAAAATAGGGATGGAGATCCTGAAGGATCATAAGAAATAGATGAAAGTGGTAAGACCGAGAGAAACACAGAGTGCATGTGGGGGCTGTGGGTGCATATGTGGGGTGGGAGACCCATGTGGGTGGGTATGTGTATGGATATGTGGGGTGTGGCTGGGACCGCAGAACACAGCAGGAACTAGCCAGGCGTGGTCCAACCCTCATAGCCTGGGGCAATCACTGGTGCTAGGCAGAGACTTCTGGTTGGGGGCTGGAGGTGGGGTCAGGTGGGACTTGCTACTGCTGCCTGGGGTCCTGCCATGCTGTCGCCTCATGAGCTTAGGCAGGCAGGCACAGGCAGATAATTTTCTAAGTTTTTAGTGGCCCCGTGGGCTGGGTAGAATGGGCTGGATCCGGCCTGTGGGCTGTATTTTGCCAGCCCCTGATTTATATCATCCATGAAGAATGCGTATAATACCTCTCCCAGTATTTTTACTCTGCTTATGACCTTGTCTTTTCATATTCTTTGTGCTAACTGTTTCATGCCTCACACACAGTAGTGGTGATGGGGGGCACCATTGTCCTAACCCCTGTATGGATTTTAAAAGCCACGTTTAGAGGTCCATTAATTTGGACTTGACTCTCTACTTCTCTGTACAGTAATCTTATGCAACCTAGACACTTCTCTTGGAACCCTATTTTTCTAGCACCTCGAATATGTAATCATGATCTACTTTGTCATATGCTTTTTCAAAATATAGGGTTTTTTTAACTGTTTGCTTTCCTCTCTTGAATGTAAGATGGTGCATATCTCTGATCATTCTGATCACTTGGGAGATCTTTCCACATGGTACTGCTTATACTTGGTCTTCATGTATCATCTTTTGGAGGTTTTTGCTCATCCTCAAAGCCAGCGTCTTGGCCATTAACTAATAGTTAGGGATCTACCTAAATTGTGCCAGAAGTACACTGGGCAGCGCTCCATTTAATTTTGCTTTTCTTGCTGTGCCCCTCACCCCGACTGCTGATTGGCAGCAGGGCTCCAGTGTCCCTGCTGCTTGTGATTTTTTCATTCCTGATTGGTTAGGAGGCAAAAACTGCAGTTTTAAATATGCTTTGGCTTTTTCCTCCTGCTGCTGATGTAGCTGAGGGACCCCAGTGGCCCACCTGCTTGCGTTCAGTTAGCCAGGAGGCAAAAACCACAGCATATTTAAAACTGTGTTTTTTGCTTTCCAGTTGATCAGGAGCTAGTGGCAGGACCGCCAGGGCCCCTCTACCAATCAGCAGCGGGGGTGCTGCATGGCTAAAACAGCAAGATTAAGAGACCCTCTATGCAGCATACTTCTGTTGCAATTTAGGTAGATCCCTGCTTATAGTCCATATTAAGAAGTATAATTGGTCCTCAGTTTTTCAGGAGTTCCTTTTCCCCTTTCTTACAGTAAAATCACAATGCCTCTTGTAAAATCTTTCCCTGCCTCTCCTGTTTCTATTTCCTCAAAAACTTTCACTATATCCCTCCCTGCCCATGCCCAGACTTTCTCATAAAAGTCCATAGGTAGTTTGTCTACTCCTGATTTCCCTCTCTTAACAGATTTTAAGCGTTCCTCTGCATCCTTTTAAGCTTATCATTTCCTCCATCCTCTTTTGTTTCCTTCTCTTCTACTTTCTCTTCAGTCTCTTTCAGCAAAACCTTCATTTTCTCTTTCTGATACAGCTCTTCATGAAATCTCGTTGCCTTCAACAACACCTTCTACTTTTCCACCTAGGTACCACGTTCTTCCTGTCCTGTTTTTAGCTCTCCTTTTTGTTGTCTTCACTCTGGCCCAAAAGTTTTGGGACCGCTTTGTTTTCTTCCACCCACGGTGCTTATTCTAAAACCATTCTCTCATCTTTCCTGTAAGCCAGCTTTCTATCTTGTGCTTTGTTTCTTCTAGTCTTTTTCATATCTGTTTTCCTTCTGTGGCTTCCTTTAGCAGCTCCTGCATTGTCTTTTGTAGCTCTCTGTTCTTTCGTTCTTTTTCCCCATGATTCTTAGACCTTCCTTCCTTCCTTGAAGAATTCTCTCATCCTTTTCTTTACTGTCTTCCACCATTCTCTGGTACCCTTAAAATATTTTTTTTTCAGTGTTCTCCACCCCTCATACTGTGTCATGCACACTTGACACATTTTTCATCTTGTAGCAGCTGAACATTTAACCTCCATACTCCTCTTTCTCTTACAGGGCTCTTACCAAGACTTAGTTCTGCCTTCAGCATCCAGTGATCGCTAAATGTCCCAGTTATGGTTTCTTTCTTTGTTACCTGTATTTCTTTTGATACAAATACATAGTCAGCTCTTGATTGTTATTAAATATAATAAAAAAAGAGTCACTGAGAGATCTGTGGACAGGGGAGAAAGTTTTAACTAGAACTGACCCCAGTGGAAAGAAACAATCTGGATGAACTGTCTCTATCTTCTCCTTCCCATGTTCTGTCACCCACTTCTGTTCTACAGGCGAAGTCCCCTGCTGTTATCCACGATCACTCTCCAACCACATAGACTCTTAGTTTCATAGTAGGGTCAGAAGGGACCTGAGCATATCATCAAGTCTGATCCCTTGCCACAGGCAGGAAAGAATGCTAGGGTCAGGCAACCTCGGCAAGGTGTCTGTCTAGCCTCCTCTTAAAGACCCCCAGGGTAGGAGCAAGGACCACTTCTCTTGGAAGTTGGTTCCAGATCCTAGCCACCCTGACTGTGAAGTAGTGCCTCCTGATATCCAGCCTGAATCTGCACTCTGTCAGCTTATGACCATTGTTCTTTGTTGCTCCCAGTAGTGCTCGGGGGAACAGGGACTCACCCATTGCCTGCTGGTCTCCCTTGGCCAGTTTATATGTAGATGGCCACCAGATCCCCTCTCGTCTTCCTCTTGTGGAGGCTGAACAGGTTCAGATTCTGTAGCCTATCCTCATAGGACCTGCCTGCTGCCCCCTGATCATGCGAGTGGCCCTCCTCTGGACTCTCTTGATATTGTCCACATCCCTCCTGAAGTGTGATGCCCAGAACTGGACACAGTACTCCAACTGCGGCCTGACCAAGGTCGCATAGAAGGGGAGGATCACCTCCTTGGACCTGCTCGTGATGCATCTGTGGATGCATGACAGGGTGCGGTTAGCCTTTCTGACTGCATCCCCACATTGGCATCCCATGTTCATCTTTGGGTCAATAATGACTCCAAGATCCTTTTCTGCCTCTGTGCTGACGAGAGGGGAGTTCCCCAGCCTGTAGATGTGCTGCCAGTTCTTCCTCCCCAGGTGTAGCACTTTGCATTTGTCAGTTGAAACCCATCCTAGTCTCATCAGCCCACCTCTGTAACCTGTCCAGATCTGACTGCAGCTTGTCCCTCCCCTCCAGTGCGTCCACCTCCTCCCACATCTTAGTGTCAGCTATGAATATGAACAAGGTGCTATTAGCTCCCTTGCCCAAGTCGCTGATGAAGATGTTAAACAACGCAGGCCTGAGGACCGAGCCTGGGAAACCCTACTGCCCACATCCTTCCAGGTTGGAAAAGACCCATCCACCACCACTTTCTGAGTACAGCCCTCCAGCCAAGTAGCGACCTATCTGACCATGTAGGGATTGACACAGTCACCAAATTTTTTTAATGAGAATGGGGTGAGAGACCGTGTCAAAGGCTTTTCTAAAGTCCAGGAAGACTATGTCCGCTGCGATGCCTGCGTCCAAGGATTTAGTGACCTGATCATAGAAGGCCACCAGGTTGGTCTGACAGGACCTGCCACTGATGAACCCATGTTGGTTGCCCCTAAGCATACACTCCCCTGCTGGCCCCTCACAGATGTGCTCCTGGGTAATTTTCTTGAAGAGTTTTCCCAGGACTGAGGTAAGACTAACAGGCCTGTAGTTTCCTGGGTCCTCCCTCCCTTTTTTGAAAATGGGGACTACATTGGCCCTATTCCAGTCATCTGGCACCTTGCCAAGGCACCATGAGTGCTTGTAAAGCCTTGCCAGGGGACCCGCAATGACCTCTGCTAATTCTCTCAACACTGTGGGGTGGATTTCATCAGGACCTGTTGATTTGAACATGTCCAGTCCTTCCAGGAGGTCCCTTACTAGGTCCATTGCAACCCTGGGTCTGGCTGCGCCTCCCCTGGGACCATCAGGGATCATGATGGGTGGATGACCTGGTCATCTTGGTACTCTTTGTACTCTGCAGCTCTATGCCCCTTCCTTTCACATCTATAATGCCATGAGGGCAGAGTGTGTGGACAGATGTCCCTCATTGCTGCATTTGCTGCATTGCCTTGTACCCATGGTATGATAGAAGACCCCAGTGGGTCCCCAGCTGGATCACAGATGGGAGGTGCTGCACCGCACTTAGGCTCCTCTTGTGTGTTCTCAACACACACGACTAGTGCCCTCCCTGACCTCGTCCAAATACATTTGTCCCGCACCTTCTCCATACGCATTCCTCTTTGCACATGCAATTCTATCCACTTCTGCCTCTAATAAATCCATATACATTCTTACTACAGTTACTTGTTCCTTGACTTTTCCCCTACTATAAACTTTATCCCTCCTAATTCCTCCTTCCCACATTCCTCTGCATGTTTATTCCAAAAGTCTTCATACCCTTCTTTGCTCCAGTAAGGAAACTCTGAAGTTTCTGTTTTGGGAAGCAGTGAGACTGGTCAGATGTTCCATCTGCATCTCAAGTGTCTTAGCAGTACCTTTGATGAACAGATGTGAGTTCCTAGATTTGATCCCATCTGCATCCCATCACTGATTAATATTGCTTTTATCCACAATCTTTGATCCTCCCTGACATCTCTCATTGCATCCTTCTGTCTTCCCACTGTGCTGTTCCTGGTAGGCCACCATTCTTTTATGCTTTTCCTGCTTTCTGGTTCTTGTCTGTACCTTCTCTTGCTGTTCCTGCTCTGTCTTCTGTTCTCTTCCGTTCCTGTCTTCCCCTTGGCATTATTCCTCTCTCTCTTACCTTCTTTGCCGCTACCTCTATCATTGTTGCCACTTCGACTGTTGCTCCCATCTTCTTCATCTTTCTTCTCTACTTCTTCACCTTGGTCTGCTTTCTGTCCCTCTCTAGACTGTCTTTTCTGCTCTTAACTAGGATTCAGAGAATGAAATTATTTGCAACCACTGCTATTGTTTTGAGCTTCAGGTTTCTGTCCTCTGCTCCTTACACCCTAATGCTCCATTGTTCCCTATCTCTGCAGTTAAGGCATTGATCAGGTTTTCAGCTGATCACTGGATCTTAACCAAGAAAAAATACTAATGGGAACCTACTATAAGGATAAGTTAGGGCAGCCCAACTGAATAAAATGTATAGTAGTGCCCATTGAACACAGAAAGATCACTGACTCTTTGAAATTGTGGTGATCCACTACAGTGAATACATTTTGACTTCATCTTCAGTCTCAGGGCTGAGCTGTGCCTTTTCTTTCCCGTTTTTAGTGATTCCTGTTTCTTCATCAGCCTTAAATGCCTGGCAAATATCACCAAGCAGGGACCCAACAGTTCACCCAGAGTCCCTCTCTTGCCCCTCTGTCTTCTCAGCCTGATGTGTATTAGTGGGGTGCTGCCCATGCAGTAGAGAAGAACCACGTTGTCCTGTACCTGATCTGCATATACATTTTTGGAGAATCCCAGGATTCATGACAAGAACACCCAATTCCAGTCATGAGTTGGGGGTTAATTAGCACTTGGATTTTTATGCGGGTGTCTGGATTACACACATACTAAATAGTGCTGAGCTGTGGGGTCACCATGGCTTGAAATACTCGACTCTGCTGGAGCCCAGCCCAACGAACTATATAGTAAACCTTGAGCCTTTTGTCACTGGATTACTATAATGCATAGTTTGTGCTAGGGCAACGAATATGGTGAGGGGGCTGGGGCACATGGCTTATGAGGAGAGGCTGAGGGAACGGGGCTTATTTAGTCTAGAGAAGAGAAGGAAGCGGGGTTTAATAGCAGCCTCCAACTACCTGAAGGGACCTTCAAAAGAGGATGGAACTAGACTGGCCTCAGTGATGGCAGATGACAGAACAAGGAGCAAAGCTCTGAAGTTGCAGCAAGGGAAGTTTAGGTTAGATATTTGGAAGAATTTTCTCATTGGGAGGGTAATAAAACACTGGGACAGGTGACACAGAGAGGTTGTGGACTCCATCCTTGGCGATTGGTAAGACCCAGCTAGACAAAGCCTTGACCTGGATGATCTAGTTGGGGATGATCCTGCTCTGAGCAGGGGGTTGGACTAGATGACCTCCTGAGATTCCTTCTAACGCTCATCTTCTATGTTTTTATGATTCTGTATATAAGTAGATACAGAAGTTCTACTTAAAAGTGTGTTTTTGGAATATCTGTGCTAAAAGAACTTGCAGCAGTTTCAAAAAAGGGGAAATGCATCAATTTTGAATGAACTAAGTCTTTGGATGCTATATGTAAATTGTTATCAGTATGTCTTTTTTAAGGTCACTGTTTTCAAATTTGCTTCTCACTTGTATGTGCTTGGGGAGAACAGGGTCTGACAATAAGGGGTGAAGGGAAGGGCTGCAGGAGGAAGAAGTTGAGGGGAGACAGAGGAAGGGGGCTACCTGACCCCCTTCCCCCTCCCGATTTTATTTTCCCAGGTGTAGCAGTAGGAGGGGGACAAATTCAAGCTAACCCTCCAGTAATTAGATTTTATTCCTGGAAAATTGCAACTAATGTATACATTTTCCACATATAGAGGAAAAAAAATACATGCACTGGAAGACCCTTTATAAAAATGCAAACCATACTTTCTTGCCTAGGCAAATTTCCGAAGAGCAGAAGTAAAAAATATTTTAAATGATTTAGACTTACATTATATGATATAAAGCTTTCATTTTTTTTTAAATTTTCTTAGCTTCTGACCTTAATGATTTGGTGCCATCCATTTTAAAAGTTTAAAGGAAGGATTGCAGTTTTTTTCAGTGATCTGCAGGATTAACAATTGATAGAACTTGCTGCAGCATGTGGAAACTATACTGTGTACCAGTGATTTCTACTAAATGTGCAGGGACATTTCAGCCTTTTTTGCACTAGATTTATTTGCCAGAATGTTTCCAGTGGTTCATGCCTGCTGGTGTTTTTAGAGGCGTTCCAAGGTGGATAAAAACCAATACCCATTGCTGTTACAAGTATAGACCTTGTGTAGAACATTATGCAGCACAGAGCTCAAAATGCTGCTGGTTGTCCAGAAACTACTGTTACTTGCCAACAGTGTCAGCTAAATCTATAGAGGCCACAATGTATAATATAAACACTCCTGTTTGATGATAAATACATAAGAGTAGCAGTTGCATCATTTAATACCACAACATTTAATCTCATCAGTGTCTTTGCATCTCATGCTTGTTCTGTACTTAAATTTACACTGATTTTGTTAGTGATCATCTGCATGCTTTATGAATGTTAATAGACAATTTGCTGGTAGTTCTAGTATCACCATATGACAGGGATAGGCAATGTTTTTGGCCAGAGTACCAAGAAACCCCTGCGGTGTCTACCTTGTAAAGTACCAGAGTAGCAGCATGCCAGAAAAACAAAAACAGGTTGTGGGGTATGTGGCAGGATGCATTTTATATATTTATATAGTTAATAGTCATATTTTTTTTACAGTAAATACCAGGTTTTCTAAAAATTTGAACCTAATACCAGATAAATACTACCTTTATTGCTTTGGGGGTTGTTTTGTTTTGGTTTGGTTTTTTGGTTAAGTCTGTTGTGATGAGCAAAAAAGAAAAAGGGAGGAGAGAAGAAAAGACAGGGAGAGGGGGGAAAAAAAGAAGAGGGGAAAGGGAAAGGGAGGGGGGGAAGGGAAAGAAGAGGAAAAAACTACAAGGAGCAGCTGCCAGAACCTGACACCTTCCTTCCTGCACACCAGCAATGCAGGCCTGCGGGCACTGGGCCCACAAGGTGGTGGCAGCAACTGCTGCTGAAGTCCCTCCCCACCCCCCCCTTGCCCCTCCAATAATGCAGGCAAGCGGGCAGGTACAGAGGTGGGGCTGGGGTAGGCTTGCTGCACGGTGTGGTGGCTGGGCTTAGGCACTTTGCTTCGGCCCTGGCCCCAGCCCCAGACTTGGCCAGCAGTACAGTGAAAGCTTCTTGGGCCTCTGCCAGTGACCTTGGTGGAAATGTTGGGGGCTCACATGCCCCCACTACAAGTCGCCTGTAATTAGGGACAGGGGTCGCCCCAGCCTCTTCCCAGTGGAGCTGTACTGTGGGCAGGAGTGGGGTGGGCTCAGCCACGTGGGGGTGGGGGCGGGCGGGCGCTGTTTGTCATTTGCTCCTGATCCACGGGGTGGCAAAATCCACAATTTTAAATATGGTACTGCTTTGCTGCTCGTTGCTAATTGGCTGAGGGGCCATGGCAGTCTCACTGTATGTTGTTGACCGGCCACAAAGCAGAAACTGCATCGTATTTAAAACTGTGGTTTTCACGTCCCCATTGATCATGAGCGAGCAGTTGGGGCGGCAGAGGGGAATGCGTGGGGGAACCTGAAAAATTGGCGCAAGTGCGGTGCATGGTGTGGCTCCTTTGATTTTGCAGGTTCCCCCATGCGACACCACGGGCGTGGGGGTGGGTGAGCAGAATGCAGGCAGCTCCCTACACCCCTGCCCATGGTCTCCTGACCCCCCTCCAGCCCCTGCCGCGGCTCTGGGAGCTGTTGCTGATCTAGAGAGCCCAGAGCAGCAGCTTAGAAAAAGGTTTTTAACATTTGCCTTGGCACACCTCCTGGCACACCAGTCTCCACATGTCGCTAACTGGCACGGGGGTTGCCTGTCCCTGCTGTATTGGTACACTCTTAAGCCACTGGGTCTTTTCCTGTTGCTTATTTAATGCCATTCTAGTCAGTGTCCTTGTCCTTTACAGTTTAACTGTTGTTAGTGAAAGCAACCGTCTTTATAGCGTAGTATTTGTGTGCACCTCAGTGACTTGGAAATATGTTCTACAGACAAATAATTTAACATGTCACGTTTTACCCTATAGATTGAATCTAGTATTAACTCTTTTTCATTTTTGAAAATAAAATCTCTTAAATTTATTTGCTGTAATGGTTATAAAATATGTATTATGATTTCTCTGATATTTTTTTCCAAATGTGCCTTCACCATGTCTGCTTCTTCAAATTTAACTAGTGCTTTTTTTCAGGGAAAAAACAACCCAGAATCAAGATTTTCAAACATAGCCTGAAGTCATTTCACTATGTTCTTAAGTCAACTAAATAGTCAGATGATTGAACATTGTGGTATCTTAGAACTTTTTTATCGTTCGCTACATGTAGTGATTTAATTGCTACTTATGCACCAGGTGACCATGAATTTAATAAAAACTTAAACGCTGAAAAATTGAATATGATTAATCTCTGGGTAGTTTCTTATATAATATTCTGTGCTTGTTCTGGAGGACTCAGTTGCATGTATGGGAAAGGATAATTCTGTTTCCACAGCCCATTGAATCTTTTATGACTTTCCTGCTGAGATTGACAACAAAGGTGTTGACAGTGCTTATGGGTCTGTAATGCTGTTTTCTGTCCCATCAGCCCTAGGCAGAAATGACCAATTTGATTATGCATAAAACATCAAGCAGTAATTGGAATGTGATCCAAATTGGATGTAGTTTACTGAGAGACTAAAAGGTATTTACATTGTATTGCCATTGTGTTGGATTGTCAGACCTCACTTCTACACATCTTGCTGTTAGTAGGGTCGTCCATATAAGCTACTCTAGACATGTTTGTAATAACCAGGGATCTTGGTTTTCTCTGTTTTAAAAATCGCAAAATCTTTAATTAAAAAAAATATACATGTGCACCGATTTTAAAGACTTTCTTGGCCAATATTGATAGCTGATGATTAATCAACCATCGTGGCTGATGCCAATCAGATAACTGGTAATTAGTAATAGTGCAAGGCATTTTAAACTACTGACATAAATAGACCTTTTTTGTCTATTTTGCATTTTATAAACACACGCACACGCACACGCATGCCTGCCCACCTCCTGCCTTCTCTGGCCCTCAGTGAGGAAGGTGGTGACCTCCTTATTCCCATATCCATTGCCCCTCACCCATAGCTCTTGCTTTCAGCTCTGCTCCCCTTGCGCTCTGTCTTGCTGACCTGGGTGTGTGGCACAGACCCTTGTGCAGACAGTGGCAATGGGCATGTTTGGAGCCGCAGAGCATGCTGCTGCTTTGGCACTGGTGGGCCCCACACAGCTGACCTCCTATGGCTTCTGAGGAGAAGCCACTTTTGCAAAGGCGTCCAGTGCCTGGTACAGCAGAACATACCTTACCCTGTCTGCACAGCCCAACATCTCCGTGGCAGGAGCCAGTAACAGTTCCTTTATTGCTGAGCGTGGTGCCCTGTGCCCACTCCCCATTACCCCCTCCCCTGCTTGCCTGGGCCTGTAGGTTGCCATGGGGCTTAGGCCAGCAGCAGGGTGTGGGCACTGGACTACACTCGCCGGGGTGCTCTAGGTATGACCCTGTAATTATCGGCTGTAACAACGAAAAAAGGTGATAGCTGATAACGGCATCTCTTCTTTTATCGGTGCTGATCCAATAGCCAACTGATATACTAGTGCACCCCTATAAAATAAATCAATAAATAAATAATCCCAAATCAGCATTTTCCCGTTTGGAAGTCTACCAGTGCCTCAATCATTATAATTAAATAAATTCTAAATACCTATATCTATTTTGGCATTTTGATTTTGGTCATTTTATCATGGAAAATTAGCGTTCCCCCTACCCCTTTTGTTCACTAGGATGCAGGTCCTGCTGTAGCTGTCCCCACTCCACTGCTTTTGTGAATTTTGTAAATACCTTTTAGCCCTGATATGCCAGTTTCCTGCCCCTGCCCATACAGTTTCCCCCTCACTCCCAGCCCATAGCCCCCTGTCCCTGCTAGTACCCCTCACTCCCCACTTAAAGACTCCCATCCCTCCAGGCCTGCTGGTGCCTCTCCTAACCTGCAGCCCCTTGCCCCCCAGCTCTGCTGGATGGGGCCCTCATCTGCCAGGGCTACAGGGCCAGGGCCTGTAGTCCCCTGCCCTCACCCCCCCGCCCCCCAGCAGAGCCTGAGCCCCAGCTGCTGTCTTTGGGAGGCTGCGACTGGAGTGGAACCCGGGCTTTTCCCCTCCCTGCTGCAGATGACATGGCTGGAGTGGAGAATGTGAGCTGCAGTCTTGGTGCTAACCATCCTGGTGCCCTCCCTCATGAGCCCTCCGTAGCTTAGTGAGCAGGACTCAGCACAAGAGGGTGGGTAGTCTCGGTGTCGCTGCCGGGAGCCCCATACGATCTACAGTGTCATGGTCCTCTGCCCATTCAGCAGCAGGGGGGACAGCAGCAAGGAGCTGTGTCCCCCTGCTGCTGTTGGGCAGGCAAGTGGCCCATCATGTCAACCCATGCAGCAGCACCTATCCTCTCCACCCTGCTCTGCTCTCCCACGCTTGGTCCCATCCCGTGGGCTGTGGAGGCTCCTGGGGGGAGGGCAGCAGGGCAAGTAGCCCCAAACCTGCAGCGGGCAGTCTGCATTTTCCCCCACCTGCCACACATCTAGGCTACATATGCCCCCTCACGGTGCCCTCTCCAGTGCCCTCAGCCCTCCTCCAATCCATTCCTCCCTCCTTCTCTCACTGGGGGGAGGGTCTCAATCTGCCCTCCCCACCATAGATTTACCTGGAGGGAGCTGCAGGAGCTGCTCTCCATGCTGCCTGGCTGCCACTTGCATAGTGCCTGATCGACCTCTTCCTTCTGCCAGCACCAAGCAGCCCCTTGTAGGCTGGAACTCTGCTGTTTCCTGCATTCTTCTTTTCTCCTTAAAAAGAGCCCAGAAAATCCCTGATTTTTCCCTTTTAAGGTAGAAAATTCACATTTTTCTCCATAAAAAGAAGAAAATCTGTGTCTTTCCATGGCGAGCAGAAAACCTGGATCTCTGGTAATATCATTGTTGTATACTGGTTCAGTAGTTCCCTAAACTTCCCTTTTCTTTCCTTCCTTCCTCCTCCCTCACTTAATTCTTTCCTTCATTCTTATGCTATTACATACGTGCAGAACCCTTGGTAGCTTCTCCCCCCCGTCATATTTCGAGAGGGATTCATGCTGCTGTTAGACGTAGGAGGTGGGTGAAACACTTTGGTAGTTCCTTGCTGTGTCCTACTTGCCAAAGTGTACTCCAACACTCTTGCTAAGATGACACCGGGCTACCATAGGTATGCGAGAAGAATGAGGTTTTGAAAGGATTCATTACATTTTTCTGTGTTACAAGATGTCAGTCTCCAGTGGAGAGTCTTTGTGTCTCATAACGTTTGGCAGCACTCATGTCCTTTTTTCCTCTCCGTACCGTCCCCTCGACTGTTGTCTGTTCTCCGTCATCTGATGAGAACTTCCAGGTTGGGAACTGCTGCTTGGCACACTGCTATAAGCATTTTAAATTACTATAGCTGCTTACAGACATTAAAAAGTTCTTTACTTTAAACTCCACTCATCTCCATGCCAATTCGAATGCATGCCGAGAAGAGGCATTGCATTAGTTGGCCTCAGCTTGCCTGATTGTCTGAATAGATTGGGCGATTTAGTTTGGGGGGGAGGGCGTGACTTGCCAGTTTTATGTAATAGCTGATTCAATCAGCTATTAAAGTACCAAAAAGCCCCACTGAAGTGTCTGATCTATACAGATGCTACAGAGCCAGGTCCAACTAAAGTGCTGCTTTTTCTGGTAAAGTGCGTGTTTTGTCTTGGCATCAGTAACCTGAGAGAATACTGGCTGGAACAGCATGCTGCTTGCAAGTGGTTGTTTGCTACCTAAACTGGTGTATTGTTATAATAGCTTAGAAAGCACAGTTTGACTTAAAACCATGATGCTCTATAAAAGATCTGAAGTGTGAAATGTTGTGACAGAAGAATTTTCTTAATTGTTTGGAAACTCCTGCATATAAAGAAGTTAACCTGTAATTTTTCTGCCAAGAGCTACAGCTTTAGAGAGCCAGCTTCAATTATAAACAATTAACTTTTTATGGAAGGGTAAGTTTTGTGTCAATTAAAACATATTTAATCAACTGTCTAGTGTTGTGGTTTCTTGTTTTCATAAGCATTCATAAGTTAAGAGATTTGAGATGGGCATGAAGTAGTGTGCTCAACTTGCAGGCAAGAGTTGTTCTGACTGAAATGACTGACAAAAAGAACTTGATCTCCCGCAAAGCAGATTATTGCTTATAACACCAGCAGAGGTGGTGTTCTCTCAGAAGCAAAGTCCTACAATTAGAGGTGACAAATGAGCAAAAAACAAGGATTTTTGGGACAGGGTTTCTGCCACCTTTCACGGCAAAAATGAATATTTGTGAAAAAAGCCATTTCTTTTGTTACATTGTTCTCTTGGAAAAATGCAATTAAGAATGTACCCTATAGGATGCTGTATCAAAAGTTAGCCAATAAGAACATACAGACCTTTCTGCTACTGTGATGTTGTGGACTGAAGTTCATAGTTGTCTTATATTTGTACCTGAATGCCTTCAAGTACAGGCAGTCCTTGATTTGTGATTTTTCGAGTTATGGCATTTCTAAATTGATACCCTGTTTCAAGGGTTTTGCCTTTACGATGGTTGACACGGCTGCATCCAGCTGGTAAGTCTACTGTGGTCGGGGGGAAGGGAGGAGGGAAGAGACATGGGGTGGGGGCAGATCAGCGCCCCTGCAGTGAGAGAAGAATTGGGGCTTTGACTGGGACCTGGGCTAGGGCAAGCGTTGCCCAGGGAGGGGGTGGCGCAGTTTGCAGCACTGTGTGCTGCTGGTCTGGGAGTTGCTCATGTGACGATTGTCCAGCAGCTTTCACTGCTGCTCCCGTCACCGATTTAGGATAGTTTGGGGTGGGAGGGTGTGCCTCAGTATTGGAGCAGGGCAGGCGGAGCCAGGGCAGCACCAGGCTGTGCTCCAGGTAGAAGGCACTGGGAGCAGGGTTTATGCCCCCCACCTCACCGCATTCCCAGCCACCGCAAGACTGAGCCGCTGCACCACCCCCAGATGAATGGCACACAGCTGTGGGAGTCAGTCCAGGCTCCCTGCACCTCCCGGATGAGCTGCAGCTTTGCAGCAGCAGGGAATGCAGAGTGGGGGCTATGTGGGGACTGCAGCAAGTTTTTGGGTGGCACGCCTCCCCTGTGCCCTGCTGCTGCTCACCCAGCCAGGACAAAGCTGCTGCTCGTCTAGGAGGCATGGGGAGGCCAGGCCAGCTCCCACCACTGTGCACTGCTTGTCCAGAGGCAGTGCAGCAGCTCAGTCTCTCACCAGCCCCATGCCAGCTAGGCAAGCAGTGGGGGGACATAGCCTTTGCTCCCAGTGCCTTCCGCCTGAAGCGGAGCCCCAGCCCTACCCACCCTGTGCAGATCCTGGGACACCCACTACTGTCCCATGCCCTCCCAGACTGGCAATGGGAGCAGTGATGAGGGCCACCAGACAAGTCACCATGTGAGCAGTCCCCAGACCGGAGGCAAGCAATGTCATGAGCTGCCCTACCTCCTTCCTGAGCATCCCCAGCTCCAGTCCCAGTCCCAGCCCCAATCCCTCCCTGGCTGCAGGGGCATTGATTTGCCCTCCCATGCCTCTTCCCTTCCCCCTACCACAACAGATTTATCAGCTGGACACAGCTGTGCCAATTGTCATAAAGAAACTCATTCCCCCCCCTCCTTTATAACATTGTTCCTATTGGAAAATTGGTTCAGAGTTGCAACATTTTCAGGAACCAATTGTGTTGTAAGTGTGCGGACTGCTTGTAATGAGACTGTGTTCATGTGCTTACATATTTCTGTAATAATGCACATCTAGATACCTGCACCTATGTACAGTAGGTAATACATTTTGCAATCAGTGATGTCAGATTAATTCCCATTGTTTATGGAGAAATATCAGATGGCTATAACTTATATTCAGTAGTTTGCCAACACTTACACATGGGAAAAGTGAATGGCTTGCAGAACTAGTGCCTTAGAGAGTTTGATGTGTATGATTCCAAATAGGTTTAACTCTTCATCATTTTCAAATGTATGAGGATTATGCATGTTGTGGTGAGGGGTGTATAACTAATTATAAAATAAGTAGTTCTGTTAGGAAGCTGAATGTTTTGACAACCTTTCACTAAAACAGTATAATGTGGTCAGTACTTTTTTTATTTGTGTTGTCTTCATATTCCATAGATGTTCTCTGACCCCATATCTGTTAGCTGAAGGCGTTAGAAGTCATTTTTATGTTTTCATTTTATTTAATATTTGTTTTAACAAAAGAACTCATAGCTAAGCATAAGACATAGTAAAAGTGTTAGCATGATATTACTGCTTTTTTCTAGAGGATGTTTTATGACCTGTATCCACTCTAAACTGAATTAATAATGAGATATTATAATGATCACAATTGGGTCGGTCTGTTATGGCAGGCATTTAGAACATGAAGTGATAGAGATTAATTTCAGAAATAGACTAATCATTCTAGAAAGGGTACAGATGTATCTTTCTACTGGGTCTAGGACCCCTTCCATGCTGAGACAGTTTTCCCTCCATCCCTCATTTTGAGCCTTTGCCTGTATATTCTTATTACCACTTGTTAAGATTTAATGGCCTTCTTTTGGTCAGATGTTAACATGTCAATTAGAATTGGGGCAACTCAGGCTCTTTTCATAGGATCCACCTTACATGGTTTCACCCAAAGTTTATACATCAACTGTTTATCTTATTTCCTTCCCCCGCTGAAATTATGTAACTCCCTGAATGAAAAGATACTCCAGAAGTAGGATGTTGCATGTGTCTTGTCCTTTATAGATAGAATCAAGGCTCTCATCTTTACAACATTGCTGAAAATGTTGAGGCACTTTATCTTCACATAACTGATCTGAATACTGAGATGGTATGTATCCTAGCCATGAAAAGACTAAATGGACTGGCCAGGATCAACTTCCCCTATGTCCCAGCAGCCCTGCAGTCTCACTCAAGAATATGGCTGAATCAGAAGAATGTAGAAAAGCAATGTGGAGTTTGGCCCAAGTATTCATCTTTCAGTATTTGTTTAGTGTAAACTTCCAGGTTGGATGGAAATGTCAATAAAGAAGTTCTGAAATTACTTTTCAAGTAGGCCTTGACTGTCCATTTCATTGATAATGGAATGATTTGCTAATCAGCAAGAGTAGAAACTGTAGAAAATCCTTCAAAAAAGAATGAAATTTTACTTGAACAATAACTATGGGATCACTTCCTATCTTAAATCCACCATGACTGGAGCCCTGCTCCTGAGGGATTCACTCTGGCAGTGGAAATAGTTGTGATTTACAGCTGACCCACTCACTCTTTGTACTACCTGCTCTAAGAAATGAGGCTGTGTATAATGTCCAAAGGACGCCACTGTTGAAAAGAAACTGATCTTGCACATGTTGGATGCATGCATCCAAGAGTGAAATCTATGTGACATGTCAAAGAACTGTAGTTACTGTTCTGTAAATAAATAACTATTATTTACAGAGTAGGCCTCAAGTCATTGATATTAACTAAATGTAATCAGTTCTCTTAGGCAGAGATATTAAAAACAACAGAAGTACCTTTGTTTTTAAAATATAGATTGTTGCTCTCTTATGAGGACTGGGTTACTTATTTTAAACACAAAGAAAAGTACATCTTACAATATAACACTATATGATATTGTCCCTTTATAATAGAACACACCCATTTCTGTATAGTAGGTGATAATGGCAGTTGCCACATAGTAAATATGCAATTAACTCTATTTTAAAATCTTCATACAAATTTTAGTAGCATTAGTGATAAACTCATTTGTTAACTGCAACTTTGTAGTGTCTCTTTTGAGAACCCTGTTTAGAATCTAATGAACTCTTCTGTGGAACAAACTCCCTCCAGAGGTGGTACAGTCACCTACCCTGGAAATCTTCAAGAGGAGACTGGACAGTCACCTCACTGGGGTCACTTGACCCGGGTACCTTTTTTGCCTAGTGCAGGAGGGCTGGACCCGATGATCTTGTTGAGGTCCCTTCTAGCCCCTTACAATCTATGAATCTAAAACTATAAACCCAGAGTTTGATGCTCTCAGCTAGACTTGGTTAGCTGTTGTGGAACTTACATATGATGTAGGAATTTAAAAAAAAAAGCCTGTGTAAGCTGTGGTTATATCCTTAAGCAAATATAATTAGTGATAAATTTGCTTTTTTACATCACCACGTGGGAAAGAGAGTCCACATTTGTTGTCGTTGAGTTATTTTGTTTTACTTAGACCTCGCACACACACATTCACTTTCTCCTGGGAAAGTTGCTGCCCTATCAGAAGAACCACAAGTATACAGGTGTTCAGGCTTTTTCTCCCACAGTAAAAATGGCTGCTCCAGGAGAAGATAATTAGGCACAACTAGGGTTCAGTCGTTCCCAGGACAGTTTCTTCTAGAGAGCAAATGTCTGCACATGGTATTTTTTCTCTTGGAAGAGAACAGAGTCTTCCAGCATTCCCTCCTACCCTGACCCAGGGAGACAGTTTGTTGGTTGCTAGACTCTGCTGCTCTGTTAGGGAGCAGAACTTGCCTCCTTCATAGCACAATGTGGAGATAGTGAAGTGACCATAGGCAGCCTGGGTCAGCCAGTCAGGGCTGCTCTATGCACTACTATTATCTATCACCTGGCAGATTAAGGGAGCCTGCAGCTCATGCTTAGATGTGTGCTGACACCCCTGACTGAAGAGTATCAGTACCCCAAGCCCTCCATTCTTCAGGGCTTCAGTATTCAAATGTCTGTACATATGGCTCTGGGTAAATTTTTCTACCAGGACGACAAATCTGGGAGAATTCTCCTAGATTACTTGAATGTAGGTGTGCAACCTTAGAGACTAGTTGCACTAAATATAGTGAAATAAATGGGGGAGGTCTCGAGGTATACCAAAAACTTAACTGAAGGTGATTTTTAAGGCTAGACTTACCTTCTCTATCCTTATTTTCAGTGCACAGCCAAGAATGTTAGTTATATATAGCCTTAAAACTCTTTGTTTTACTAAGCAGCAATGTGTTCCTGAAAATCCGTTTCTTCCTTTTCTGATACTATTTAAGTGGGCTTTTTAATTTGGAGCCTGGGAGTTGCAATATAACAGGTGTGACAAATAGTAAAGGGGCATATGGCACAAGTGCAGGAGAGAATTTCTGAAAATGAAATGGGACTCTTGTTTTTGCTTAATGCCAATGTCCTAATAAATTTGGCATATCACCTTGTAGTGGCATGCATCCATTTTAACAGAAGGGCTTCAGTATCAGCAGCCAGAAGAGCACACATGAGACTTTATTGTGTTCCGGGCAGGATTTCTGTCCAGCAATTCTGAAGTGGCAATCAGTTCATGGTTTCTAAGCCAGTAGGGAATAGGATATCCAAGCAGTACTCCAGCAGAGTTAAGGTAAGTGCCAACAAAGTTTTGGTAGCTATCTCTGAAATTAGTATTAGTCTGTATGGAATTAGGATTAGCTCTCTATCGTGAGGTGCAGTTGCATTTCTTTGTTGCAGAAATTTGCCTAATCTTGGCATAGCATTCCACCATCATTGTCATTGTTGTTATGCAACATTACTGATTCTGATTGAGTTTATTGCATTGATATCATGGCATGTGCTCCTTGTAATTTTTAATCATTGTTGTCATCTTCTTCCCTTACTTGTCCCATCTAAATGGGATTGCTGTGGCAGATTCTGGCTGCCCACCAGCTTCAGTCATACATATTTTCTTCTTCCAGGTCCTTTTCTTTCATGTGGGAGGAGGTCAGCAGTCAACAGTGGTGAAAGAACAGGTTAGGGACTGTTTAGAAAAGCTGGACATTAGGGGTACACCAGTAATGAGTTTGGTGCATACCAATGGACAATTACTAATGAGCCGTATCAGCTGATGCTGATCCAATTCCCGATGTGCAGCCCGATAACTTGGAGAACAGCATCAGGCTGGCAAGTCTGTGGCGGTGAAGGGGTGTGAGGAAGGGAAAGGGCATGGGGAGGCAGATCGAGACCCCCACAGTGAGGGACTGGAGCAGGGGCTAGGGGCTGACTGGCTAGGCAGCAGCTCTGTAGAAAAGGACTGGGAGCTTACAGTGCACAATAAGCTGAATATGAGTTGGTGTGTCTTTGTTGCAAAAAAGACTAACAGCATACTGGACTTCATCGGTAGGGATGTTGCCAGCAAATCAAGGGAAGCAATTCTACCTAGGGGTGTACTGATAAAGATTTTTTTGGGCCAATACTGATGGTCTATTATTAACCAGCCTTATCAGCCAATACTGATCAGATTGCCAATATGCAAGCCCAGCAGCTTGGAGAGCAGAGTCCAGCTGGTAAGTCTGTTGAGGGGGAAGGGGTATGTGGGGGCATATTGAGGCCCCATGGTGAGGGAGGGAGTGGGGCTGGGGTTGGAGCTGGGGCGACCCCAGTTGGGGCGCGGTGCTGTCCAGCTCAGGTGGGGTGCTGTACGGAACTGTAAGCGGCACGTCTGCATGGTGTAGGGGGGTGGCTCCTGCTGCTGCATGCACCCCCGGGGGAGGCATGGAGGGTGTGTGCCCCCTGATCTGCAAGAGGAAGAGGGCGAGCTGCCACTGCAGGCTGGGCCTGGGGCAGCTAGGCTTTTGCCAGTGGAGGGGCTAGGCTGGGGCTGCACTGGGAGGGGGCAGCTGCCCTCACTGCAGGGGTCTTGATATGCACCCTGGCCCACGCCCTTTCCCCACCCCCAACAGATTTATCGGCTGGACGCTGCTCTCTTTGCTGCTGGGCTGGCTGTGTGCATGCTGCGGCTGCACCCATGCACGCAGTATTTATTGGTGACGTTCTTGGTCACATCAGACCCAAAAAAGCCAATATTCTCAATTTTCCTGCTATCAGTGCTGATATAACATGGCCTGACGTATCAGTGCACCTCTAATTCTTCCCTCTATTCAGCACTGGTTGAGGCCATATCTGGAGTACTGTGTTCAATTTTGGACCCTACTACAGAAAGGATGTGGACAAATTGGAGAGAGTCCAGTAGAAGGCAATGAAAATGCTTTGGGACATGATTCATGAGGAAAGCCTGAGGGAACTGAGCTAATTTAGTCTAGAGCAGTGGTTCTCAAACTTTTCTTTTTGTGGACCACTTGAAAATTGCTGAGGCTCCCTGCAAACCGCTTAATATACTTTTTTTTGTTCTACAAATCAAGGCACACAACTCATTTTAATATCAGTAGTCTTACAAGTACAGATATTCTTGATTGATTGTTCTCCAGTCTTTCTGCGGATCACCTCAGTGGAACTTGCAGACCAGTGGTGGTCTGCAGACCACGGTTTGAGAGCCTCAGGTGTAGAGAAGAGGAGACTCGGAAGGGATTAGATATCAGCTTTTATCTACGTAAAGGATGGTTCAAAAGAGATGGATTTAGACTGTTCTCAGTGGTAACAGATGACAGAATAAGGAGCAACTGTCTCCTTGCAGGACAAGGAAAGCTTAGTTTAGATATTAGGAAAATTTTTCTCACTACAAGGGTAGTAAAACACTGGAACAGGTTGCTTGGAGAGATGGTAGAATCTCCATCCTTGGAAGCTTTTAAGATCCAGGTGGACAAAGCTTTGGCTGGGATATCTAGTTGGGGCTGGTCCTGCTTTGAGCAGGGAGTTGGACTAGATGACCTCCTGAGGTCCCTTCCAAACCTAATCTATGATTCTGTGTCCCTATCCACTGTCTCTCTCCATCTCATCTTCAGTCTTATTCTCATATATTTTTAGTGTACTGAAAATGAAAGAATTAATGATGGCTGTGTTACAGTTAAACTAGGGCTGACAAACAGTTAAAAAAATTAATCACAATGAATTGTGCAATTAGAAAAAATAGTTGGAATTAATTGCAATTTTACTCTCACAGTTAAGATGGGGCTTGTGCACCCTGTGGCTTCCCACCATCACCACCACCAGTTCACAGCCCCAGCTCCAACCCCAGCTTGCTCTGTGCTTGCTCTGGACTTGTCCCCACTGGAGCAGACCAGCTGGAAAACACAAACAAGCTCAGCCCACCCTGTGTCTGCCACAGATTCACCTTCCTGTGCTGAGCAGCATCAGCATCCAGGCAGAAGCTGCTTTTCAGCACAAAGTGGCCCCTCCGGCTCACTGCTGCCCAGCCCTTCTGACTGCAGCCTTCTGGAGCCCATGCTCAGACTTTCCTGCAGTTTCTCTGCACTGCCATCGCTGCCCTGCTGGTTGGTCTGGAAGTGGTGGTGACAGCAGTGGAGAGGAGCCACAGGGCAGCCATGGCATGGGCTCTAGGTGGTTTCAGCAAGAAGGGCCTGGCAGCTGTGAGGTAGAGGAACTGCTTTTCCCCCATGCTGAATCACAGCTTCTGTCTAGCCTCTGCCACTGCTCAGCAAGGGCGGGTGAGTCTGGAGCAGGTGTGGAGAGGGCAGTTTTCTAACAGTACCTCAGATGATTTAGAAGGGTTCAGAAATACAAGACAAATGTAATACATTTTTAGAAATACACTATTGCAGTATTTTAAAGTACAGTCAGCAGCCAATGTATCCAGCCCATGCACCAACCTTTGATCTGCACAGGGTTTTTTATTGCTCCCCTTGTCAGTGACCATAAGCCACCACTGCACCAAGCAGTTCATGGCCCCCTTAATCTTTGTTGCTGTGTGGGACTCATCCATCACCTCAGCTTGAAGGAGAGCCCACCAACAGCCTGACTGGTCACATCAGTGCCCTGTGAGGGAAAGGTAGATTGTCACCCCAGCTGCTCCAGATATCCAAGGTGAAGTGTAAGGCCACCTGTGGACCTGTCTTGCACAGCTTCTCCCTCAAGTACCCCCTACATGCCTCATACAGGGAGGCCACCAGCATCCTGCTGAAGGTGGTACGTGCATGCACTTGGTATGATGGGGCCACAAGTACCATGAGCCTCCTGAACCCTGGCTGCTCAACTAAGGAGAAGCACTGGCCATCCACAGCAAGCATCTCCTCAATATTCTGGGTGATCTCACTCGCCTATGCAATGCACCACCTTTCTGTCTACCTTTCCCACACTGTTCCAGGGTGGCCTGCCTCTGCTCTGGGAGGACAGGGGCTTTGGAGTGAGAGGGGAGACTTCTTTTTGGGTGTGCTCACACTAGTGCCAGGCTGAGGAGCAAGGGCAAGGGAGTAGTGCCTGCGGGGAGGTATCAGCATCCCGATGGTGCTCATGTGTTTTGTTTCCTTGCCCTGGCTGGTTTTGGTGTGGCAGTGCAGGCAGATAGCATATTTGGGATCATCTGTCAGCACAAAATGATCCCAGACCACACTACCCTCTTGCTTCTAGAGTGCAGGTGCATGTGCAGATGCTGCCTTTCCCCCCTCCTCAGCAAGCAGAGGACAGCAACAGGAGGAACAGACTCATTTGAGCCACTTGCCTCCACAACCTCTACCTCAGCCTCCTCCAAAATGCCCTCTCGGGAAGGAGACCTGGCTCTAGGGGAAACTTGAGGGGTGAGGAACACAAACTCAGATGATTCCTTCTTCCCCGGTATTTCCCTTGCTATGGCATTCGGATCCAGATCCAGCTCTTCCTCTGACACCGGAAGGCTGAGCATGGGAAGTAAAATGGGGGTGGAGGAGATGGTAATGCTGATGCTGCTTGTTGTCATGGTGGTGGGGTTATGGCTGGTGCTCTTGGGGGGGATACAAACTCAGGGACAGGCAGTGGCACTGCTTCCCCCTCCTTGCTGCCTGTAGAGCTGGAAGCCTCATGCCTGTTTCTTGTAGGACAGAAGCTGTGTCTCAGCTTTGAGGGGGGCACTTATAGCTCTCAATTATATCAATTGTGTAGATAATTGTATGTATGTATTTATGTAATAAATAAAATATATAAATTATGTAGTATGTGCTCCTGAATAAATTCTGTATTATAATATGCAATATATGCTTTGCTTCCCTGCAGAATGAATGGAATGCACATTGGGAGAAAAAGCACAGATTTCTTTTCTGGGGGGAAAAGAATCAAAATAGACTTAACAAAAACCAAAAGGAGGATTTTGGGGGAGGGATAAATTGAAAGAAATGAATGAATATAATAATAATATAAAAGGGTATAGAAAGCAAAAGGTATTGAATCCCACTTGCTAGGAACAGGCTAGCAAGTAGAAAATGATAGCCTTTCTCTGACACTGCTGAGCTGCTGGAAGACACAGCTCAGTAACTGACCCCAGGCACAAAGCTCAGTTCAAACAATGCTACTTTTTATGCTGTTTTTCTGTCCTGACCCCAAAGCACTGAAATTGGAAGGGACCTCAGGGAAGGATCACAATCACTGGCCAGCTACACATGTCAATATCAGAGCAGTCCTTCCCCCCCCTCTTCACCCTCCCCCTCTTTACTTTCTGTTTCCCTGCAAGCAAGCCCAGCTTTAAAACTCGAAATGTTTTTAAACTTTTTGAATGTTTTGATGGCCCTCATTTTGTTTTGAGGCTGTTTCAAAACCTTTAGTTTAATTTTGATTTTTCTGTTTTGAGCTCAAAACAAGTCGAAACAGCATTGAAATAAACTACTTGGCAAAATTTTGCACCACCCTAGTGGTTAGTTTGAAGTCAAAAATTGCATATTACCCTGCCTTCTAAACACCTAGAGTTTTCTGGAATGATGAACCAGCTTTTGTTAGGAGTAATCTTTTCTGTGAGCACAGAGAGAATTCATTAATTGTTTCAGCTCAACTACTAATTCATTTAAGTTTGACAATTCATTTGCAAGTTGGAAAAAGCAGGGTAGCCTGTTTTCTTCTTTTAGCCTTTGTTTAGTGCAAGAAGATGAGACCTACTAGTTCAAAAACACTGAAGGATCAAAAATAATCAGTTCACTTTACCAGCTGCACATAATATTGTTTTTGTTTAACAAGTCAGATTTATTTGCAAAACATTTTAATAAACTTGTTTATCCAGATGTTTATGTAATTAATAATTTTAAAATGCTGCTTTTGTGTGCATTTTAATTTAATATAATTTCCATCCAAATATAGATGGACACAAGCCATTCTAACAGGAGACATGTAAAAATTAAACATTTGAATACATTTAAGCTTTTCAATTGTTTAAACAAATGTATATAGATATATAGCGTATCTTTCCAGTTAGTAAAAAATGTAAATGTTAACAATCAATATAATCACATTTTTCATTGGGGAAATCAGAAGTACAAATGAAAAACAGGATTGAGATCTATACAAGGTTTCCAGCTTGTTGCTGATTTAAAGCTACCCTACTTCATGAGGTAACTAAAAAATCATGCAGTTATCATGCCCACCTTAAAATATTTATAGAAGTAGCTGTAGCTGGTATATTTGAGAAAGTGGGCAGCAGCATTTCTCAAAGACTACCCTGGGGAGCTGGGCCTTCTCTATGGGAAAGAGAAAAGACTATACCATTTAGACCAGGGTTTCTCAGCCCGTGGGTTGTGACTCAATAGTGGATCGCAAGAATATATGAAAGGGTTGCAAGCAAGCTTTAAATATGAATCAACAAACCTGTAAAATGGATTCTCCTTTACAAGAGAAATACATGAGAAACTGTGGGTTTTCCTTTGCAGTCTAGCAGAGTGCTTGGGGGCCCTCATGCCCCACACACACCCCTCCTTGTTCCTAACACTGAGGGGCTGGGGGTGGGGGCCAGGGGTGAGGGGCACTGGCAGGGCCAGAGAGCTGTTTTCTACTTAGTGTTTACTGGGTCAGGACTGACCATCAGTGCTTACAAATGGGTCTTACTTAAGGGTACACCAATACAGATTTTTTTGGGCTGATACTGATGGCCGATTTTTAACAAGCCATACCAGCCGATATCAATCTGATTGTCGATTATGCAGCGTGGAGAGCAGCATCCGGGTGATAAGTCTGTTGAGGGGAGAATGGGGGGCGTGGACCGAGGCCTCTGCTGTGAGGGAGGGAGTGAGGCTGATGCTGTGGCAGTTGGGACGGAGCTGCCAGAGGCTTATCTTGGGGTTGCAAGGAGGGGTCCATTGCTGCGTGCACCCCCTGGGGACCCATGAGAGGCATGTGCCCCCCTGATCTATACACAGGATGAGGGCAGGTTGCTGCTGTGGGTTTGGGCTGGTGCTGGGCTCTTCCTGGTGCAGGGACTAGACTGGGGCTGTACTCAGGACAGGTAGCGGCAACACTGGGAAGTGGGGGGTATGAGGTTGGGTGTGGCCACCCCAATATTTGCCGTAGCCCCTCCATAGTCCCCCCCTGCCCCTCGCAGTGCCGCTGCTGCCCGCTCTGAGCACAGCCCCGGGCCAGTCCCACCACTCAGAGAAGAGGCCAAAGTCGGCCCCAGACTGCAGTGGCAGTCCACCCTTGCCCCACACAGAACCAGGGGTGTGAGTAGTGGTGGGATCTGGCCCCACCATGTCCCCTGGATGAGCCTCTTACAGCTCCATCCCATGCCAGCTGGGCAGCACCAGCCCTACTCCCTCCCTTACCACAGAGGCCTTGATCTGTTCCCCCACCATGCCCCTTCCCTTCCCCCGACCCCCCCAGCAGATTTATCAGTCCAAGCTGCTGGACTGACTGCATGCATGCTGTGGTCGTGTACATGCTTGCAGCATTTATTGGCGACATTATTGGCCAAATCAGCTCAAAAAAGCCAATTGCTGATAATGTCAATTCTCCTTTTATCAGTGATACAGTATATGGACTGATGTATCGGCGCATCTCTAGTCCTGGTACAAAAAAAGGTTGAGAACCACTGTTTTGTTTTGTTTGTTTTTTAAGATCATCCTTATACTTCTGTGAATATACATCTGCAGTTGTGCTGGTAAGGCTATTTCAGTAAAATATCATGCCATAATTAAATTGATTATACAAAGACGAAAACTGGGAGTAGATGAGAATTAAGGTTTAGAAGAGGATTTCAGAAAATAATTGCATAGCATAGTTTGTGGGGGTTTTTAGAAAAATCAATAGATTTTTAATAGCTAATTGATACTGTGTATTTATTGCATCATTATTATTCTGCAGAGAATAGAATTTGACAGATACATTTTTATTTTCTATCTTGCCATACTTTTCAAGGTACTTAGTTAAATATTGATACTATAGGAGAATGTTTGGTATGCACTCAGGAATAACTTAAAAGTTGGATCCATGTTATTTCTTGAAGTAGTTCTGTAATGTGCTTACTGAGGGCCAGAATACACAAATCACTTGATTTGGAGGTAAGATGGCTCTGGCAGCTTGTATGGATAGTTTATGCTAATCGAGTAATTCAGCTTTTTCTACTCATCTCTGTTTTTCCTTGTTACATTTTTGCCATAGAATAGAAATTAAATTGACAAACTAAAGTGCCGCTTACACTGCTTTTTATTTACAGCAACTGAAGACATTATTAATTATATTATTTGTAGTAGAATAAAAAGTCCTTAAAAATTACAGTATTAATTTCTTATATACAATTAATGTGTGTTAGTTTTTAGACAAAGCTTACTTGTTTCCTGTTCACCAAAACACTTTAAAAAAACAAAACAAAACAAAACTGGGGACTCAAAGTGTACAGCTGGCAGTCAGTGTAATTGGCCCTTACGCAGTTTGCATTAATCTCTGAGAAATGATCTGTTGTTGTCTAACAACTCTCCTCTAGTTAATATTGTAAATTGCATCTTTTTTTTTCCATTTCAAAAGAAAACTTGAATTACTAAATCCATTTTGTATACTAAAATGGAAAGGAAGTATAACTTGCAGTGATATGCTGTTGCAGCACATTTACTGTATTTTTCAAACAGCTACTGTTTTTTCCCCACTTTCTTCTGACAGCTCAAAGCTTTGCTTTCCTGAACTTTGTCATAAGTAAACATAACGGATCCTAAAATATCGAACAATTATATTGGCTTGTTATTTAAATAAATGACAGTCTTCTAGGTGTCTGTGCTCTTGTTTAATATGTAATATTTTTAAAGGCATGGTTCAGCACCCTATCTACCTCCTAAGATTCTCTGGATAAGTAGGGGTCCAGGGAAGGTTCTCTAACAACTTTTTTGAATTCCCTCTACTTTTTTGATATTTAAGTGAAATTGAGATAAGTGTACCAGAAGTATAGTGAGATTCTCATCATCCCATCCCATCCCCTACCTCATTTGCAGGAGTATATGCGGGGGGGATTGATAGCTAATTACTTTTTCACCTGTTCTGATCCCTTAATAAAGAAATAAGGGAAAACACTACAGAGTATGCAACCCCCTCAAATATCTGCTGTATGTTTGTGTGAAAAATGAGAATTACTTAAAATACACTGAGGATAGTTTATGATAATTTTACAGTTAATGCATTTTATGTTGAGTGCATTTTCCCTTATAGATTTTTGCAGTGTACTTTAAAAGGTGAAAGCTTAAGTGAATTAAAGGAATGCTTGTGAAAAACAAATATACTTACAAGATTAATTTGATGTTGTCATTAATGATGCAGTTGCAGAACTTGGCAACAGAGGGGGAAATTGCACAACAGAGAGCTGTTCTACTGTGTGCTTTGTGTAAAGGCAGCTGGCTTGCTTTAGGTTAAGCATTCCCACTTTGGAATGCAGTTTTAATATTTTATTTCTAGACTGAAGAACAGCAAGGCTTTTGATACGGGTCTCCCACAGCATTCTTGCAAGCAAGCTAAGGAAGTATGGGTTGGATGAACAGGCTGTAAGGTGGATAGAAAGCTGGCTGGATCGTCAGGCTCAATAGGTAGTGATCAGTAGCTCAGGGTTGATCTAGCTGGCAGCCAATATCAGATGGAGTGCCCCAGGAGTCAGTCTGGGGACCAGTTTTGTTCAATATCTTCATGAATGATCTGGAAGGTGGGATGGAGTGCATCCTCAGCAAGTTTGCAAATGACACCAAGCTGCGGGGAGTAGTAGATACGTTGGAAGGGGTGGGACTGGGATTCATAGTGACCTAAACAGATTGGAGGGTTGGGCCCAAAGAAGTCTTATGAGGTTTAACAAGAACAAGTGCAAAGTCCTGCACTCAAGACAGAACAATTCATGTGCCACTATAGACTTGGTACCAGATTACTAAGGAGCAGGTCTGCAGAAAAAGACCTGGGGGTTACAGTGGACAATAAGCCGAATATGAGTCAGCAGTGTGCCCTTGTTGCCAAGAAGGCTAACGGCATACTGGGCTACATTAATAGGAATGTTGCCAGCAGGTTGTGGGAAGTGATTATTCCCCTCTATTCAGCACTGGTTAAACCACATCTGGAGTCCTGTGTCCAGTTTTGGCCCCCCCCGCTGCAGGAAGATTATGGACAAATTGGAGAGAGTCCAGCGGAGGACAACAAAAATGTTTCAGGGGCTGGGGCACATGATTTGAGGAGAGGCTGAGGTAATTGGGCTTGTATAGTGTGAAGATGAGAAACCGAATGGGGAGATTTAATAGCAGTCTTTAACTACCTGAAGTGTGGTTCCAACAGGGATGGAGCTAGACCAAGGGTGGGCAAAAGATGGATCCGGCCAGCAGCTGGACTCCATTTCCCAGCGATGCCTGCCCACATAGCTGGGGCTAGTTTCTATGGAGACCCTAGCCACAGCTGCACTGTGGTAGCAAGGTGGGTTGCCGTGGAGACAGGCCCCGGCTGTGTTGGCAGGGCAGGACAGGGCAGGGCAGGAAGTGTGCTCTGGAGCCACTGGGATCTTGTGGCGGAGGCATGTCAGGGCGAGGGGAGAGCTACGATCTGCAGCCTGCACACTGGGTGGGGGCGCACAGGCAGAGGATCACGCCTCTGCTCTAGCTGGGAACCATGCTGTCGCCACTGCAAGGAGCTGGGGTAGAGCCGTGGCCTGCTGCCTGTACTCCCCAGCCTAGAGTGTTCAGGATGCAGATTGTGGCTCTGCCCTGTCCCCAACCAAGCTGTACTGCCCTGCCCTGCCCTGCCCTGCCCTGCCACATGCCCTGCCAGCAATGCTGGGGCTGGTCTCCATGGCAACCGCAGCCTTGCAATATCACAGTGCAGCTGGGGTCTCTATTCATTATTTCACTAATTCTGTAACTGGTTTCAGTAACTTTTCTGGTGCCAACAGGTTTATTAAACAGTGGTCCAATAAAATGAATGCAAGAACCTTGTAGGCCACAGCAAAACTTAAAAATCATATAAAATGTATGTTGTTTAGCTTGGGAAAGCTGCAACCAGTAGCAAATAGAGGCAGCAGATGAGGGCTGATGCAAGGTTGAATAGTAGACTCTCTCTCGCTTTCTTCATATTGCCACGGAACAAGCAAGACATTCTAGGTAAAGAGGCAACAATTTCCTTTCCTCTGTAGCAGATTAGAGATTTGAAATTTCTGATATGGACTAGGTGGCATTTCCAAACATTGTAAGAACAGCACTGTAAAACTACTTTTCCTCTCTGGCAGCAGAGCAGGGAGGGGAAATGGGACTTAATGGTCTTCTTCTCTCTCTACATTTTGCTAGTATGTTTCGTCCTCAAAATGATAGGTGTCTGAATTTTTCAAGGCACTGTTTTGTAACTGACACTGCTGCAGACTTTCAGGCATTCAGAAGTAAAAATAAAATAGAATATTTTGACTGGAGATGTTCCTAAATTTCTGTTCGAACATGCTATGAGTTAGTTGCTTTGAGCATCTGCTTATTTTATGATGTTCTTACAATGTCTTGCCAGCATATTTTCTAGGATATTTGACTGTAATGCATGGTAAACTGTTAAACTTGTTTTTAAATACAAATATTTTACTTAACAATTTTTTCTTATATTTCTTAATTTAGAAGATCTGTGGCAGTGGAATACTCTCCCTCCGTTGGTTCAATAGAACTGTCAAAATTCAGGGTATAGGGTGACATTCGTTCTCTCAAAACTTACCTTAAAAGAATGGTTGAGGTATACAGTCATTTTATATTTGATAGGTAATAAAAGATATATTGCCCATACACTATAAATGTAATATATAGGGTAATATTTCAAATAGTAGTCTCAGTTGAGAGGTTAATATTTCTCTATATCTGAAATTATACATTGTCCCATTATTTTATATACCACTTAATACATTTGGCTCTGACAGAAACATTCACAAGTCTCTTATGAATTGAAATCAAATACTTAGATATCCATTTAGTTTCCTTTCTTTTTGCTTTACAAAGCTCACAAAAGCCTTGTATGATTAGTGATACTGTGTTTTATCATCTTTTTCCAAGGGTTACCAGCATTTGGCATGAAATGTAGGTGGCTATAGGAAGATAACTTATTGAGGCTGGAGAATGGCATGTTATATTTGCTGTCTCTAGGGAATTTTCTTTGATGTTGAACTTTTCTGAGGTTACTATTGAAGAAAATTTCCCATTATATCTGTTAATATCTTAAAATATTTTTAACTGCATTAAATCTGAAGTAACCTATGAACAGGAATGTTGAGAAATTGTCTTACTGTTTTGCTGCAGAAGAAAGCTCAATTTCAATTCTAGTGCAAAAAAACCCACCCCTCCTTTGTTTAGTTAGGGAGATGACATCTCGCTCAACCTAAAAGCTAAAAAATCCATAGTTCCCCAAGCAATTATCTGATGTGTATGCTGTGGAATAAATGAAAGAAAGAATTAGTCTTATTCATGTCACTAATGCAGTAATGGAACCACTGTGACTTGATGTTGTCAGTCCACTTTCCAGTGGACTGGTATCCACATTATAAAAATGTAATTACAGTGTGTCTTAATTGGCTGTCTTATCCTTGGCTCCTCAGGTAGCTTTTTGCATTAAGTTGTTCCAAACACATTTCTATATACAATAGTCCTTGGAATTACCTTCTCTCTAGTTGAGGTACATGGGTGCATATAATAGTTAAGGAGTTAATATAAATAGTGAAGGAGCTCCTGGAGGAGCTGGATGGGTCAGGAGGCCCAGATGACCTCCATCCACAGCTGCTGAAAAAATTGGCCAGTGTCATAGCTGAGCTGCTGGCTGGTGCTCCAGCCAGGTCCCTGAGGACTAGAGAAGGGCCAATGTGGTGCCCATTTTCCAGAAGGGGAGAAGGGATAAGCTGGGTAACTTTAGACCAGTCAGTCTTACCTCTATTCCTGAGAAGATGCTAGAGAAAATAATCAAAGAACACACTTGTGCAGGCCCAGCAAGGGAAATGATGCTGAGTGGAAACCAGCACGGGTTTGTCACAGGTAGATCCTGCCTGACAAACCTTGTAGCCTTCTATGACCAGGTCATGCACTGCCTGGATGCAGGAGCTGAGGCTGATGTCATCTTCCTGGACTTTAGGAAGGCCTTTGACACAGTTTCGCACCCTATCCTCATTGGAAAGCTAGCAGATTGCAGAGTGGATGCCTTCATGGTCAGGTGGGTGGCCAGCTGGCTTAGGGACCACACCCAGAGAGTGGTGGTGGATGGTTCCTTCTCAGCCTGGAGGGAGGTGGGCAGTGGGGTCCCGCAGGGTTCAGTCCTTGGACCAATATTATTCGATATCTTCATCAGCGATTTGGACAAGGGTGTGGACAGCACCCTCGTCAAGTTCGCTGATGATACCAAGTTATGGGGCAGAGTTAGTACACCGTAGGGCAGGGAGCAGATTCAGGCCGACCTGGACAGGTTGGATCAATGGGCAGCGAGAAAT
>JAGPOW010002149.1:6659531-6673592 GCA_030014935.1 Caiman crocodilus | reverse complement strand
GGCAGCGAGAAATGGGATGCAATTTAATAAAGATAAATGTAAGGTACTCCACCTGGGAAGGAGGAACTGCCAGCACATCTATAGGTTAGGGAGTATCCTTCTCAACAGCTTGGAGGTAGAGGGGGATCTTGGAGTCATAATTGACTCCAAAATGAACATGAGCCGGCAGTGTAACGAGGCTTTCAACAAGGCCAATTGCACTTTGTCGTGTATTAACAGGTGTCTGACTAATAGAACAAAGGAGGTGATGCCCCCTCTATGCAGTACTGGTCAGGCTGCAGTTGGAGTACTGGGTCCAGTTTTGGGCGCTACACTTCAAGAGGAACGCGGGGAATCTCAAGAGGGCCCAGAGGAAGGCCGCTCGCATGATTAGTGGTCTTTGTGATGGACCCTACGGGGGGAGGTTGGGAGAGCTGAATCTCTTCAGCCTTCACAAGAGATGGCCAAGGGGAGATCTTGTAGCCACCTATAAATTTCTTAGGGGAGGTCAACAGGGAATAGGGGAGGTGCTGTTTACTAAGGTGCCCCAGGGAGTGACCAGGAATACCAGGTGTAGACTAGTTGAGAATGGATTTAGGTTAGATATTAGGAAGAAATTTATCACAGTAAGGGTGGCCAGGATCTGGAATGGACTTCCACAAGAAGTGGTGCTATCACCTAGCTCGGAAGTCTTCAAGAGGAGGCTAGATAGTCACCTGGCTGGGGTCATCTGACCTCGGTCCTCTTTCCTGCCAGGGGCAGGGGGTTGGACACGATGATCCATTGTAGTCCCTTCCGACTCTACAATCTATGAATAAGCTGAGGTTGGAAGGGTATACCTGCAGTGCACTATTGCAGCTCATGCTGACTAAATAGAGTCCCTTTAAGTTTGCTTTTACTTATAACCAAAAAAGACCCTAGAAACCCTTACAAAACCAGTAGTATAACTATAGTGAGGCAAGCAGGGCATCTGCCCCAAGTACCAACTACAAGGGGTATACCAGGAACCAACCTCCTCCCCACCCTCCCCACCAGTGGTGGTGGAAGCCCTTTGCTGATCCTGTTTGGTCACAGGAGCCAGGAAGCTCAGTGTTGCACTGTACATCCAAGGGAAGGGGGAAAGTGGGAATGGTGTTCCCCCAGCCCCCAAGGAACCCCCACCTTCAGTGCTTAATTGCTCATGCCTCTGCATATAACCATTTCTTGTCCTTTAATGTTCTCTTGGCTTACAGTAGTTAGGAGTGGTTAAGGAGATGGGTGCTTATCTCACTTGTGTCTTATTTGCTATGGTTCTAAGGAAGTTATGGTATTGAAAGATTATCAATATGTTTTTCTTTTCGTGCTGATTCCACGTCCCTTACCTACCTCCAGTGGTGGCTGGAGGGGAGAGTACCCAGAATTTCAGTGGAGAGGTTTGGATTATTTTGGATTTTCATCTCTATCATTAAAGTTTCTAATAAGATATTATTGATAAATTATTTGTAGACTACTCAGAAACACTTTATCTTGTTATTGTGTGGATGTTTAAATGATAAGTAGGGACCTACTGAAATTTCAATTTCAGAAATTGTGATTTTGGCAGGCTCCCTGAAAACTCCCTGAAAATAAAATGCTGGCTCCCTCTGTGGAAAGGGAGGCTGCTGGCACAGCAAGATGGCTGCTGCCCCCCCCAACCCTCACCACTGATTGGCTGACTGATAACCATATGGCCCCACCCCTTGCCACCAATCAGTGGCAAGGGGTGGGGCTGCATCATGGATAGTCCTTGAAGCCAGTTAGCAGTGAGGGGAGGGGGGAAACATATGATGACCCTTGCAGCCAGTTGAGGGATGGGGTCACCAGAGCCCCTCAGCCATTAGAGGCAAGTGGGGGACCATCACGTTCTGCCGACAAAAATGGCTGGCAGTCCCATGGTCTGCCTGCAAAATTGGCCAGCAGCCAGCTTGTGTTGGTAGACCCCCTAATGATTAGTATTTAACTGTCAGCCTAGTGCATTGGTGGTCAAACTCTTGGCCTTGCAGTCTAGATTGGCATGGGGCTGGTTCGTGAACCAGATTGGACCCCACATTGCCCTTGCTCACCAAGATCAGGCGCTGGGGCTTGCGGGCTTGATCAAGCAGTGCTGGGGGTTGGATCTGGCCTGCAGGCCTGAGGTTGAGTATCTCCCCTGGCATAGTGTGTGTATTGCTTACATATTAAGAATAATTATGTAATTTTAAAGAAAATGATGCTTTTACAGATTAATTGGCTGTTGCAGGTGTTTGTAAACAGAAAATATATAAACATTTTGGCAAATCTCATATTAGTAACCACTCTCTTCCTTTTCATATGATACTATGCTGCATCATACTGCTATTGGCATTGCTGGAAAACACATCTGTGCATTTAAAACAAGCACCAACACTCAGAGTATAATTCTAAGAGCTTTTATTGGATCACTAAGTGGACTGTGAAAAGACTGAGGGTATGAAATTCCAATCATTCTATTTCATTATAGTCTCCGAAGAGGCCATTTTGATCAGCAAAATAAATCTGACCACATCTTGCTCTTCAGTTCAGGACTCCTAGCTTTATTGCATTATAGGCTTTCTGTCTTTTGTACGTTGATGCATCATTGCACTTGGTATGTGGGTTCTGACTTATTTGAAACATTTAGTATGAACTCGGATTTGCTTGGAGAAATTGCTCATTGAGTGGACAAAACAGCAAATGTGCATCTATTCTCAGATGCACTATCTCTGGAGTCCAAGAGTCTAGTAAGGATCATGATGAGACAGAAGTTTTGTGATCATATTAATGCCAAGATTATTCTCCTGAATTGAATATTTTAGGTGTATAGCACAAGACTGCTTTTTAGGACATGGACTGTCTCTTCTAAAATGTATGTGCACTTATAGCAGAATGTGACTCCGATCTTAATTAGAGCCTCTGGAGATCCCTGTAATGCATATAATAATCATAGATGGGGATTGAAAGCATTTGTCCATAAAACCAAGGAGTGCAGTGAGGGCTGTAGTAATCACCATGTTCAGATAATAGGCATTGTTCACCTGTTTGTTTATCTCTAGCTAATATTTCATTTTCTCAATGGGAAAAGATAAGACCCAAAATATTTTTTGGGCCTGTTATACCTTTAATCTCAAAAAGTAGTAGTAATCCTTACCTAAACATTAGTTCACTTTAAGTAGCAGTGTAGCCACTGTCTTTATTTGTGCAAGTTATCCTGTTATTGAATTAAACAATAATACTCATGATAATATCACAAATATAGACGAAACTGTTTCTTACAAAGCCTGTGGGTCAGTGTTCTGTTAAAATATTGGACAAATAATTTAGGAGCCACTTTGTTGTTGTTGTTGCTTTTAGCATTCAGATAATTTATAGGAAAAATTATTCTCCTGTAACATATAGCTCAATAGATAGAGTATGTATAGAATCATATAAATTGGCCATATTCTGGAATTGTACATGATAGTCAAATGTTTAGTTCAGTATTTATGAAGAATTTTGAAGATGAAAATGTCATTGCAATATAAAGGATAACATTTTTAATAGCCAGTTAAGGTATCTAATTGATGTATAGAAAGTGTTCTTTCTTAACATGCTTGAGAATTTGGTATTTTTCTCACTTGGCTATGATTTCTTTAGTTAATGGAGTACATATTAAAGAATAACAGTCTTGTTCTGGAAGCTTAAAAGCCCAACCAGTTGCTAAAGTTTTAATACAGCTTAAATCCATGCCTTACTTAATATTGATTTCAAAATTTCAATAGCAGTCCAGATGGGATGGCTTCAGGTACATAATTTCTCATTTCTTTTAAAATAAGAGGCATTTTGAGGACATTAGAACAGAATAACATTAGTACCTTGCAAATAAAGGTCTGCCCCATAAGGAACATAATATTATTCCTATTTTAAAGATAAAGAAATGGAAACCAAGAGGTTAACTTGTCCACAGAAGTACGTTAAGTCAGTTGCAGAACTATAATGGAAATTACTGTCTTTCTTGCCTTCCAGCTCTATGTTCAGTTAACTAGTCCACATTACTTCAGTATAAGATGATACAGAACTGAAGGGGCTTAATACTTTTCAGTAAATTAGGCAAGTGCTTGCCCCTTTGTTTACAGATTTCTTCAACATAGGAGGCATGGTAACACATGCTGCTTATTAACTTATCAATCACTTAATATTCCTTGTGTCAGTGATAAGCTAGTGCTCAGAACACAGATGTAGTAAGTTGCTTCCATATGGTGCTGTCTAATGAGTCAATTAGCTGACTTAGGGAAAAAAATCCATTAAGTTTTTCCCTTGGTGACAAGTCGTGTTACAATGATGGAACAATCTTTTACTGATACTTTTTTAGGATATATATTTTTGAATACAGTAGGGAAAACCATGTTTTTAATGACTAAAGTATAGTTGGGTTTATTTTATACAAAAGAGATTTGAATAAATTCATTAAATTTATTTTGGCCTCTTTCATTCTAACCACAACTACATTTGTCATTTTTGTGGCAGAGTAAATTTTTCCCTGAAGTTCATGGAACAAAATCAGAAGAGATGGTTTCGAAGCAGAATACATGTGTTTTCAGAGCCTGCCCACATTCTAAAACTTCTCAAGTATTTGTTCTTTTTCTTCAGTTAACTAGTAACTTACACCATTACTTTTGATGGCATCTGTTTCCAAGTATTGATATCAGTACACGTCATCCAAAATAATTATCTTTTTTCTTAATTCTGTAGTCTCATATGGTACTATACCTGTCTATTCCAGCATGGCTTGAAAAATCAGTTTTCCCTTGAAAACTTATCACATATTGATTAGTGGGTCACAGACATGAAAGACTATGTTAAATGTAGCAATCAGATTTTTTGGCCCTTATCTCTGGGGATGCATACAATGATGATGTGTTGCCCAGGAACAATAAGTACTATTTTCAGTGTGTCTACATTAACTTTTTAAAATCAGCAGTATTTCAGTGCTTCATTGTTATGTCATGTTCATTAATCTTCTCTCTTATTAAGAGTATTTTAAAAAAAATATTAATTTATTGTTTACAATAAATAAATTTCTATAAATATAAAAAGTCTTTTAAAATATAAATGTTACATTATAATCACAGTGAATTCTGAGTTAAATGGAAAGCTAATTGATGCGGTAATCAGTTGAAATGGAAAAGGGCATAGGCTTTTAAAAGTTAAAAAATAAATATAAATATATTGTAACTACAAGACTCCTAGGAGATCTATGTTCTAAGATGCCAAGGAGACCCAAGATCTGTAAGACCCCTAGCAAATAAAAGTTGAAAGAGGTCAGAATAACAGGGCATTAGCTTTGCTTATATCTTTAGATATTTTACACCATTGCTTGTAAAATGAGGTGTGGAAGCAATCTCAGCATTCTTTAAGTGTGAGATTGGCAAATTTGCTAAAGCTGTGTTACAGTAGAAGAGAAGACACAATCATTCCTTGTGTGCTTTCTCAATATTGTTTCCTCCATGGGACAAGTTAATAGTATTTTCAGTATTATCAATAAATTTTCTTCAGAGCTAACAAAATAGAATGCTGTGACTGCTCGTAAAGCTTTCAAAGCAGCTGTCAAAAGCCTTATTGCAAAGGTTAGGTTTGTATGTCGGAGTTCAAAGGCTCTCAAAAGGAACAGTCTTTATCAGCTTTTTTTTTCTTGTGCAAACAAACAAACTGATTTTAAATGATAGTTGAAGTGCTCCCCAAGCCAATCTTTTGCTAGCATGCAAGGCTACTTAAGGATTGGAAATGGGGTTGTAATATAAGAAAGAAGTGTGGTAGGTACTAGGAGTGAAATATACTTTTGTGCTAGGGATCTATACATGAGAACTGCTATTTACTGCATCAAGTCATAGATCCATCTTGCCCAGTGCCCCATGTCATGCACACAGTGGCAGAGAGTGGATGCTCAAAGGGAGAGTGAACAGGGTTTTGCGGGGGGGGGTCCCCCTTTTCCTCTCTCACTTGCAGCTCCAGTATTTAAGGTCTAGGAAGTTTTGATTCAGAGGCTGTAACCCAGGGGTGGGGAAAAGACAGCTCATGGGCAGGCATGATTTCCTTCAGCAGGTACCCACTGACCCCCGTCCACTCCCACCTGCACAGCACATTGTGCTCCCACCCTTGTTCACATGAGGACCCTTGCCCTGGCCGGCATGCACAGTTTGTAGCTAATATAACAGTTTTATAGCTGTCCCTATTCATGTTGAAGCCTTTTAACTTTAGCCTTCACAAGTTAATGCCAGAAATTTTAATTTAGTTTTATCAAAACATCTGCACCGCTTTAATTCAGTATAGTCTTTATACACTCTAATAAGCATTAAAAAGTGAATAGAATTTTCAGACGCTACTTTCTTACTCTTCAATTATGATTTTTATAGATTTTAAGAATCAGCATTTTGCTGACATGGGTCTAATAAGTATGAACTATTCAGTATATCATATGTCTATGGGTTAGCTTCAGACAACGTATATTTTAGCACGTTGTTTGTCCATTGTGTGGGTGCAGCATGGCTTGGCAGGGCACTGCACTGTCTGGGAGCTGGGGTGGCTCCAGCAGTCACCTGAAGCCCCTGACACTCTTCAGCCCCAGTTCCCAGACAGTACGTGGCGCCTTGCTGAGCCACACAGCACCCGTGCCATGGGGAGCTGCCACGCAGCTCACTTTAAGGTGGCAGCAGGTCATAGCCCCCACTCTTAGTGCTGCTGTGCCTGCATCAGTGCCGGGAAAGGGAGCTGCACCCTGCCGCTGCTTGCCAGCCAGTGCAGGGGGCAGGGGATGCAGGTGTAGCAGAGATAGAAGTGGGGGCTGTGCCCTGCTGATGCTTGGCCCCTTCCATGCCCACATCCCATCCCTATCCCCCACCACCACCCCAGCTGGGCAAGCAGCAGCAGAGCAGAGCCCCTGCTCTGAGTGCTGCTGCACCCACATCCTGCACCGCCCAGTCACTTCCCTGAGTAATGCGCCTCCCTGCCACAGCTGGGCAGCTTGTCTCAGTCCCAGTTCCTCCCTCCTCCATATCCCTTCCCTCCTCCTCCCCCAATCCCAACCGATTTAGCTGGAGGCCGCCATGTCAGCTGGCTGTTTAGTCTGTGGCCAAATCTCTGAATCAGCCAAATCTTTTCCAAAGCTTCTCCAAATCAATTCTCCAGATCAATTCTCCAAATCTGTCCCCTGGTTTCATAGATTTCATAGACATTAGGACTGTAAGGGACCTTGGAAGATCATCAAGTCCAGCCCCCTGCCCCGTGGGCAGGAAGTCAGCTGGGGTCATAGGATCCCAGCAAGAAAAACATCCAGGTTTCTCTTGAAGACATTCAAAGTAGGTGCTTGAACCACCTCTGGTGGCAAGCTATTCCAAACCTTGGGGGCTCGACAGTAAAGAAGTTCTTCCCTATGTCCAGCGTGAAACTGTCTTGTAGGAGTTTATAACTGTTCAACCTTGTCATCCCTTGGCATGCTCTGGTGAACAAACGTCCCCCCAGATCCTGGTGAGCATACCTTATAAACTTATAGGTGGCTATCACATCACCCCTAGCCCTGCACTTTTCTAGACTGAGGAGTCCCATGGCTCTCAGCCTCTCTTCATAAGGTCTGTTTTCCTGACCTTTGATCATGCATGTGGCTTTCCTCTGCACTTTCTCAAGCTTCTCCACATACTTTTTGAATTGTGGAGCCCAAAACTGGACACAGTACTCCAGCTGCGGCCTCACCAAGGCTGAGTACAACGAGAGAATGTCCTGGGATTTGCTTGAGAAGCGTCTATGGATACAAGCCAGGGTTTTGCTCTCTTTGCTAGCCGCAGCATCACATTGAAGGCTCGTGTTTATCTTGTGGTCAATCCTGACCCCCAGGTCCCTCTCATCTGTAGTGCTAGTCAGAATAGCACTGCTGAGCCTCTAAACATGCTGCAGGTTTTTCCTCCCAAGGTGGAGAACCTTGCATTTTTCGGTGTTAAACACCATCATGTTCTCGTCTGCTCATTTTCTGAGCCTGTCAAGGGCAGCCTGGATTATCCCCCTGTCCTTAGGTGTGGTTGCCTTACCCGAAAGTTTGGTATCATCGACAAACTTGGCCAGTCTGCTTCTGACTCCAGTGTCCACATCATTAACGAAGAGGTTGAACAATATAGGTCCAAGGACAGAGCCTTGTGGGACCCCACTGGTCACAGGGCACCATGACGATTGACTTCCATCAACCTCCACCCTCTGGGTCTGACCACAGAGCCAATTTCTCAGCCAGCAGATCATGGTGGACCCAAGGCCATGGTTGGCCAATTTTGCAAAGAGGTGATCGTGGGATACCATATTGGAGGCTTTTTTTAAGTCAAGATATATGACATCAATCACTTCCCCCTTGTCTAGGTGATAGGTCACCTGGTCATTAAAGGGAATGAAATTGGTCAAGCACGACCTACATGCAACAAACCTGTGGTGGCTATCCCTCAGGGTGTTGCCATCGGCCAGTCCGTTAAGAATGGCCTCTTTAATAATCTTTTCTAAGACCTGCCCTGGGATAGAGGTCAGGCTGATGGACCTGTAGTTTTCTGGATCCACTTTGTTTACATCTAAATAAATATATACAGCAAATTGTTGAGAATGGTTGATGAATAGCTCATGAGGTTGTACTGCTGCTAAGGCACTTGTGTGAAAACCTCACCAAACCTACTGCTTGGAGGGCTCACTCCAGGCAACAGGAGACCACCTTTCTTGAAGATAGGCACCACATTGACTTCTTCCAATCATCGGTCACTTCACCAGAGCACCAGGAGCTCTTGAAGATCCGTGCCAGGGGCTGAGCTATGATGCAGGCCAGCTCCTTGAGTCATCTGGGTTGTAAATTGTCAGGGTTGGCTGACTTGAAGGTGTCCAGGCTCTCAAGGTGTTCCTTTACAAGGTCAGCATTGATAGAGGGCAAGGAACCACCTTTACTCAGGCGTCTCTGTCCTGTAGTGGGCAGGGGCATCCCATGGGATGTGTGAAAGACAGAGGTGAAGTACCCAATTTAGTAAGTTGGCTTTTTCCTGGGCATCGGTCATCAGTCGTTCCATCTGGTTTAGCAGGGGTCCAGTGTTGCCCTTGCTTTTCCTCCAGCTCCCCACATATCTAAAAAAGACATTTTATTCTCCTTGATACTTGTAGCCAGTTGGAGTTCCATCGCAGCCTTGGCTTTCCTGGTTCACTCCCTGCAGGTCTGGACCAGTGCAGTATATTCCTCCTTGCAGGTGGATCTCGTCCTCCATCCTTTGTAGGTCTGTCTTTTTAGACCTAGAAGGTCTGCTAGTTCCTTGTTGAGCCAAGGGGGCTGCTGTGCCCTCTTGCTGCCTTTCCTCTGAGACAGAATAGCCTTAGCTTGTGCATCTAGGATTGCTCCCTTGAGGAGCAACCACTCTTCCTGGACTCCCCTCTCCCTGGGGTCATGGTCCCTTAGACCCTCACCGAGAAATCTCTCGAGCTTGTCAAAGTCAGCCCTCCTGAAGTTGAGGACCTCTGTACTGCTGACTGACTTGACAGCTTTTTGGCAGATGGTGAAGGTGAGCAGTTCATGGTCGTTGTCACCCAGCTTCCCTTCGATCGTTAGATCACTGATTAGGTTATCCCCGGTTGCCAGTACCAAGTCGAGCAATGCTTTTCCTCTCGTTGGCCCATAGACTTCTTGAGTCAGATAGAGCTCATCCACGCACATAAGGAAGCTTTGCGACCATTCAGATTTGGTCAAGTGCTCTTCCCACGAGATGTCCAGGTAGTTGAAGTCTCTCATGACAACCATGGGCCGGGAGCGTGCGGCCTCAGCCAATTCCCTGGCAAACTCCTGGTCAATCTCTTGATTTGGGAGAGTGGTCTATAATAGACTCCCACCATTGTATCTCCTGTACTGTGTTCCCCACGGATTTTAACCCAGAGGGTCTCTAATTGTCCACCCTGGGTGCTGATGTTGGCTTGTAGGGTCGCATAGCTCTCTTTGACAGAGAGAGCTACAGCTCCGCCCCTTTTGTCCACTCGATTCCTCCTATACAGAGTATAGCCATTGATACCCATGGTCCAGTTATGGGTGGAGTCCCACCAGGTCTCCATTATCCATATGATATCGTAATGGTTTGTGCTGAGCAGGAGGACAAGTTCCTTCTGTTTTTTCAGGATTTGATTTGGATTCCCAAATCGGGCCGAATCTCCTCCAAATCAAACTGGCTACCAAAGCTTCACACAGCCCTAGTTTCCACTGATCAACGTGCATACATTCCATGCACCTAGCTTGAGGGGGATTGATTTCTTTCCTTTCCAGCCGCTGAGTTGGGACCCCTGCCAGCCATGGTATGCTGGCCAGGGTGAGGTGAAGCAGAAAATATTTGGGGGCGCCTTTTCTAGTCTCTTTCTCATTTTACGAGGTGAGCAGTGCGGCCCTGAATAGGACTGCTCAGTCACTTGGGGGGCTGCTGAGTTCTACTAGTGCTTCTGTCCAGTAGAAAGCAACCCAAAGCCCTGAGCCGCCTGTGTGCAGGCTCGTGGCCACAGTTTCCAGTGTGTCCACACCTGTTGCTTTGTTGCTGGCCTGTCGCCACAGGATTTGTGCTGGATGCGAGTTGTGTAAGATTTAGATTTGAATGAGGAAGAGTTGCACAGCGTCAGCCTCACTCTCTTGTCCAAGCCAGTTGGTAGCCAGCAGCAGGAAAGTGTGAAAACGGCTGGAGATTGGCCCAGATGCAGCAGATGACCAGGACATCTCCTGTGCCTTGTGTGATCCACAGCGCATTGCTGTGCTACCATCATGGCCATTGGACCGTACAAGGGTTTCATCTGCCCAGTCAGCCAGAGTCAGGCTTTGCATGCAGGGATAGGTATGTCTCTATCTCCCCAGAGGTCTAGAGACTGACCGAGTACCCTCATCTGGTTTGGCCTGCCTGTTAAGTGGGTTTACTGGGGTATGGCTGCTGTCGCACGCAGACAGCTACTTGGACCCATAGGTAAGAGTTGGGTGCTGGTGAGGACCAACAGAGGAAGAGTCACTCAGGCGAGCACAACGTACTCTTTCTCTGGAGGTGCTTCCTCTCCCAGCCCCCCTTCATTGGCATACTAAAATATTCAAAGCATTGAAATGATTATTAATTATTTGTATTATGATATCACTTAACTGAGTAAGGATTGAGGACTTGTTGTGCTTGGTGCTGTACAAAGACAGGGGAAAAGACTATTCTTGCTTTAAAGAGGTCCTTTTCTAAACTATTTCAATTTCCATCATAATACTTAACCCAAAATAAACCTTTGGATCATAATTCTTTGTGTTGATTTGTAATTGGAATTATCTCTTATTTTCATTCTGTAGTTACTGGACTTTCTTTTACATTTGCATTATAGTGATTTATCTATATTTTCTAAAAGGAAATAACCTATCTTGCCTGTACCGAAGTAAAGTTCTAGATATTAGTCATATAATTTTAATACTAAGGATGTTGTATAAAACTTCAGTAAAGCTTTGTACTCCTTACTTCTGTGGGCTTTTGAGCAGGTCCTACATGTACACTTTCAGTTAAGTATAGCGAAGCACAGAAGTTATTAGTATTCCATAGCACTTTAGGTTTTGCAGTGTTTGGCTTGAAACATACCCTGTTGATGCAAACCACTTTCCTCTGCAATTAGATTGTTAGGCAGATGGTTTGCTAGTAATCTGTTACAACTCTCGGGGTAAGCTTTGAAATATACTTTACATGTATTCTTAAAGAAAAACTTAAAATAGTGGATATTGCAGTTAGTTCCTCCTTTACGCAGCCTGGTAGTTTACATTATAACAGATTCTTGTCAGTTTTTCTTAAGCTGAAAATCTCTAGTATTTGCAGCAGGTCTTGAAGCTCAACAGGGAGAAAACCCTTCGACCTAAATAGTACCTTTTTGTCCAGTGAAATACCATTTAAGTTTGACTTGGAAATAAACTTTGGAAAATCACCATTGCCCAATTCATTTGTGTCACCAGTAATATCTTTTGGTAGTGTTTTTAAAAGGTAAGACCTGCAGTGTTCCCAACACAGCGACAGCTCAGGGTCCCTAGAAGCACACAGCTTTTTCCAGGAGAGAGGGAGCAAACAGCACTGTACTTCCTCTGGCAGCCCACTCCCCCAGAGATGGCCCATGGAAAGTTTACATATTTCATACTGCATATACAATAACATGAGTATGGAGCAAGTTAGAATAACAAAGATTCTTATGAATATTCTGTTAAGTACCAGGTGCTCTTGAAATAGCTTTTCCAAGGTGTCTGGACATAAGAATTGTGAAGCTTGGAGACAGAAAATGCAGTCATTAATGTGTTAAATACTGTGGAGCAGAGCTGTACTGCTACCCGGCGTGTCCACAGGTAGCAGATAGTGGAATGACCTTCAGAGAAGGTTAGCTGTGAAAACAAGTAGGGGTAACTGATGAATAAGCAGTCACAGGCCAAGCAGCAGCCGCACCACCAGAATATCTTGAGGATAGCAGATGGCAATATTTTCTCTCCTGAAAAAACATATATCCTTTGAAAGTGCTGTTACGTGGCAAGTAGAGGTTGTCACTATAATAAGTCTGGTCATACCCCAGCCATGGGTCTACAAGTCCTCAACAGCAGAGCAGGTGGAAGAAGATGTTAGAATCTCAATGGCTGTGAAGGTTAATGAAGACTGAAGTGGAACAAGATCCTCAGCTATCTTGGTCTCCTTGCCATTGGATCAAGGTCCCATTCTGCCAAGTGCTGTGTGGAAGCTGATGTGCAGCAGCTTCTATAATAAAAGAAGTCACGTACAAGCATCTTCCATGAAAACAGCTTGTTCCAGCACATTGCTCAAGCCTTTTGGTGACCAGTTAATGATGATGGGAAGAGGACTGTAAGGTCTGGAAGCTCCTAGGTATGAATTGGCACAAAGATGGCAACAACGTAAATAAAGAATTCCCAGAGTGCCACACTGCAATCATGGCCTGAGAACTCAGGTGACACAACATCGATGTAGCTGCACTGAGTAAGATTTGGTGAGAGGGAGACGGGGAGCTCAAAGAAGTGGAGGTGGCTATACCTTTTTCTGGGAGGGTAAACAGGAAGGAGAATGCTGACTTCACAGAATTGATTGTGCCATTAAGAATGAACTCGTAAACCAACTCACACACAACAATTTCACTTTTAATAATCAACACTTCCTCCAGATGATGGGAACAGCTATGGGAACTAAAATGGCCCCATAGCATGCCAACCTTTTTATGAGCCACCTGGAAGAAGACTTCCTCAAGAAATGCACCATCAAACCCCTGCTATATTTAAGATGCATCAATGATATCTTCATCATTTGGACTGAGAACCTGCAATGTCTGATTGAGTTCCATCAGAAATTCAATAGTCGCCATCCCTCCATCCCACTAGCACCAACATCTTTTTAGACACAATGATCAGTATCCAGAAGGGTAAAATACAGGTCACAGTATACAAGAAACCCACAGACCAACATACATATCGTACAGAACCAGCAATCACCCTAAACACACCAAAAAAGCTGTGATATACATCCAAGCTTTCAGATACCACCACATTTGTACTGAAGAGAACACCTGGGATTGCCACCTCACCACTCTTAAAAAGGCTTTCACCCAACAAGGACACTCCTCCAGAGAGGCAGATCGCACATTTGAAAGAGCCACCCGGATACCACGTGAAGAATTGCTGCAGTACAGAAGAAAACCCCCCCCAAATCGCACACCGCTGGTTATGACGTACCACCCCTCCCTTGAACCTGTATGGAAAATCCTCAAAAAATTGCAACCCATACTAGACAGAGACCCTATTCTTAAAAAAATCTCCCCAGAGCCACCCAGCCTAGCCTTCAAACAAGCACCAAACCTTGCCAACCTCATCACTAGAAAAAAACTTCCTCAAGCCCAGAACACACCAAAAGGATCCAGACCGTGCCATGGCAAGAAATGTAAAACCTGCCAACATATCTCCATCACCCCCACTATTACTATACCCCACAACAGAGCCATCAGCATCCCAGGATCTTACAGCTGCACCTCCAGAAATGTAATATACCTCATCCAATGCACCAA
>JAGPOW010002149.1:6621231-6659431 GCA_030014935.1 Caiman crocodilus | reverse complement strand
AGCCATCAGCATCCCAGGATCTTACAGCTGCACCTCCAGAAATGTAATATACCTCATCCAATGCACCAAATGCCCTGATGGAAAATATGTAGGAGAGACAAAGCAACAACTGTGCACCAGAATGAACGCACGCCGGAAATCTATCAAAGACAGAAATACTCAATTACCGGTGGGGGTACATTTCTCACAGGAGGGCCACTTTCTCTCCAATCTTTCAGTCCTAATCCTCAAGGGAAACTTATGCAACACTTCCCAGAGACGAGCCTATGAGATCCATTTCATCAACCTGCTGGATACTAGAGATCATGGACTAAACATAGACATTGGATTTTTGATGCATTATAATCTACCTGGCAACTGACTCCCCAGCCCAGCCCAGCCCCTGGCTTGTTTACTTTTTATTCTATCCAGGAGGAGCACACACCAACTGCTGAAACCTCTTTAGCCTGACGAAGGGTTTTTGAACCCGAAAGCTTGCTTAATAATTTTTCTCCAACTATTTGGGTTGGTCTAATAAAAGATATCAAATTCACCCAAGGAACCTTGTCTGCCTATGTCCTTGGACCAACACGGCTACAACCTAAACCCCTAAATTAACTCAGTGAATTCCCTATTGGAATTAATGAGAGCCTCATGACTCTCCATCTTAAACTGATGGGGAGCCAATATGTCACTGTCATCAGCATGTATGCCTTGACTCCTGACACTGCCAATGAATCCAGGGAGGAATTCTGTGCAACCTTGACCAAGTCCTTTCTGACATTCTGAATGGAGACAGACTTATTCTTCTTTGTGATTTGAATGCCAGTCAGAAGGGGCTCTAACCTCTGGGATGGAACCATTGGCAAGGAAGCAGTAGGAAAGGTCAACTCCAGTGGCATCCTCCTCTTGACCAAATGCACAGAACACAGATTCACCATCACTAACACCCTGTTCCACCATAAAAACAGACACAAAACATCATGGCAACGCCCATGAACTAAGTGTTGGCACCTGATTGACTATGTCATATTGTCCATGCCCAGGATTGCAAAGATGTTCTCATCACCTGAGCTATTGCAGGAGCTGATGATTGCTGGACTGGTCACCAACTCATTCTCTTGATTGTGTCACTCAAACTGGCTTCCAAACAATGGCTACAACAGAAGCAATGCCAATGGAAGGTCGTCATTGAAGGACTTTCAAGGACCCAAACAAGCAAGGCCTCTTCTACCATTGACTTAATGAAAAACTGGTGGAGTCTAATCAACAACAATGGGAGAATGTCAGCAGCCTGTGGGGTGCCTTCAAGGCAACCATCATGAGTGCCTGTGAAGCAACACTTGGATTCTCTGCTGGGAAACATCTAGACTGGTTAGATAAGAACAACCAGGAGATCCAAGAGTTGATTGACTGCAAATGCAAAGTCTCTTTTGCTTGGCAAAATGATTCCAGCTCCAAGCAAAAGAAATTGAATCTCCAACAAGCCAAGACAGAATCGAAAGAAGGACCCACAATATGAAGAACAAATGGTGGAAAGAGAAGGCTAAGGAGATTCAACATCTCACTGACGTCGACAATATGAGCAGTTTCTTCAGTGCCACCAAAACCTTCTACAGTCTGAGCACTCAGCAACCCAACCGCCTTGAGAGGTAAGGATGGAGGAGACCTGCTCAAGAAGAGGGGAGCAGTCAATGCGTGTTGGAAGGAACATTTTGAAGACTGTCTCAGTCAAGACTCTGATCTTGATGAGAGTGTTCTCTACTCTATCCTGCAACACCCAATCAGAGATGATCTCAGAATCCCTTCAACCCTTGATGAGGTGAAGAAAGCCTTCAAGCAGATAAAGAACAACAAGGCATTTGGAGTGAATGAAATCCACTCTGAAGTCTTCAAACAGGTAGGAGGAGAGCTCACATCACTGCTCCATGTCCTCATTTTAAGGATCTGGAATGATGAGAAAATCCAAAATGACCTCATGGCATCCCACAATCTTCAAGAAAGGAAACAAGTTGGACTTTGGAAACTACCAAGGGATTGTCCTGCTGTACACCACAGAAAAGATTATTATGAGAATCCTCTTGAACAGTCTCCTTCCACTTGCTGATGAGCTCCTCCCAGAATCTCATTGTGAGTTTAAGGCATCAAGAGACACAAGTGATATGATCTTCACAGCTTGACAGCTGCAAGAGAAATGCTAGGAATAACATAAGTGTTAGATTCTGAAAGCTTTTGATTTTGTCAGCCAAGAAGTGTTGTGGAAGATCATTCTGAAGTACAGGTGCCCACTGAAATTTGTCACCATTCTCTGCCTGTTCCATGATGGTATGTGAGCAGTGGTTCTCAGTAATGGATCTATCACAGATCCCTTTAAGGTTAAAATAGGAGTTAAGCAAGGTTGCATCATCACTCCAACACTGTTTCTCAATATTCCTTAGTGTAATGCTACATCTGACCACCAACAAGCTTCTGACCAAAGGGAAGTTAAGCTACTGAATGGATGGTAAGCCGTTTAACCTTAGCTGACTCTGAGCCAAAACCAAGACCAACCTGACCTTAGTTATTGAGCTCTAATACCCTGATGATGTTGTAGTGTGTGCTTACTTGGAAGCAGACCTTCAGGCAATCATTGCTGTGTTTACTGAGGTGTACAAGAAAATGGGATTGATACTTAACATTCAGATGACTAAGGTCCCCCACCAACAAGTTCCTGTACTGTAATCCAGATCCACAGTAAGACTGGAGAATGTTGAGTATTTCCTGTACCTCGAAAGCCATCTCTTGCAGAAAGCTGACATTGATGAAGAAATCCAGCGTTGTCTCAAATCTGCAAGTGTAGCCTTTGGACACTTGCAGAAATGGGTATATGAAGATTTCAACGTCGGGTCTGAAACCAAGCTCATGTTTTATCAAGCAGTCATGATCTCCATCTTGCTTTACAGAGCTGAGACATGGACAGCCTACAGAAGACATCTGAAGTTGTTGGAAAAGTATCATCAATGGAAGATACTCAGAAGTTGCTCCAAATCCATTGTGAAGACAAGATGCACCAATGTTAGATTCTTCCTGCAAGCAAACACCACATGTATTAAGGAGATGATCATCCAACATCAACTTTGTTGGGGCAGCCATGTCATCCAAATGTCCAGTTCCAGACTCCCGAAGCAAATGTTATTCTCCCAATTCAGCCAAGGCATACACTTAAGAGGAGGGCAGAGAAAACACTTCAGGGATGTCCTCAAGGCCAACTTCAAAAAATGCAACTCTGTGATATCAACTCATGGGAGACTATTGCCCAGGACCTCCCCAGTTGAAGGAAAAGTCTGCTGCAGGAATCTTGGTACTTTGAAACCTCATGATAACAAAAGGGGATGGATGGAAAGCAGGAGCAGCAGAAACAGCATGTCGCAGACCAAATCAAGAATCCAGAGCCACCCACCCTACATGCAAACACGCATCCAACCTGCAATAGAGTCTGGTCCTGGTTAGGTCTTGTCAGCTATCTTTGGACACACAGATAAGACTGTCATGGAAGACAATCATCCTCAACTGCTACAGATTGCCGAAGAGGAAGAAATGCCCCATAACCTTATGGAGAGGATACAGAAATGATGCCTACATTGTTGGAGATTTAAATATTGGTATTAAAACAGATGCATATAAAGGCGAAGTGAACCAAAGCAAATGACATTCCAGTGTTTTTACAAGGTGACCTAATCAGGGAGCTCTATGTAGTCACTCTTTGGAAGGACAAGTATATAACTGCAAGTATATTGTGTTGTAACACGGTCATGAGAATCTCTCATCACCATCACAAACAACGATTCCTGAGGACATGCCCCCATATGTAGTTTTTTACTTTTTTAAATCTTCTGGTAATAAGCAGATTTAGGTCAAAATTCTGATCTGTATCCTAGGGGTACATGCAGATACTTGCCATACCTGATCTATGTTTGTTCAGTGAACTTCAAGCCCCACGATCATGCATCGGCTCCAGCTTGTACACCCATTCACTGATTCCAGGAGCCACTCATTGGGAATGAGTCTATGTAAGTAAGTTGTGGGGAGGAGAGGGGGAGGATCAGGAGGGTTGTCCATCCTGGGATGGGAAGGGAGCTAAAAATAGGGTTTGGTGGGTAGTGGGAAGAGGACCCGGGGCTCAGGTGAGCAGCTGAGCTTTCCGAGCCTACGTCAGCACTCCAAGTGTGCAGACTTTCAATAGATCTGACTAATCTATTCCCAGTCTAACTTAGTTCACCTCCTCAGATGAACAAAGTTAGATCGGGCCAGATATTTATTTTATATGGGTTTTTTTGCCCAATCCGAACTCCCTGAACATCTGTACAGATTAGCACTTAGATTGACCTAACGTTAGTTAGATCAAGCTAAATGTAACATCTGCACATACCTTGTAAGTCCTAATAGAACCACCTTCAGCATACACAGTTACAATCCCTTCCCTTTCTCAGTGAAAGTATCTTGCCAGCTTGACACCATGTTGTCATAGCTTTCAGTGAAATGCCACTTACTCTATCAAACACAATAGTCCTGTGACCTTGTCGGGCCTCCGTGCCCAAAGTCAATACAATCTTTCTCATTGAATTGAAAATGGTGTGCTGCTCACTTGATTGAGTACCTACTTCTTAAGAAAGGAGAAATACTTAAGTGTTTTCTGAAGAAAACCTACAAAGAAATAAAGGTGTGTGTAAGAACCATTTACAGCTTTGGTTACAATTGTCTTCATTACTAAAAACTCTGAAAAGAGCAATAATTTTGTAGGTGGACAGATCACGCAAGTCAATATCCACTCCCCTACTCGATGTACTATTTGGTAGAAGAGTGCTCCAGGATCCCTTAAGTTCCTTTTCAGTTCTGCAGGTGTACGTACATGCCTCTTTACTCGGGAATATTTCCTGCTTTTCTTACATATTAAGCAGCTTGAAACAGAAGGATGTGAGCCTGCAGGAAATCCTCAAATTTCATCAAGGTCTCTTATAAATGGCATTAGCTGAATTGCTTCTCAGCTTCTAAAATGTTGTTGTTTTGGAAAGCTCTTTCTTGTGGTGATCCTCAAATAAGGATTAGAATAGATGTTATGTCTCCAGTTGCTATGGAGACTAGGAACACCCACTGTCTAACACTGAGTGTCCAAAAATGAAAATTCATAGGTAAGACTGTCAACAGCAATCCTCCATTGTAATTATCAGATGGTTATTTCTTAACCATTCTGTAATTGTCTCTGTTCAGAAGAGGTGTGGCGGGGTTTTGGACAGAGAACCCCTTTTCATAAAAGGTATCTTTTATGATACCTTCTTATTGCTGGAAGGAAGAGTGACAGGAAAGATTTTCTGTAGATGATGACCCCAGTTCTCATCCTAGAAGTTACTCTTTTACAAATGCAAGTTCATAAGATTTGGACAAGATGATGCCAAGGTGTAATAGAAATGATCCATTTCAGTTTTTCCTGCAATGGGGGAAAAGCAAAGAAAGGCATAATCAACGGATGTGGTGATGCAGGAAAAAAATCACTAAAAAAAGGGTTGTAGCCTTGTATTGGTTTTAATGCAAGACTACCTTTGCTGTTGGTTGTAGTTTTAAGTTAAAATAGTATGTCAGTGTTAAGTTTGATTTCCTCCCCCCAACAAGTATTGACATTTTTTTAATAATTTTGTTGTTTAAATATTGTTTTTTAAATGCATTTTCTTAAACTGTGTATGCTTCTAGGACACCAGGTTACCATAGAAACTGTTAGTTAAAATTCCTTATGAGCATCCTAATAATAGATTTTCAGATGAAAGCTCACCTCTTCCTTTAAGGCCTCGAATATATCTGTCAGCTTCCAAGTGATCAAAAAAACCCCCAAAAGACTGGGCTGCAGGGTTTGATTATTTTTTTTATTTCAGAAGAAATGCCCTGGATACTGCATTCTTAGGACATCTTTAATAGTGAGATGTGAATTCAGTTTAAGTAAATGTATCCAAGCTGGCTGTGATGTAGCTCACTTGCTTACAGGTAGCAGTAAAGATGCAGCAACACAGATCTCGGCACAAACTGTGCAGGCCATTCCAGGGCCCTGAGTACTTAGTAGCTGAAGTCCTTTCTATAACATCTACTGCTATCAATACTGAAACTAGCTAAATAAAAGCTAGCTCAGGTAAATTTTCATGTTTCCCAGTCATGCCTGTTGAATGCAGCATAGGCGTATTAGCTAAATTATTAACAATACCTAGAGTCTTGATTATGGCAAGGACATGGTATGGCATACGTGACCTTACTAATGTCATTCAGAGACTCAGAGATTCATAAATGTTAGGGTCAGAAGGGACCTCAATAGATCATCGAGTCCAACCCCCTGCATAGGCAGGAAAGAGTGCTGGGTTCAGATGACCCCAGCCAGATACCCATCTAGCCTCCTTCTGAAGACCCCCAGGGTAGGGAAGAGCACCACCTCCCTTGGGAGCCCAGTCCAGATTTTGGCCATTCTAATTGTGAAGAAATTCCTGTGAAAATGAAGCATCACTTTCACACAAGCAAAGCAGCTTGGATGCTCCTTCTTCAGGTCACTGCTTTCATGCCTGTCTGTCTCTTTCTCTTACTTGTATAAATGGAATTTCTTGTTAAGATCATGTTCCTGAGCTGTCATGAGGAATTAATGCCATCATACAGTCTTGATTATTAAGAGTACAGAAGGAAACCTACTGTGTGTGTGTGTGTGTGTGTGTGTGTGTGTGTGTAAAAATAAACAAACAAAGTTTGTGTGTGTGTTAGGCCTGTGTGAAACGACTAGTATTTGCTTTGGATTTGGATTCAGCCAATTTGAGGCACAGTGATTCTATTCGATGATTCGAATCACTGTCCCAAATCTGATTCGGAGATGCGGCTGTGGCTGAATCTCCGAATTGAATATGCTCCATCCTCTGCCCACCCTTCCAGCTCCCTGCTCTTGAAAAAAAATGTTTTTAAAGCCCTGGTCTCACTGGCTGCTGTCAGGCAGGTGGGGTGATCCCTGCTGCTCCACGGTGCCCCGTGCTATGGGGGGGGGCTTTGCCATGAGCCCCCCCGACTCCTGCCCGCTCTCCCAGCTCTATTTAAAAAAAAGCCCTGCATTCACCAGCTCCTGCCAAATTGGGGGGGGAGTGACCCCATGGCCCCCCACTTCCATGTGCTGCAGGGGCAGGGCTCTGTTATGACCCCCCAGAAGCCCTGATGTCTGCTGCAGCAGATGATGAGTGGGGGCTCTTTTTTTAAAGAGCCAGGAGCTGGGCCAGTTGGAGCAGGCAGGGGTCAGGAGGCACTCAGGGGAACTGGAGGAGCAGCCAGGGGATGGGGCCTGGCAGGGGTCCCCCCATGATCCTCTCCCCCCTGCTCCAGACCCTCCTCTCCTGCCCCCTACTTAGCAGCATGAAGTCTGGGTTCAGCTCCTTGTGATGGCAAGTGGGGACTGCCTCAGTCTCCAAAGCTCTCCAAATCTTTTCTGAATTGATTCGGGCTTTTTTATTGGTCTCCTGATTTGATTTGGATTCAGAGAGTTGGCTGCCGAATCGGGCTGAATCTCCTCCAAATCAAATAAGCACCCAAAGTTTTGTACAGCCTGTGTGTGTGTGTTTTTAACTGTGTGCAAGGACAATGACTAGATCCTCAAGTTCTTGTGTTCTTACGCATCTCAAATGCCTACTGGACCACTGAGTTCAGAGGAACCTATTATCTCTACTAATTAACCTGTCTAATTAACCCAAGTTAGGTATAATGTAAGTAGTAGTTAATCCCTTTTCCAGTTTTATTTGTTTACTGCTATTGCTTCAAGTGATTTTCCTTGCACTGAAAAATTATATAGGAGTATAAAATGTAAATATAAAAATGTGTTATTTTTATTAATAAAATATAATATTGACAAATAGGAAGCATGACCTTTGGGTTGTTGTGATCAGATATGGCTTGAATGCATCATTTTTATTTAGGTTATGAATCAATTGAGCGGATAAGTTCTATACTAAATAGGAGCGTAAGAGAGAGGTAGTTTTATTTATCTCTTTGCTTAGGAGAAATTTTGACCTGTTTTTTAAAATAAAACCAAATGTCAGCAAAATAAATAGAGTTATGGATGCTGTAGTTTGTACTTGAAATAGAAAATGAGACCATTCTTTTTTTTTTTAAACGTAATTACGTGTTATCAACCTTTACATCTTCAAAGCTCAAAAGCACTACTAGGTACAGAAAAATCAGTTCCCAAAGACAAGCAGAGGTTTTTTTAGAGCTACAGATTAAACCATTGTACAGTATTTGCAGAATGTAATCACATTAACAGCTTTAAGGTTTCGTTTCTATTAAGGTGGAACAAAAAAAGGGTACAAGTTCTCCATCAAAGATTAGCTGGATAATGAGTTGGGTGTTTATATTCAGTTCAGATTTCTCAGAACACATCAGTCCCTTTCCATTTTGATTTCATGTCCGTCTATGGCCTGAGAAGTTATATTTCTAGCATGTCTACATTTAGAATTATAGTTTTTAATAAAGAACATTATTTAACTGTTCTTTTCTTCTTAGGGGATTGAAGTGATGTAGACATTTCTAAGTCTGATTACAAAGGATAGTCTACATGCTGTTTTCAAAAATAGCCCACTGCCTGTCACACGTGGCTTGGTATTGGCTTGGCACTAGCTAAAAGCTGTGGTTAGATTTTATCTTTGGGGTAGAGAAAACAGGGTGACAGATCATAGCCCTAAAGAGTTGCATGCCAGACTTCTCAGTTGCTTTACCTGTACATTTGATTTCATTACTGTTTGAGCTGCATTTTGTCTGAAATTGTAAGTTCTTTCTAATAAGGGCCAAGGCACTTTTGGATGCTATGGAAATATGTCTGTCTGACTTGTAAGAGTCTCTGCTGAAATACACAAATAACTGGCTTATTTATAAACAGTCCAAACAGGATTTCTTCAGTGCTGGTTTTAGAGAGCTTGGGCATAGGATTTAGTCTCAGTGATCCATCATTTTTTTATGTTGCCTCTAACTATGATTTCAAACTAGATTTCTTTCTTGAATAATTGTGGAGTTGTTTGGGGGCAGGGGTCGTCTTATCCGATCTGGGTTTTGAGAAACCCAAAGTCAGTGGAGTTCTTGGCTACTGACCCATACCAAATGCTAGGTATCAAGCAGTAGAAATCAGTTTCATACCGGCATTAACGTGTTTCATCCTTTTTTTTTTTTTCCATGGAGCTAAAAATGAATGCTTTGGTAAAAATGGATCCAACGATGCCATCTAAATCACTCAGTTTAGAAGGAAAGTTGCCAGAAAACTGAAGGAAGTGGTTACATGGTTTCCAAATCTTCCTGAAAGCTAGTGGTAATAGGGAGAAATGCTGTTATGTGGGGAAGGCCTAATAGTATTTGTGTTTTGCAAAAAGTTCCAGTGGGAGCATAAAGAAGAATCAAAACTTCTGGACAATGTTATTAAAATTTTAAGGAATATTTTGATCCTTTTGGGAGTGTTCCTTGAGAGAGAACAGTTTCTTAAAGAAAACTGCCAAAGAATGTTTTTTCTAATTTTTTTTCTATAGCCATTAGCTTATTGCCCTTTTAGTGAAACCAAGTCCAGGAAATTTTAAAAGTTTAATGACAAACTAATTATCATATTTACCCAAATCTAAGACAACTTCGTATTTAAAATGACACCCTCCCCCCCCAATTATTAGATTCTACACATGGAAAAATTGTAATTTGTTAACATTTTACATGCGTAGAATATAATTAGTGGAAGGTTGTTTTGTTCCCAAACAGCTACAGTGGGAAAAGCAGCATCGGGGAGAGAGGGACCCCCCAACAGCAAGCCCCCTTCCCCACTGCATGAGCCTGCCTCAGCCTGGAACAGGCAGCAACTCAGTTCTGGCTTTGGCTCTAGGGCTGGGGCTGAGTCACCACCTGCCCTGGCCCAGTACCTAAATTTAAGACGAGACTCCCCCCATGTGGTGGTGGGGGGTGAATCTTGGATTCAAGCAAATACAATAATTCTTTGACATTTAGCTGATGTTCATGCTAAAAAACCCTCCCACCATTGTGCATGACTTTTGTAAAGGACAGTGGTTAGTGGAAAACTGCTGCCAAATGAGTGTTAGGAGGCTGTGAAAGAACTATACTAGCTAATAAAAAAGTCCTATACAAAGTCATAAAGGCAGAGGATAAACAGACAGCTGAGATTGGATTGAATTTGTTTATAATAAATATGGAGATAACAAAACACTAGAAAAAAGGGTACAGGAATTCTGGAGCGAGGCATGAGATAAGGCAGTTGATTTGTAGAAGTCTGTTGCTCTCAACATAGAGTGAAAAAAATAGGAGCACCAAATACTTGAATGAAAGTAAATCAGGCAGTGAAGATAAGACTGGGTGGTACCTTAGGCCCCACCTACATGTTACGCTTAAGATATGATTAACCAGTTAATCACCTCTTAAGTTGTGACCAAGCTACACATTCAATCTGTTAATGGTGTGATAAAACAAGGAATAAGCTGCAAAAAAATATGCAATAATTGTGGCTCATTCTTATCATGGCACTAACTGAACGTGTGGCCAGGTGCTCCCCTTTGACTGGGAGCTTGGTCAGCTGATGGGACTGGCAGCCACAACAGCAGCAGTGCACTGCTGCAGGTGGGAGTCTTGCAGCTAAAGTTAATAACTCTCAGAGCTTCATCAACAGGACTCCCAGCCTCAGGAGCACGTGAGGTGCTGCTGCAGCTGCAAGCCCTGTCAGCTACAGGACTGCCAGGTATGGGAACTCACTACTGGCCAGTGCAGGGGCAGTTTAGAGTCATGATCCTGGGTTCCCCTTGCACCAGCCATAGGTGTATGGTTGGATCCACAGTCGTACCTCCTGCCGTGCCTATGCAACATGGCAGGAGGCATGATTGTGTGGATCGATTGTCAAATCCTGTTGCACCTTTCCTTGGAGCCTAACTTGTACAGAAATGCATGGACATTTGTAGGCAACACTCTGCTTCATCAGATGCTGTTGGAGTAAGATGCTAGCATTTTACAAAACATCTTTGTTAAATCTATTAACATCTGGTCAGCTTTTCAATGAGATTATGACAGTCAGTGAAGTTAATACTTCTCAGAGTCATTATTTTGGAAAGACAGCCATTTATACCAGTTTCATAGTCAGAAGATAGATATCTTTAGAGATTTGGAGATCTTGAAGAGCCACATGATTTGCATAATCTCATCATGCAGGAAACGCATAGTCTAGCCATGGTATGTTTACTGCATCTGTAGTATGCAAAGATTTCAAGTTGCTCTGAGTTTTTCAAGTAATATTTTAGTAAACAAGGTAAAATGACCATTGAAAAATCCTGATCCAGCACACATTTGCAAAGTGGAGTCCCCTCAGAAAAGTAAAGTTATGCAATTTAGATTTGTACTTTTAGATTTAAAATATGCAATTTTAGATTTAAGGCTGAAGTTCATGCGGTAGTCAGGAATTATTCCCTTTCTAGAACTGGTCTGCCTTAGGTTTGTATAACAAAAAAAAGCTAAAGATTGGGTATGAACCACCAGTGTTCCCTCAGTACATATGAAGAGAAAACAGCCAGAAGTGATTTTAGTTAGCTCAGACTTGAGTTAAAAAAATATTCCAACAAAAGGAAAATTTATTTCATTATCTATTTATATACTAACAGAAAGTTGTATATTTACTATTGTTACAAAGTGAATCACTTTAGAAAATAAGATAAATTTAAGACACATATTTTTAAATATAGTATTTACTTACTAATTTTTGAAAGCCAAAAAAATTGCATAGGAAGAACTAAATATCAATTTTAATTAATTTACCAAGAACTGTACACTTAATATCTTCACAATTCAACCATCTACCTTGTATCATAAAATTAATTTTTATAATTCTTTTCTTTCAATAAAATATGGATTTTTAAAACATTTTTCAAGATAAGTAATGTTTCAGTTTTTCTTTGTAAATCTGACTGAATTTCATTTAGTTTATATTTTTAAAAATCTATTGACTTGTATGAAGTGTTTCTTTGGTACATTACCAAGGGTATCTTTTTAGTGGATCAATTAGTAAGTAACTCAAGTTTATAATTTGGGAAATGCTTAAGATAAAGATCTAGAGAAGCACTAGATGCTTCTTAGGACCGCAGATTGAACATCCAGAATGTAATGCTGTTTGCTACCTGTTGTCAAGATGGATTGATTGATTGATGGATGGATGGGTTAGGAGGCACCTTAAAATCAACATAGTATTAGACTCCTAGTAGACAGTGTTAATCCTTTGAATTGAGAATTTATAAAGCAATGAAGCAGCTGCTGATACTTTTTTAAAAGAGAAGTAAGACAACATGACAACTTATGGCAGGATGGCAGAAGTGAACTGAAGATCTGACCTAAAAGATTGCATGACTAATTATGTTGTAACCGTTATGGGCCCAAACACAAGTGCAGGCCCATGCTGTAACTCAGAATGCATTGCAGGAATTGTTCTGGGTTTCAGCAATCCCCTGGGACCAAACAGAAGTTCATTATTGGTTCCAGTGGGGAGGGGAATCTAGCTGCTGACTGTGAGCCTACAGCTGGTTTCCCCTAGCAACAGCCCCTCTGCCCTCCCAGCCTGTCCCTGTTTTCAGAATGGGAGGGGGGGGAAGGGAGCAGACGGAGCTCATTCTAGGGATTCCCAGTCGGTCGGCACTAGAGGGTGAGGTGGGTGAATTGGAGATTCCCACCTCCTCCATCCTCTACAGGTGCTGGAAAAACCCCAGACCAAACTCCATCTACTCCATTTCTTCCTCCCATTTTGAAAATAGTGACAGGCTGGGAGGCAGCCCAGACACAAGTTACAGAAGACACTATGTTTTGAAACGTCTTCATCTGAACCCACATGTAATGTTCCAGAACATAGAATGAGGGCTCAGATTTTCACCCAGTCATTTTTTTAGCAATCTTCAGCCATACACTTTTGGTCATGTGTATAGACTGCTTTCTGTGGCCAGATGAAGCAGAAATTGTCACTTCTGTCTGTGCCCTAGAACAGCAGGCATGTAGGTTATGCCAGAAAGCAAATTGATCATACAAAGTTAACTTTTTAAAATTGTATTTTATAGGTGTGGAATAATGATTGTATAAATTTTAAATGCATTCAAATCACTGCAGAAGAAATCCTACGAAAGTTTATATCTCACTTTTGTTATCATCTTGGAGTCAGTGGCTAATACTTTGTATAATATCCTGTTAATTCTTATCTGTTAAAGTTGGTTTAATGTTATTGCTTACTAACTTTCAGATTTAAAGAGGTAAACAGGTTTTATATCAGCTGTGACCTGATTTGTATTACATTATGACCAATTTGTTTGAAAATCATGCAGTTACAATTTCCCCATTAGATAATCCACAGTGCTTCCATTACATTGATGAAAACATCTTTAATTGTTTTTTTTTTAATTGAATAGTGAATTCTTGAGACTTTATGTTAATAGGTCTTACTACCCTGTAATATAGTTGAACACGTGCCAGACGTGCAGGTAAAGGCACAATAGTCTGAGGCACGATCCCACAATCACTCCTCCTACCATGCTGCTTGGACATGTCAAGAGGCATGATTATACGATCATGCATCAGATTCCATCAAGCCTTAATTTTCATGCAGGATCTAGTATTGCTTTCAGGCTCCCCCAGCACCAGCAAGTAGCAAGCTCCCAGCCACAATGCGCACCATGTGATCCTGCAGCTGGGAGTCCTGTCAGCTGATCTGGGCTCCCAGCTGTGGGAGTGCATCATGCCATTGATTGACTTGTGACAAGGTGTACCTCCATGACTAGGAGCCCCATCAGCTGACATGGCTCCCAACCACAGGGGAGCACTGTGGTCTCTTGCAACTGTGAGCCTGGTCAGCTGATCTTGGCTTCCAGTCATTGGAGTGTATTGTTCTCCCCCATGGTTGGGAGGAGGCGCACCTGACCGCATGTTCAATTAATTTCATGATAAGAACCAACCACAAAGTTATTACATACTTTTTGTGGAAAAATGTGTGGCCTATTCTGTGTTTTATGACACCGTTAATGGCTTTAATGTGTGGCCAGGTTACAATTTAAGATGTGATTAACTGGTTAATCACATATTAAGTGTAATGTGCAGCAGGGAGCATAGAGAACATTTTTCAGAAGATCCAAATGATACACTAGCTTAGGTTTGTGCTTAATTTGAAATAAAGTGCTTTAAGATCCCTATGTAAAATACCTATATGCTATAATGTATTAAACTTTAATATAGCTTTAAATATAAGATGTGTGACTCTGTAATAAAAAAATCTTGTAAGTTAATTTTCTGTCCTGCAAATCAGATATTAAGATACACTGATAATCCATCTATTAATATTTTAGATGTTGCACATTTAATTTCCCTGCACATTACTGTAATTCTAACCATTACAGCACAGATATATGATACACATAACATGCAAAAAGTAATTTACAAAAAAATATAGGCATTGTATCTCCTTCAGCCTCTTGCAGTCTAGTTTTATATTTAAGAAAAAAATCCTTGGTAACCTAAATTAAATTTGTTATAATTACATAAAAGATATATTAGAATTAATCACAGAAGCACATTTGAATAGTTTCTTGCATGGAAGAAAGAGTTATGGTAACATTTTCTGGGAAAAAGGAAATGAGACCAAAAAATGAGACACAAAATTCATAATGTTTTAAATATTGCGTAATATATACCACTATTATCAGTTACCATCCTTCACGTGTTTACACATTAAGCTGACATAGTGAGATCAGTATCACGAGTTTTCTAGAGAAATGCTCTTTCTTTAACTGGCTGTAGCTATCCGTCTCACCTGAGCTTGCAAGAGCAAGCAGCCCAAGGATCTGTAACAAGATGATAATCATGTGAGAAAAAGAGAGGGGTAGAAGAAAAGGGAGAGGCATTGGTGAAAGCACATCCCCCAGAAGCTGTCATTTAAGGCTTTTTTTTTAAAAAAAACCTGGTTCTGTCAGCAGGGATTTTAGCTGTGCGTCGATGTTTAGAAAACCAAGATTCTTCTAAGTCACAACTTGCTTGACATAGTGTGTCTGGTATTTTTATTCTACTATGTTGCTGCTTTACACCTTTTTAATTTCCTTCTTAGAATCAATCTACCGACGTGGAGCCAGAAGATGGAGGAAGCTGTACCGAGTGAATGGGCATCTGTTTCAAGCCAAACGTTTTAACAGAGTGAGTACTGCTGCTGAAAATACTGGGTTTTTTAGTAATGCTCTGCAGTTATTGTTTGTTTCAGCATATGCTCTTCCTGTATTTAGAGCAGGGGAAAGAAAAAGAAAATCAAGATGCTTTTTCATATGAATGTTGTATTATTCTAAGCATAAAGACCAGAAAAACTCAGGAGTCTTTGAATTATTTAGTGTCTTGGGTGGAGTCAACAGCTTACAGTTAATAGACATTTTTCCTTTTAAAATCTCATAACAGCCATTTTTGTGTATATTTTAACATGCATTTTCAGCTCAGCTTCTCTCCACAAGCCGCCTTGCATTGTTATGATTGTTTATAAGTATAATTATTATCCATAGTGCTTTCTTGTCATTGTTCATATAGATGATGATGATGATGATGATTATTACTATTATTAAGATTCTTAATATGCTGTCTTAAAATGCTTGGAACTTTAATTAGCATATAATCTAAGGGGGGGGGAACTGGTTTATTGAAGACAAAATTGTTGTGTTAGCCAAGATACAACAGTATTTAGGAACTGACTTCACAAAAGCAAAAGCACATAGCTTTAGGACTCAGACTCCTCCTTAACCCAGCTCATTGTGCCAGAGTATTCCAGCACATATACTGGATCCAAGGTACACTTTTAGAATTCCCTAAAATCCTGTACATAATGAGGTAGGTTAATTTTTTTTAGGTTCAGCACTGATGTTTCTTTTATAGTCATGTTATCAGGATTTGATATTATTTGGAAAGATTTTGTTTGTGGTATTCTAGAAAAAATATATATCACATCACATGTAATAAAAAAAATAGAAGCCCCCAAGTCTCGCCTCTAGGTCAGTGAAAATGGAAATGAAATTCATATATTGGTAATGTACATTTACGCTGTATACTGTGCAGTATACCAGCCCAGAGGCTGAATTCTGTGCTTAATACATAACTGAAGACATGGTGAAAATGTTTAACTTTGAAGCGATCATGAATGTATATTATCATTTACATTTTAATTAGAAGTCCATATTAGTGTCATTTAGTAAAATGTTTATGACACTAGGCCTGGAGTGAATGAATATATGAGGTTTTGAAACTTCATTGTAACAATTATTTTATTTTCTCTACAAGCCCAAATTTGCCTCCTTTATAGCATACATTTCAATAGAAGATTAAATGTATTCACAGCTATAATGCCATAAAAATAAATGTTTTTAATGCTGTAGCATCTTAAGAATCCAGCTGAACCTAGTAATAAGGCTGGTATGCAGTGTAATAAGCAACACACAAATATTTATTTAAAGATTATGTATAAGCATATATACTTCTGAAACTGGATTTTTCAATAGTAAATGGATTTTCTATGGCCAGGAAATAAATTTCAAAATTCACTCTGCTGTCAAAATATCAGGTGGATGATGCACTAGAAATTATGTTATTATTTTAGCTAGAGCATTTACTACTGACACAGTACAGTACTACCTGGTGTATTGCCTATTGTTTCCACCTTTTCTTCTTATTTTAATGCTTTTGGAGGTTGAAATCTGTATGTATACTTCTGTTAATATAAAGGTTTGTTCTACAACAATTTAGATTGCACTTTTTGGATTACTTAAAAACAATTTATTGGAAGTCTGACAAATAATTGTCTGCTAGAAATAGGAAATAGACGTTTGCTAGTTCCTGAAGTTTTAATTCATTAGGTTTTCAGCATAGTTTAAAAGTTTTTTATTTATTCCATTTCTTCTTTATTATGTATATTTTAAGTAGATACTGAATTGGGACTTATAACACTATACTTCGCATAGTTGCATTCTTAAAGTGCCCACAGTTATATAGCATTTTCTCTTCCACTGTGAATATCAGGTACTCTTGAGTAGGAGCCCAGTATGGTATTTTATAGAATAAGTTAGCAAATTGAAAGCCTTTATGCTTGCCTTTCACAGAATAGTGAAAATCCCTAAGCTGATAAATGTATGTAATGGATTCTCCCACTCTGTTCCTATTTCTTGCTGCTCACCATCATCTGACTTAAGTTTCACTCAATTGATATTTTCACAGTCTGTGACAGGTTCCTTAAAATTCATTCTGTTGGATATTTTTAAGCTAATGAGCTGACCCCTGGTATGGCCCTCTCCATTATTATTATTTGGCAAAAAATAAATAGAAAAGAGCCATGTAAGTTGCCATCAATTTCTCAGAAGAATGCAGAAAGTTTCCATTCTAATTATTTTCTCAACATACACACAGTTCTCAGAATGGAACTGCACTTTTTCCTTGTCCTCTCCCTTCACCAACAGTTGTTATCATTTAAGTATGAGCATTGCTCTGATACCGAGGTCTTAAATGAGGCTTGTATTTCCTTTCTGGATTTATGGGGGCAAGGATGGGGATGGGTTTGGACCTCTAGTCCTGAATTCCTTTCAAGAAATCCATCAGGTTTCTAAAGATAGCAGCATTGTAGCTGGTGTGGTCTGTATTTTTTAAAGAAAAAGAATGCCTCCTACTATTTTCCCTGCACCCTTCATCTGTTGCCTGTCTTGAGGTCTATTCCTGCAGCTGGCTGTACACAGGAAAACCTGTCTGTTGACATAGGGCCTCATTGACTTTATTGGGGTTCAGTGCTGGAGCAGACCAGAAAGAAAATGCCAGAAAAAGATCATTTGCTCTGTCCTCTTTTACTAGTTAAAGAGTCAAATGATTTAAGCATTTTGGGCAAGGCGCTCACTTCATATGATTCAGTGATTCCAGAGAAGAGGGGCTGAAAGCTACACTTGAACTTGCAGGTTTGCTAGGTAGGACAGACTTTCACTGTCCTGTGACTTGGAACAAGTTACATCAGGAGTTCTGCATGAATCTGTAGTCAGGAGAGAGCATAAGAGCGTATGTGCTGCTTTCAAGAGAATGATGAATGATGGGAAGATGTGAGTGTGATGCCATTTTTCAGATTGCGAGGGTGGTTGCTGAGCATTTCTTTCAGTGTCAAAATGTGCTATGAACAAGGGAGGAAACCAGGCCTGAAGCAGCAGTTTGGCATGTGAAAATCAAAGGTAGTTTGCTGTCTGGCAGTTCGTTGGATAAAGTGAGTAAAATGTAGTCTGCACACGTGCTGCAACTGTTATTTGAAGTCTTCTGTTAATTACATCTGTGACTTATTCAGCTTCATGATTCAGCTGTATCTTTGGATATAAGAAACCCAACTGAAATACTGGTAGTAAATGTTATTCCATCTTTTGTTGATGCATGTGCTAAATGGCATCTTACATTTATAACACAACTTAATGCAGCGTATACCTGCATTTTAAGAATCATTACTGGTAACATTTTAAATGTGAGCTGTTTTATTATGGTATTGCTCAAGGATTCCTGCTGGCATATGCCAATATATTTTCTTTCAAAACACTGGGTTAAAATGGAGTGTCCACTTTCCTATGCATATTTTAAGCAAGATTTTTTAACAGGCAAACATGAAAAAATAGGCTGTACAGAAATAAATATCCTGTGAACATGCCATTATTGGATATATTGTATTACTTGAACAAAAGTTTGTCCTTTCAGAAATGAAATCCTCGTCCTGCTTGATTATGAAGGGTGCCACAGTCCTGTGCTTTTTAGCCAATCTGCTGTACTTTCAGTGTCGTCTTGAAACTTTTCACAGTGGTTAGTTGCTGATGTGCCAGTTCTGTTGCCTGTTATAATGACCATCACTATTTTGTTGTATTGCATATTCCTTCAATTGCATCTTTTTTAGGGCATCATTCTTATGTTCTGTCATTATCGCATTGGTTAGCATAGAGGACTTTTGTTCTGTGAATGGGGCTCTTAGCTGTTATGATAATGTAAGTGACACATTTCATCATTTATTGCAAGAGGAATAATATAGTCGTCACAAATTGGGTATTATTATTTGAAGACTTAATAGAGAGTGAACTGTGAAAATATTTGTTTAAACACAAATGTATTTAATTACCAAAACTGGTGAGGAAACTAACAAAATGAAAACATACGGTAGAAATATAACCATAGAAGGTATTGCCTTAAATAAAACAAATCTGTGTTTCCATTAAGAAAGTCCTTTATCTTCTCAAAAATTCTTATAATTGCTACAACAATACTTGCATGCCAGTTTTGCCTGACTTTTCAAGAACTTTCCAATATGGGCATGCTCTGAGATCGATGACCTGAGATCGACCAAGCCACTCTAAACATTTAGAGATATGGTGAAATTCACAAGTGTAGCACAGTTGCAGTTGATGGGAATAATTATATGTATAAAAAACAAGCATGTGTATAAGTGTTTCTGGGTGTCGTCCTTGTATGACATGGTACTTAAAATACCAGTGGAAATCTTGGGTCTTGAGTGTTGCTATAGTTCAGGGGTGGGCAAAATGTGGCCCGGGGGCTGGATGCAGCCCACCAGGCCATTCTATCTGGCCCACAGGGCCCTAAAAAATTTAGAGAATTAATATTAATCTGCCCTGGGCTGCCTGTCATGCGGCCCTCGATGACTTGCCAAAACTCAGTAAACTGCCCTCTGCCCAAAATAATTGCCCGCCCCTGCTATAGTTGCTACCACAGATTGAGAAAATTGAGGGTAACAATAGAGAATGTTGGCAAAATCTTCCTGTTGTCTCTACAAATTAACTGTATGCCTTTAGTTTTTAACAATTTACTTTATCAAGTACATAACATCACTTGGTTCACAATTAAAATCATAATTATTAAAAAGGAGAAAAGTGAAGCATTATCTGTGTTCAGTTACAACTTCTATGTTAATCAAGTATCTTCCATTTCTTAAAGATACCTGTACTCATTTGAAATTCCTTGCCATTTTAAAGGCGAAAAAAAGCAAAAAACTTCTCAAGTCCTCTCAGTAAATAAAATAAGTCTTTAATAGTGCAAAATAGTGCACGCTGTTTTTTTCATGCTTGTATAGTAGAGATCATTTTAATGATTTTATTCTAAATCATTTGGGCTGAAACTAATAAGAATTTTTAGGACAAAGAAATGTGTGAAACTCATGATTGTGAAAACAGGTTTAGTATGGAACAGTTATTTCAGTCAACCATACATTTATTTTGGCTGTGAGCACGTTTTTGAGTTATGGTCTGAAAAAAGTAGGTATTTTCAGATGTGAACATTCCCTTTTTCAGCTCATTCAACTTCCTCTGCCTGCAAAACGAAAACATTTATTGTGCGTATGTGTAAAATCTCCCAATAGGAACTTTTAATTAAAAAAGAAAAAGAGGGAAATTAAAAGCTAGTGCCAAATCCATGCTTGAAATATGATTTTGCTTGAGTTAGTTTGTTACTGAGATTTAAGTGTAATCATAACATTAACATATACACCACTATATCTGCAAATAATATGCAGGTTTACAGTCTTTTTTTTAAAGTATCTTGGGAGCAAGAGATCTTCTTAAATTTCTCTCTGCGTGGATTACAGGTATCACACTGGTGTGTCATTTAAATAATGACACAATGTTGATATAAGATAACCTGATGTGACACATGTATGTCAAGCTGTGTGGCAGAGTATAGTGAGTTTTATTAAAAATTGGCAGAAACAAATGGAAACAGATATTAGGCCAAACAGTAAAATAGGAGGCAACAGCACAGAAAGAAAGGTGAAACCTTCCTATTTGCACTTTGCTCTGTGAATACATAGTGGTGTGTTTAAAGTATCTGTTACTGATAGGAATTGCAATGATTGGAGGAAAACAGATGTGAATTTTGAACTGTCTGTTAGGCCCCTGGCAGACATTATACTTAAGACATGATTAACGATATGTTTAGGCAATCAATGGTGCGATAAAACAGGGAATAAGCCTCAAAGTTATTATACGCAAAATATATGTAATAACTTTGTGGCTGGTTCTGATCACACCTTAAATTGAACATGTGGTTGCTGTCAACCTCAGGAGCATGTCAAATCTTCAAGATTTTGGTGCACTCCTGAGGCTGGAAGTGACAGTCAACTGATTGGTGTTCCCCACCTTAGGAGCGCCCCTGAGCCTTGAAGGGGTCTTGTGCTCTCGCAGCGAGAGTGCTGGTAAGCTCATCAGCACTCCCAGCCGCGAAAGTGCATTGGAACCCTTCACTTCGATGCACTCCCATAGCTGGGAGTGCCGATCAGCTGACTAGTGCTTCAAGCTGTGGGAGCACTGGCTGGCAGGCTTGCTACTTGCTGGTGCTGGTGCAATTAATTCTATAGATTTCAGTCTCAGTTGAGAGACGTTTTGAATTAAACCATCATGCTTTAATGAATTATTTCACTTTGGCTATGGTAGAACTAACTACTTTTTCCTAATTGCCCGAAAGACAAAAAAACATATAGGCATTCACTGAAATTCTTGAAATAATTCCAGCTCCCAAAAACAGATTCAGATGAAACAAACTGTTTGTCAACTTGGGAAAAACGTTTCTGTTCTTTTCTGGGAGCTGGTTTAAGGCAGAATAAGATTTTTGGACAGCTATCTTTTCTTTAGAACAAAAGGAATGTTTTTTAAGATGCATTTTACCTCATTTAAAATGCTTTTAAAGAGTAAAATCAACATTTATGGCTGACTGAATTACTGAGAAAAAAGCAATGTAAGTGAGAAATGGTTTCCAAATTGTGTTCTATTGATACACTTGTCATACCAGTTGAACAGAATAGGATTCAGGCCTTGAGATGAGCTACACATGCAAAGTACCTATCACGCAATAAAAATATCCAACCAGCTATTAAGTTAACCTCAAAAACATATGCTAACTTTTTAGCTGGTTGCTATCAAGCTTTAATTTCCACTTATAGCAGAATCTCCCCTGCAGCTGGCAGCCCTGTCAGCTGATGGGGCTCCCATCCACAGGGATACACCATGCCCAACTGAGGTCGCTATTTCTGCAATGAAGGGGACTCTCAGCCCCAGCAGCTGCGGACACTGGGTTCCAGCAGCACTTTTCCAATAGCAGTGGGGCATAGCTGCAGTCTTCCAGCCCTTGAAGATGCCTAGATTCCCTAGGACTGGGGGATTGCAGCAGCTGTGGTCTTCCAGCCTCAGGGGTATGTGAAACCCCTGAGGCCAGGAAATCATGGCTTCAGTGATCCACAGCCCTGAGGGTTTTGCACATGCCCGAGGCCAGGAGACCATAGCTACCATGATCTCCCAGCCCTGGCGGTTTCAGGTACACCCGAGACTGAGAAATTGAGGCTGCTGCTATTTCCCAACCATAGATCACAGCAGCTGCATCTCCCAGCCTCTGGAGTATATGGGGCACTTCTGCAGCTGGGAGGGGGCTCAATTGAGGGGGCTCCCTCCCAGCTGCACTGGTGCTGGCCACACCAGCCTCTGCTGCCTCCCAGCCTCTGCACCTGCTGCAGCTGCCTCCCAGCCATACTGGCCCTGGTTGTGCACCAGCCCAGGGGGGCCAGAGCGGGGCCAGCCTTGGCTGCACTGCTGGGATAGAGGGAATGGAGCCCCCAGAACCCCCGTGCCTGCCCTACCCCATCCCATGTGGTCCCCATGAAAAACCCGGCAGCTTCTTCAGAGGTGTGGTACCAAGCAGCCAAGGTGGGAGGGGGGCATGTGGTCCTCCAATCTTTGCACGGGCAAGGACAGGCTGCAGCTGCAAGCTGGGCTCAGCCTCTGCTCCATGCCTGTGTGCCTCACCACCACTGCTTTGAAAGCAGCGGGCTCTGCCATGTGCTTCCCACTGCTGGGCAGGCTGAGCAATGGGGCCTCAGCCAGGCTGGGTCATGCGACAGTCCCCACATTGCAGGAGGGAGCGGGCCATGGGCAGGGGTGAATGATTAGCCCTTCCCCTACCCCACTCTCTCCTGTACTGTCGGGTATCAATCTGTCCTCCCCCAAGCCCATCGAAATACAAAAGAAAAAACATTAAAAGAAACTTCCCTGCCTGCAGCTGGGCCAGTTGCAATCCTGGCTGCAAGTGTGAACGGTAGCTCTGCATGCCTGTCCCTCCCCCCTGCTGCAGGACCCTGCAGCTGGGCTGCTCTAAAGCCATGCCTGCTAGTGCCCTGTGTTTGTGGGGGCTGAGCCCTGTTAGCCCTTACACCCCCCCCTTTCCACCACCTATGCTTCCAACTGCAGGAGCTTGTTTCTTGCTGATGCAGTGGGAACCTGGGATTCAACTCCCCCTGCACTGGCAATAAAGCATAATGGGATCTAATGTATGATCCAACAGTTGCACCTCCTGCCATGCATGTGTGGCATGGCAGGAGGCACAAATGTGTGGATCAATACATTAAATCCCATAGCACCTTTACCTGCATGTGTAGAGGGCCCCTTGGGGCATTTCTACACATACTCCGGGGTCAAGGGGTTGTTTAATTAGAGTAGTTCAAGAGAGAGAACTTGGTGCAAAACCTCCACCTAGAGCGTGTTAGACTCCAGCGGGCCTTTCCATGTTTTAGACCAAATAACTGAGTGACTAGAGCACTTGTCTGGAAACTAGGAGTCCTAACTCTCAGGCTGTGCATGTCACCATAGCCCATATTCCTTTACCATTTTTGTGTTGGAAGCATTTTAATGAGCTAGTTTCTCTGGGTCTGAACAATGTTAATTCCATTGCTCCTTTATTTTGAAGGCCTCCACTTTTAGGTATTCTGCTCCTTGGAAATAAATGTGTAAATCAGAGCTTGTCAGTCCCATCAGAAATCCTAGAAAACAAAGTAAATGTTATATCAAATATTTTGAATGCTCTTTAGAGTAAATATACTGATTCAAAAAATGCCTTTCTAAATTTCTACTGGTAAGACTGCAACATCTAGCTTCAATTAAACAATTATGTTATTGTATGGGCAGTAGAAAAATACTAGAAAGCTGCTAATCTGGCTTCATTGGAAAGGAAAATTATACTCGGTTTTCAAAGGGGAAAAGTTACCTTGAAGTACTCCAGTGAGAATTATGTACATTTAAGGTGCTCCGATGTATCAGAGGGATAACAGATTGGCACTGATGAAAGGAAGATTAATGTTATCGGGTATCAGCATTTTTTGGCCAGTGTAGCCAATAATTTCACTGATTTAAATGCTGTGTGAGACTTCCACGGTGAGTGAGGGAGGGATAAGGGTAGGGGCAGAGGCAGGCTCTGTGGAGGCAGGGCAGTGAATGTGACCCCAGGGCTAGGAGCAGGATGGAGCTGTGGGTGGCTCATCTGGGATGCAGGAGGTGAGGAAGAGGATGTGGAGGGGTGGGGTGGGATGGGGGGGCAGCTGCTATAACTATAGCTACCCTAAAATTGCCCATAGCTCCCCCAGAGCCACCCTTCCCAGCACCGCTGCTGCCTGCTGCGTGCAATTGAGCCCACCCAGCCCTGACCCAGCGCCCCCCCACTCCCTCACTGGGAAGAAGCTGCCATAGCCTCTGGCCCTGAGTCCTCAGCAAGCAGCCCTCCCTCACCCCATGCACAAATCCAGGGGGCATATGCCCCCCATGCCTCTCCTAGCTCACCGGTGCAAAAAGCTATTTTGTCCTGCCAACAAACTAGAAAAATACTTTGCAGACTCTTGCCTAACAAGATGATGTCTAGAAACTCCCTTTGATTTCTTGATGAAGTAGCTTTGGGATTTCTTCTGAAGTATTTGAAGTCTTGTAAGGATCAAAATTCTGTTGCCAATTTGTTGAGTTGCAGGGCTTGCTATCGAACAGTGTTAACTCCAGCATTTGGCTGAAGTAAAAAAAAAAAATTAGATATTCATTAAACTCCATCAGCAAAGGAATGATTTTTTTAACCATTTGTGAGAGGGGGAATCAGTTTGGCTGTTAAAAAAAAAAAAAAAAAGTGGTAGTGATATTTCAACTTTGCATATCTGCTACACATATGCATTATTATTCACACTAGGCCCCAGGTAAGCATAGTATTTTATGAATTATTAGGAAACATCGTTGTTGTCAGCAATCCCTCATGGCTGAGGATGATCACTCCCACAGGTCAAGTAAAGAGTTGTAGATGGGTAAATGTTGGATCCAGCGGGAGAAGCCTGTGCATGACTTGTTTTGCATGAGGAGGGTGTTGCACATCAGCAACCACACTGATCTTAGTGAAGAAGAAACCTGCGTCCAGTGGCAAGGAGATCCAAGAGGACTGGGGTTCCTCTTCCATTGCAACCTTCATCTGGCTTCACAGCCATTGAGAAGTACACCTTCATCTGCCTGCTCCACCGTTGTGGTCTTTAATGTTATTTTGGACTGCTCTTCATCTGATACCTCACCTTTGACCTTACCATCATAGCTGACCTAACCAGGCGTACAAGACTCCCAATGGTGTTGCTCTAAGGGTCATCGGTACATGCAGGCCTCTCTACCCTGTCAAGGTGGCAGTCCATGGAGAGGTTATGAAGCAGTCCACGCTCAGTAGGCTTTATACATTCAGTCAGATAGCAGTCACTTATTTCACTGACCTCAAAATTCATCCTCCTAAAACTGAAACACACTAAGGTATTTTATGGTTTCTATTGTTACTGTATATTGTTACAACAGCTTCCCTGTTCCAGTGTGACTAGCAGTCTTGTTCTCCCAACTTGGAACCCTTGTAGAATGTTACTTTTGTCAGCATCTTCCACCAAAGACCTTTGTTGTCATGTCTCTCCTTATAATTATTTCATTTAGCCCACATAACATTAGTTCACTGGGCAGTTGACAAAGAAAATACATTTTTAATTTTTTAGGTTTTTAGCTATTCTTCCCAAATAATTTGTCCTTACGTATGCCTGTAAAATGTCACTAATGTTAATGGTGATAGATGAGTAGTACTAACAGCCCCATTTTTCAATGCAAATAACTGGTTGAACCATGCTGAATAAGTATGCACCTGCTTTCACTGGTATAGGCAATTTTGTGTGAAGTATTGGGTACTTAAAATCAGAGGCAACATTTGAATAACTGAATTCCTAAAGGTGCAAATTATCAAATCTTCAGGTGAGCAATGTCAATTAAAGGCATATACCTGACAAATCTAAATTATTCTATTAAGATTATGAAACTTTCTTTTGTCAGGCATTTCACTTCCTCTAGAGAAGAGCTGGTGATTGGATAGAACTTGATAAATGTTAACTTTCGATTTTTAGAGAGCATACTGTGGCCAGTGCAGTGAAAGGATATGGGGTCTCGGAAGGCAAGGCTACAAGTGTATCAACTGCAAATTGCTGGTCCATAAACGTTGTCACATACTTGTTCCACTGACCTGCAAAAGGCATATGGTAAGTTTGCACTGCCAAAAATAAATAAATAAAAGCTTAAGATGGTGTACAATTTTCGAAGAGTATTTGAAACTGGCAAATGCTCTTTTAAAAAAATTCTGGTATATAACACTTGGTGATATTGCGGGTTTAATTCCAATGTCCTTCCTGTTCTAGAATCAAAATTATATGGCTGTCTGTCCTCCTAATCCATGGCCTTCTCCAAACATATTGCATCCCATCTCCACTCTCTTGTTAGTTTCTATGGCTTCTTCATCAATCAAATCCATTCCTCCTTCCTCATTCCCACTGCTGAAGTGCTTATATGCACCTTGCCTTGATGGCCTGATTCTTTTGTCTTGCTTATGTGGAGCTTGTATTTGAGAGAGAACTGCTTGCTGATGCATGTGCTCTAATAATTCTGTATGGCTTTTCATATATTCGTGGTTGAGACCAACAGCAGAATTTGTTATCAAAATAAAAAAATGTATATCCTTCTTAATAACAAGAAGACTTTTTGAAACAAATGAAAGTATTTCATATTTTAGATGGGGTAAAACATATTCAAATGCTTTTGATTGCAAAGATAAATTCACACAAAAGCATGTACACTTTATAAGACATGGCCACGGTTTCACATAAGGCAGTCTTAGATCTTTAATTCTGTTTGAGTTTGCACATTCCTATAAAATATGCTGTATTTAGTTTTAAAAGAGAATTAATAAACATGAAATGTGTTTACACTGCACATTTCAGACAGCAGATGAACTTTTTGTAGAGTCTCTTTATAAGGTAGTACAAACCATCTGTGTTCTAATATGGTACCTGCAATGCTCAGTTCCTTTCCTGGAAATTTCAGATATAAATTCCTAACCATAACTTATTAATGTAAAAAGACATACTTATCTAAAATCTTTAGGAGGCTCTAACTAAATACCATAAAACAGAAAACAATAATTGATGGATATTTTTCAGTAACTTAAGTTTTTTGCTAGGATTCGGTCATGCCTTCCCAGGAACCTCAATTAGATGATAAAAATGAAGAAGTTGACGTGCCCTCAGAAGAAACTGATGGAAGTAAGTATTTTTCCCATTGGCATACAGTACATAATACTGCTTATTTAAATGTAACTACATTCACTGTTACTTACTATTGGTATTACAGTAGTGTCTAGAAACTTCCTTCAGGGATCAGGGAATTCACTGCATTGGACACTATCTGCACATGATAAAAGACAGTCCTTGTCCAGAAGATCTTAAAATCTTATCATGCATGTCCACCGCTGTCTTAATTTTCGTGTATGTAAAAAAGAGGTTGTCAGTTAGTGTTTTTCAACTATTTTAAGATAGCAGAATGAATGAGATGTAAGAATTTTTTAAAAATGGATAACACATCTAATGGGTTTTAGAACCCATAATTTATAAATTTGTAACATTAAAATAAGCATTACAAGGAAATGTAAACTATCCATAAATGAAACATTAAGCATCATGTCTGTAGCCTCCTAATTAAGATGTCTCATTAACATGGAGCCTATTTTTTCTGTTTAAAAATTCAAAATTTTATGATAAAATCCAAAATCTGTGTCTTTTCTGCAAATAAAATGAAATGGCACTCATATATAGGTATCAGTTGAACACAATGTTTTATTGATATATGATTTTAAAACAGTTTGCAAGCCACCGGTGCCTCCATCGCTATAATAAAGTAAATTCTAAATACCTATATATTTTGGCGTTTGATCATGGTTTTTTTATTGTGGAAAATAGGACCTGCCTCCCCTGCTCTCACTCACCAGAATGCAAGCCCAGCTGCAGCTGTCTGTGTTCCCCCCGTCCCCCTCCCCCCCGCCCCACTTCATGGCATTGAGCAGCCCTGATATGCCAGTGCCATGCCCAGCCCATGCCATTGCCCCTCACTCCCAGCCCCCAGCTGCGGGGTAGATGATTGTGAGTTGAAATTGAGGGGCACCAGTAAGGCTGGGGGGCCTTGCCGGGGCCCCTCACTCTGAACTCAGTCATCCCCTCCACTGGTGCCCCTCACTTCCAACCCATAGCCCCCTGCCCCTCCACACCTGCTGGCGCCCCTCACTCCTGACTCACCCCCCCGCCCAGCCCTGCTGGTGCCCCTCACTCCTAAGCCACTGCCCCTCCCCTCCCCTCCAGGCCCCAGCCCCTCAGCGTGTGAGGAAAGATGGTGGGTGTGGGCACAGATGATGTGGCGGAGAGTGGGAGAGGCACAAGTCCCCCAAGATTTCTGCACTCATAGTGGGGCGTAGGGCTGGAGCCTGGCCAGACAAGTGCCGGTCCAGCTGCCCCTGGGTCCAGTGGGTGGGACCTGGCACAGGAGGGAGTGCTATGCCACCATGGCTGCCAAGGTATGGTGCAGTGGTGAAGAGTTATGCCCCCTGCTGCTGTTAGGTGGGCAGGGGAAACCTCACCTTGGCAGCTATGGCGGTACAGCATGGCACTGTCTGCTCCAGCCAGGCTACAGGCCCATGTTCCATTGTGGCCACAGAAATCTGGGAGACGCTTGTTTCCCTGCCTTCCCCCGTTTGTCACCTGTGCTCACACCCACCTCATTTCCCACACACCCACCCCTTTCCTCACGTACTGGGGGGCAGGGGGTAGGGGCCAGTGGGTCAGGAGTGAGGGGCACCAGCAGGGCTGGGAGGGTAGGGGATTGCATGTAGGGAGTGAGGGGCACCAGCAGGGCTAGGAGGCTTATGGCACCCCCTGGTCCCACTGTCACCAGCCTCCTGTAGGCTGGTTCCTGAGTTTTTCTCTTTTAAAGAAAACCCAAATCCCTGCTCATTACTTTCCATTTGTGCATGAAATTACTTGTACCAAAACTAGGCTGCAAAAATACTTTTGTAGCCTGGTATTTGTCATCTTGTAGCTTTCCCACTGGATTTTTTAAGAGACTGTACTCTACATCAAGTTCTCTCTCCATTTTAACCACTCTTACCTCCTGCTTGTCCTCTATCCACAGTCTTTCCTGTGAAAGAAGGCTGGAGAGGATGATATTTCTGGGCTTCTCATATGAGGGTAGAATGCCAAAAATGGTTTCCTTATTCTAGGGTTGGTTTCCTTTACTGTGCTCTTAGGCGTCTGCTACCTAGATTATGGAAAACAAGTGGAGTTGCACCTAAGTGCCACATGGGGCAAGGCAAACTGCTGCCCAAAACCACAACACTATTCTTTCTTTTTTTGATTGATTGTTCTAACATTTTTGCAGTAGCCATGATAATCTGCTAGCTCTATTTATCCTCTTCTTTTCCCTACAGTACCTTACATTCCTTCAACCCGGAAACATGACAGCATTAAAGATGACTCTGAGGTACGTTTCAGAAGATTGTTAAATTATACTGTCTCAGTCAAAATGTGAAAGATTTTCTTTTCATATTGGAAAAATGATATATCTGAAGGTTGCAGTTTTTTGGTCCTTGCTTCTGAAACAAACAGTTGTTTAACATTATTTCAGTTATTTTCTGTTCTTCCTTTCTAATGCATGTACACTCCTTATCACCCCCAGGCCACGCCTTCAAGTTTCATAACACTTGGTCCAGTTTAACAGTATAAGTCATTAACTATCCAGCTTCCTCTGGAATTTTGCAGATAAATAATATGCAATCAATTACAGAGAGTCCTTGTGGAAATAGAAGTAGAATACTGTTTGTATTTTTAGGTCTTTTGTAGGGAATCTTGCAGCATCTCTGCATACTAGTTATTCCCTGGAAGCACTTTGACAAATCCCAGTACACTTTAAATAACTCAAGGGGCTTCAAAGCAATTGCTTTTAAAATGCTTCTGGCATATTTAATGTGCATAGGAAGCATTTTAGCAAGCATTACTAGCTTGATTTCCCAGTTTCAGCAAAATGATCTCACGTTCTCCACTTCCTCCATTACAGTCCCTGTCACTGTCATTAATTCACACATGAGTGACTCCTGTTTTTGGATAGATTGTCCTGCCTCTGGTCAAATCTGTTTGAGAACTGTCTTAACATAAACACTAAGAATTGTATAGTCAGAGGTCCTGCCCTGGTCAGCACTGAAGTTTTATTGCATGGTGTTGCACAAATTTATAAGAATGCATCTGGACCACTACTCTGATCAACTGTCCCCAAGTAGGTTATTCCTGTTTCTCCTACATTGCTGTTGCACACTTCTAAATATATTTAATATATCCTGCAAAGAAAGTGCGTCATGCTGGAAGCTGGATTGACTAGAAGCTTGATGCAATCTCTTCTAATAGCAGTCAATCCTAGCTAAATGCTCCTTATATAAACCTTTCCATAGTTCAGCAGAACCTTGATCTGGCTACAAGTACAGCAGTGTAAGTGACATCAAAACAGAAACCGTAAAAAGGTGTCACGGCATTATACATATTGGTAAAAAGAGGTATTGCTGTGGCACGTACTTTACTTTGCTTTCTAAATCTGCTCTACCCTGTCTGTATAATTGTGTGGTTTTATATTTAAAACCAGTAAAACTCCTTGTGAGATAAAATAGTTATTTTTGTCTCATTAAATAAAGCTGCAGTTGAAAGAACACAATCTACGTTATGAAAAATCTTCCCACTTGTGAAATCTACATTTTCCTCTTCATTGTCTTGGGCAGAATACTTTTTTCCCCCTTGGGCTTTATCTATTAATAAGTCCAACTCATCAATAACAGATTTAACATTTAAAGATATGCCCACTACCCTAAAATGTACATAAAGACACACATTTATATTTATTCAACAAGTGCTACCATAACCTAAATCAGTGTCCACAAAAATCTTGTTTCTTTTCTTCTCTTCCCTTCAGTCTCTGACAATTTGTATATTTCCATCACTACTTGAATTCTTAATTTTCACTAAAGCTTTAGTGACTTACACAAGAGCTGCCTAAACTCATGTCATGGTAGACATCCTTGTCATCAGAGCATTATTTCTGTTCCTTTCTTTCAACTTAAATTGTCTTAAAACATTTTTATTAATTTGTATTCTAGTATTCTTAGGCTATAGTCTTTTCCAAACTAGGAATAGAAGAGTTCATATGATGCTTATACAGCATTATGCTATGGTAACTAAAACCCTCTCTTTAGGTGTTGAAAAGAATCCATTTTTACAGATGACTTGGTGCTTCCATCACCAACAGCTGGGCAGAAAATCTGAAGTTTGAAATACGTAATGTTTAAGGATTCATTAAGTCAGACATATCTTGCTAGGTGAAAAAGGGGGTTGCATACAGTTGGCATTGTACTGATTTATCATCAGAAAAAGAACCTCCCGTGAAGACTTCTTTTTAATAAGTCTAATTTTATCATCTTGGCATTTACATCTTAGAATTTCTCTTGGCTAGGAAAAGTGGATACATTTAACTTAGTTGGCTAACTTTAGCTAGCCAGCCTTGACATGTGACCACTTTTCCTAGTCAAGTCTGATTCTGTGTGAGGGGCTTAGTTGGCCTTTTGGGCTAGTAATCACAGAAACAAGGATTTCTTAGGGTGATATCTTTTATTGGAGCAACTGCATAGTTGTGATAGTGTTAGACAAGCTTTCAAATGTAAGGCATTCTTCTTTAGGTCTTGCATTCAAAATGTCTTGCATTCAAAAACTTGTCTAACCCTATCCCAACTATGCAGTTGTTTCAATAATATATTTTACTGTGACCATGTTTGGGCTCCAGGGGTGTCTATGACGCCCTGGTGGCCACACAACCCTTACCCTAACCCAGCTAGATGGTGCCCTCCCCCTCTTACTCACTTGCCATGTCTTGCTGTAATTGTTTGATTGGAAAGAAGGCTGCCTAATGGGTCCTAACATGAGCCCCAGTTCTTCCAGATGTCAGCTAGCTCTGCCCTGCTCTCAGTAGGTGGTCCCTGATGACCTGTCAGTGCCCTCACCCATGGTACCCCTTAGTCTTAAGGGTTAATCACAGCTTCTGACCACCCCTACACTTGTGCCTGTGCTTTGCAGGTGTTACCAGTTCATGATTTTGGTGGGCAGTTAACCCCAACCTGGTAGCAGGCTACCTCAGGCATCTATACATTTGTCAGGGCCTCAGCCCCTTTTCTCTTGCTGGTTCCCTTAGCCTAGACCCCACTGTGCCTGACTTGGCTTCTGGGTTCTAGCTCTTGACTGCCTAATCTGGCTTTGTTTCTGCCCTGTCTTGGGCAGTACACTTATTGAGCTTGCTTAGACTCTTGGGCCTCCCTGGCCTTCTTCTAGGCCCTTTTCATGCAGAGGACACTCTGGCCCTGGCTCCACCCTTCCTGGGCACAGGGCCCTCTGGCCCTTGCCCATCTCTCTTGCGCAAGCTAGGCATCAGTCTTTCTCTCTTTTTCTTTCTCAACTTTAAACTCTCCCTTCTGCTTAAGCCTATGGCATGCCCTGAGTCAAGGCTTCTAGCAAACCCCTGGCACCTCACTGTGAGCTAAGCCACCATGAACCTCTCAGGTGCCCCACCGTGGCCTCCACTCCCAAACCACTGGTTGAAACTGTAGCAAAGGAATTAAGCCTTCTGGCAAACACAAACTAAACCCTCCCTGGCTCCAAACATAAACAGTGGCTACCTGCCTGGATAACAGGACCTCCTGTTACCCCAGGTAATATTCCCCTGTAGGACATCAGCACTCTGTTTGCCTTCCTCAAGGTAGCCCAGGTGCCAGCTAGGAGAGCTCCTGTATTCCCCTTGCTTTAGAGCTCTTGCCTTGGCAACCTCCAGGGTCAAACTGAGCCTCTTGACTCAGATTCTCTCTGGCCATGCCCCCTTCCGATCAGGTGCTTCCCTCAGCTACCTCAGCTTTTAAGGGAGGAACTTACTGGGCTTGAGTGCATGGCAATTGATCCATTGTAACTATTACTTTTGTCTGTTCCTTTCTCTTAGTAAATTGAGCTAAACCTTTGCAATTTTAACTGTGTTCCATTCAAGTGAAAGCTGATTTAGTTTAACTTCCATTTACTCTAGAATGGGAGAAAACAGATGAAGCAGGTACCGCGACTGTGGTAAATTCCTCCCACATAAAATAATGTAATTGCCTTTCTGTCCATGCCCTTAGTTCATAGATAATAGGCCTGCTATAGATTTGTTGGTCTTGTCCCACACAAGACTTCCTGGCTGGTTGTTTTCAATGCTTTCAATATCAGGTAATGGAAAATTGGCAAGCATCACCAAATAGAGTATTTCAGTTTAATAATCTTTTACATGGTGTAAGTCAGCTTCTAAGGAAAATTGTGTAGAATGGGGGATTGGCAACCTTTTGCTGTGGGCCAGAGCTTGCAATCCATCCCCCTGTTGCAGGCCACACATCTCTGTAACCCCTGTTCCCCCCCACCCCCATGTGCCCAAGCTGTCTGTGCTTTCCCTTGTTGCAAATACCCAAGTCCTCATTAGAGAGCAGCCGGGAAGGCTGTGGAAGTGATGGGCAGCTCAAAGCAGTTGTGTTCTGCCCCGTTACTTGCGCTGCCTTGAGCTGGGTCCGTTCTTTGTGGGCTGGATCCAACCTCTTCATGGGCCAAATCTAGCCCGCAGACCGTAAGTTGCTCACCCTTTCAGTAGTTCCCTTCTAGAATGTGAGAGCATAAACTTCTCGGCCTCTTGAAGGCTCAGATCAAGCGTAGATCCTAAACATCTACTAATAAAAGTCAATCTTTACTTTGCTTAAATGCATGTAGCTTAAAAAGACAGGCTAAGATAGCTATTACTTTGAAACAAACACAGTTCTTAATGGCCTAATAACAAATAGGAAAATGATACTGAGGAAGCTTAAGGTATGCTTTTGCATTCTTGTACCTCTGACAGTGGCATGAAAACTAAGCAAATCTTGACTCTGTCCAGAGATTAGACATCTCTATGGCAACAGTTCTTTGTTGGGGAGACTTCAGGGTTTTTTTAATGTATATCTGTCTTTATACAGGATATCAAGCCAGTTATCGATGGAATAGATGGAATTAAGATATCTCAGGGGCTTGGACTGCAGGACTTCGACTTAATCAGAGTTATTGGACGTGGAAGCTATGCCAAAGTTCTTCTAGTACGGTTAAAAAAGAATGATCAAATTTATGCCATGAAAGTAGTGAAAAAAGAATTAGTCCATGACGATGAGGTAAAAATTTACGCTAAACATGACTCAATTCCATATGTTAATGTTGTTTGTTAGTGTTACTTGTTCTAACCGGTTCACTAAGAAAGTAATTCTTTTAAAAATTTGACCATGTTTTTGGACAATTAGTGTGTTGACTGACTTGTAAAGTTGTGGGTAGCATCAGTTGTCCATATGCAGTGTGGCACAGTGATTTGCTTTGAGTAGAAATGTCCATTTTCTCCTAAACAAATAGACTGATTACTTAACATAATCTTAGAAATCACAAATGACATTTGCTACTAAACCTGGACATATTCACCTCATTTGTTCTTTTTTTACTAATTAGAGCAGTGGATATTAACCTACTACTGAAAAAATAAAATATCTGAATATCAGTGTTAGCTTTGGGGCATGAAAAAAACTGATCTGTACATGCTACACTTCATAACAGGAGTGAAACCATATTTTTTAAAGTTTGAAAGAAATAAGTAGCCTACAAGTGTGCATGTACACATGAGTGTAGAAAAGAAGCACAAATAATATAAAACAAAAGATACAAATAATGTTTCTGTACAGTAAACCACTGCAGGTTTTTGAAAGAGGCAACACCAACATCATTTTTTTTTTTAATCACTTTAAAAGAAGTTCTGTAATATCTCTTCTGGGGGGCATCCATGAATTTGACTATGATCCTGAATGCAAAAATAGATATTTTCTTGACATTCTTTTAGATGTAGCTTCTAGCTATAATCAATATACATTTTTTCAGGTAGTAATGAAACTTTCAAGTCTACAGTCTTTTTCTTTCGTATGGCTGATGTAGATACAGAAGAATAGCTATAATTTTACACTAGGTGATTGAGCCAGACAATTGCGTCAGGACCAGCAGTGTGTATTACTTATATCTCCTTCATATTTGTGGATTGGGCACCAAGTCGTTATATGTTCTATGGTCTGTTCTGGGTGACCAATCGCACACTGGAAAGCTTTTAATTTTCCATTTGTGTATCTCCCATGGTTTGTGTGGATACAGTTTAGAGTTGCCCAAAGCTAGGAACCTTCTGCATTGGATCTATTGCAAGGTGTTTATTTGGAACTTCCTGTGAGCTCCATTAGGTTCCCAAGCTTCATCAGGGTTGAAGTTGCATTGTTGAAGGTTAAGTGCATGGATCAAGAAGGCCTTGCAAGACTTTGGTCAATGTTGAGGATTATTGTTGGGGATCTGGTGGATGGAGAGATGTTTGTTTTCTTTAATTTGCTGGACTTCCCATAGAGTTGCTGCCTCACAATAAATGGGTAGAGGAGTGGTGTGCAACAGCACGGGGAGCCAAGGTGTGGGGGCCAACCTGAGGTTTCCAGTGATATACAGCATGAGAGAGTTCAGGTGGTTATCAGCAAGTCGAGTGTGACTGCTTCTGGTCCATACCGGTGCACAATACTCAGCTACAGAATATGCAAGGACCAGCATTGACGTCCATAATACTGATACTGATGCTCCCTAGCTTGTGCTTGCCAATTTCTGGGCCAGATTGACCCTTGTCTTCATCTTGACAGGTTCTTACCTTCTTCAGGTGGTTGTGGAAGGTTAACGGGTTGTCCTGCTCCACTCCGAGATAAGATGAAGCAGGGTCATGCTGCACAGTGTTGCTGCGGAAAGTTACATTCAGGGTATGCTTGAGATTCCTATTATCAAGATGGAGTGACTGTTGTTTTGCTAGTATTTGGCTCCGTTTCTGAAAATATTCCTCCATAGTTTTCAGGTCCTTATTCAAAGTCGACTCTGTCATTGAAGGTGGCTGCTTGTGTTGCCAAAGCAAGGTCATCTGCATATACACATTTGTGCAACTTTGTTGATGGCATATCACTTGTGTACAGGTTTCCCTCACCAACCACAGTTTTGAATATCCACACTTCAGAGAAGGGGGATACAGTCTGAACCCCCCCCATGACCTCCCTTACCCTGCTCATGCCTCTTACTCCCTCCCACAGCCTTGCTGGTGCTCCTCACCCTCCACCCACAGCCCCTGCTCCCCCAGTCTTGCTGGTTTTGGCAACCACAGTTTTGCCAGCCACAGGAACTTTTAAGAACGTAAGCCCTGTGTTTGGCGAGGGAAACCTGTATACATTAAAGAGCACTGATTTGAGAACTGAGCCTTCTGACAGTCCATTACTGAAGAATCAGGGCGAACTAACTCTGTCACCCGTAGCCACCTATTACTCAGCATTGTCCATGTCAGGCACAGTGTTTGGTAGTAGGGTATATACTTTGCAAGCTTCAGCATCAGACCTTTAAGCCAGACCGTGCTGTGGGCTGATGACAGCTCTTCAAAGGCTGCACCAGTCTTGGGTTTCTTCTGAAAACCAGTTTCAGTAAGCATTGCAAGGGCCAGAACTTGGTTGCAGCAACTTTGCTTAGGCCGGAATCCTGCTTGTTTCCTAGGGATCACTGGCTTGATAAAAGGACTAATTTTCTTGAAGATATGTTTCAAGAGTTTGTTGGTTGTGCACAGTAGTGATACTGTCCTGTAGTTTCCCATGTCAAAGCTTATCGGTTTGTATTACAGCGACCGTCACCTCTTGCCATGCTTTTGGTGTGCATCTTGATCCCATGGTTTTCGTGTACAGTTTCACCAGCTATTGGAGTCCTTTGGAGCCTAGATGATGGAGAAATTCTGGGAGGATACTATCTCCACTGGCTGCCTTCCATTTCTTCATTGCTGTTAACCACTCCTTCACTTCTATGTTAATAGTAGTAGGGGCTTGTATGGGGATTGATATTATCCAGTGCACTTGAAGATTAACCTCTTGTTTGATTGTTTTTTTTGTTGAGAGGTCCATTTATATTTTCTACTCATTTAGAAACTATGGGGTTGAGATGGTGTTTTGGGGTCCAGTATTCAGCTGGATTAGCAGCTCAAAGGCATAATAAGGCCCAGGCAAGTCAACTAGAGTTTGTGAAGTTCAGACCTTCAACACACTCAATCTACCTTGGGCATCTGGCTAAATCTAGAGACTCTAGCAGAGCCTTCACAATCTGTGGGTTGCCTGACCAATTGTACAGTCAGAGCAGGTTATGGGTCTGTTCAGTCCACTAGCAAGTATATTCCCCTGGAAGCCCCAGGGGATACTTTGCTTGGTGGCAGTAATCAGGAGGCTAGTGAACCAGTGATAAAATTCTGGTGTCTCAAGGATTTGGGTCATCGCTTTTTTTAAAAGCTTTCCTGTAGCAGATCAAGTTAACTTTGGCTACGTTCCATTGTGGGATCTGTTTAAACTCGCAGGGATCCTGATGCCAACATAAGTAATGATGGGACTATGTTGGCTTTTGGGGAAGTTGGGGAGTATATACATGGAGTATGCTCCTATTTATATCATTGAACGTGATGGTGAGATCTGGGTTATTGCTAGTGAGCTGAGTGGAAAGCTGCTTACTGTTTGAGATCGACAGCCAGTTGTAGACCATCTGTGAACATCCAGTCCATATAAGGTCTTTGCTGTCAGCTTTGTTTGCATCATAACCCTGCATAGCATGGTGGCTGCTAAAGTCATCAGTGTACAGGGCTGGGATTGGTGCACTCGGGAGTGCTGGCTTCAGCCATTCCAAATTAGGGGCTTTGTATACGTTGGTAATGTTCAACTCCCCTATTTTGATGGAAGTAGTGTAAGTGGCTTTTTCTTCAGTTGGGTGTAAGACATTGAAATCTGTGATGGTGTTCTTCACCTATATAGCTAGGCCATATTTCAGATGGTG
>JAGPOW010002149.1:6610756-6621131 GCA_030014935.1 Caiman crocodilus | reverse complement strand
TATTTTGGATGGTAATGGCTAGTCGTAGGTTTCTTGTTATCCATGTATATGATAGCGGCTGGCCTGTTGGCCATTGGAGACATGAGTTTCTTGGAGCAAAAGGACATCAGTGTTATGCTTCTTCAGAATATTTGCAACATACTTGCACTTCATCCAGGGAAGTCCCTCAATGTTGTGTTGGAGGATCCTTGTTTCGGGACCTCTCCAGCATGCTACTTGGCCCTGAAAAGAGCTGCTGTGCTGAAAGATCAGGAGATCAGTCGTCAGGTTGATTGCATTAGTCATGATTTCTCACTTAATAGAGTAGGCCACATGAAGGCTGCCATCTTCCCCAAGTCTACAATGTCGGCCTTCTTACTTCCTTCATCACTTGAAAAGTAGATATCAGAAAGGTGTTTTTGTTTTATATTTTGTATCTTGAAAGAAATAAGACAAAGTACCACAGGGAAAAAAAGTACCAATTGTGTTGGTTGCAATAACCAGCTGTGTACTAGGGCTGCACACCGCTTTGGGTGGTGATTCGATTCGGAGGAGATCTGGCCCAGTTCAGTGGCCAAATCTCCGAATCGAATCGGGACCAGTTAAAAGGTCCGAATTGATTCAAAGCTCTCCACATCTTCAGAAAAGATTTAGAGAGCTTTGATTCAGGCAGTCCCTGGTAGCTGCAGCAAAGGGCCAGGAGGAGCAGGTGGAGCAAAGGGCCAAACTGCTTTGCCCCCCCCCCCAATGGCTGCCCCACCTGCTTCAGCTCCTGGTACTTTAAAAAAAGCCCCCGGTGCTCACTGAGTGCTGCCAAGGGGAGGTGGGGAAGAAATCCCTTCTGCCCTCACTCCACGTGGGAGAGCCAGGAGCTGGGGCAGCCATTGCTGGGCTGGGGGAGCAGGCAGGAGATGGACCTGGTTGATTCAGCCGAACAGTAATCCGAATCACCAGCTTGAATCACTGTCCCCCGAATTGGCAGAATCTGAAGCGAGTACTGGCTGCTTTGCACAGGCCTATTGTGTACCACCTGGTATACCTGTGACTCTTCTGGAGAATAGGCTACTATGACTCTTAATATTTATGCTGGCTCGGCTAAATGCTACAATCTTTCTTTCATGGCCAGGAATTAAGATCCTTATTCAATTTTGTTTCTTGTTTCTTATTTCTTCAAATGTTCTTCTCAGTAACTGAAAAAACTGGAGAATTTTTTTTTGATGAAGTTTGCAGTTGTGGTTGATAATTAGAGGTAGTTCAGAATTTTTCTTACTTTGAATTGTGTTTCCATTGCATTATAACCCAGGGTCCTGGTTTTTTCACTGTTTAAAAATCTCTAATTCTCTGATTGAAAACCCCTAAATCTGCATTTTTCCATGATTAAAATGAAGTGTCACTAATATATATAGGTATGAGTTTAACACAATATTTTATTTTATTGATATATTTACAGTTTTAAAGCAGTTTGGCCTTTTGCTCACCAGGGCATTGATCCAGCAGCAGTTGTCCCATCCCACTTCCCTTCCTCCACTTTGTGGTGTGGACCAGTCTTGTATGCCAGTACCATGCCCATGCCATTGCCCCTTACTCCCAACCCACAGCTCTCCAGTCCTGCTGGTGCTCCTCAGCCCCCACCCAGAGCCCCCCAGCCTGCAAAAGGAAACCCACAATTTCTCTCATTTTTCTCCTAAAATGAGAAAATCCAGTGTTTGACTGCTAAAGAAAATGAATTACCGTTTTCCTTTTCTCAAATATTAGTAAATTTCACCCTACCGTATTCCACCCCCACCCCCTCCATTTGTTAGTGCTTTAATAGGAGTACTTGCTTCATGTAGGTAAGACTGAAGCAAATCAGAAATGTTACCATCTGTTCTAGAAAATGTAATCCTGAATTAGTTGAATCTTATTTAATTATAACTAAATTTAAATGAACTAAACAGAGATATCCTGTTAAATGTACATTGCCAAAGTAAAAATAATATATATTTTAAAAAGTCTTAAATTGAGATTTTTACCAACATATCTTGGTTTACTAATGTGAAATACACCTTAAAAATTATATATTAAAAAAAAATCCTTTGTCTGTATGTCTGTCTGTGTAATGCTTTATTCATACTCTGATTGGAAGTCTGAAACGACTAATCAGGGTGCTCCCAGAGCATTGCAGACAGGAGGCAGTGGTGATGGAGCAGACAAGGTTGGGTGGGGTGTGGGGAGGGTACAGCACAATGGGGTGCTGGGTGGCGGTGGCTGCCACCACATATAAGCTTCCCCCTCCCACATTCCTGGGAGCTGTCACCAGTGCACGGTGGAGCAGCAGGGGGTGGGGGTGCACAGGGCCTCATGGGGGGGGCATTTGCTAGTACGATAAATATTTTTCTAATAAGAAAAATAACTTGTGAAGTTGAGAACATTTGCTTGAGAACTCTCCCCACACCTCCTGCCTTGTAATTTACTTTGCCTCAACCTAGGACAGTGATAGACGTTACAAAGATGTGATGGGATCTGATGTACAATCCCAATAATTGGGCCTCCTGCCATACCACATGTGTATGGTAGTAGGTGTGATGTTGGGATTGAGCAGACACCATATTGCTAGTGCAGGGCAGCCTGGGATTATGATCCAGGGCTCCCTCTGCACTCGTAATCTTTTTTTCCTGTGGCTAGGAGTTCTGTCAGTCAACAAAGCCCCCAGTCACAGGATCATGGTATGCCCCCATGGCTGGGAGCTCCAATCATGTATTGGTATGCCATGGGCCCTCGTGGCTGGGAGCTCTGAATACTGATAGGAGCCCTGGCAGTTACTTGAGCCACTAGCCACGGGGCATACCAAGTGTCCTGTGTGTGGGAACCTCAGCAGTGTTTGGAGCTCCCAGCTGCAGGGGCCCATGGTGCACTGCTGCAGGGGGGGAGACCCTGCACCCTTGCACCTGGGAACTCCAATCACTGCCAGGGCTTCTAGACACAAGGCACACCTTGCACTCTCACAGCTGGGTATCCTCAAAGTGTTCAGAGCTCCCAGACACAGTGCACTTCACGCTCATGGTTCATGGTGTGAGATGCAGCCAGACTCACCAGGACTGAGAACCCCCTGTGGGCCCAGGGGTTTCACATGCCCAATCCTTGATGGTTACGGCAGCTTCAGTCTGCAGAACTAAGGGATTTCACATTGGGCATGGTGCACCCCTGAGGTGGGAGCCTTGTCAGCTGACGGGGCTCACAGCCTCAGGGAAGACCCAGTTTATATGTACAAATTAAAGCTCAATGCCAACCAGCTAAAAAGTTACTACACATTTTGAAGTCTAACTTAATAGCTGTTGAAAGCTTTTTTATTGTGCAATGGCTACCTTGCATGTCTGGCTGGTCTTAAGGTAATTGTACAGTTAACCCAGGGGTGGGCAAAATATGGCCTGCAGGCTGAATATGGCCCATGGAGGGTCTTTGTCTGGCCCATGGCAGGTCCCTTCAGTCCCACCTGATCCAGGCACCATCTGGCTGTGATGTGTCCTGCCTCCCCCTGGGCACAAAGCAGGGCTGGAGCAACTCTCCAGCTAGATTGCCTTTCTAGACAGCCAGGAGGCGGTGGCTCCTGGCTGCCGTTGCCACTGGCCCCAGCCCTGTGATACTGGTGGGGACTCAGGCATGTAGCCCCATCCTGCCCTGTGCTTGCTCCAGCGCTGAGCATTAGTCATGGCCAGACAGAAACTGTTGCTCAGTGTGGGGGGAAAGCAGCCTCTCCCCGTCACTGCTGCCAGACCCTTTCTGCTACAGCTGCCCAGAGCCCATGCTGGGCAGCCCAGAGGTAGCGGTGATGACAGCAGAGACTCAGGGCAGCCCAGGACAGGCTCCAGGTGGCTACAGCAGGAAGGGCCCCAGTGGGGCACCCATGCCTAGAAAGGCAGTCCAGCCACAGAGCCTACCTCAGCCCCGCTGCATGCCCAAGGGGCTGCAGGACACACCGTGGGAAGAGAGCGCTTGGGTCAGATGGGACCGAGGGACCTGCCACGGGCCAGACAAAGACCCTCCATGGGCTGGAAGGAGCCACTGCTGCCTGGGCTGCCTAAAAAGGAGCCGCCCCAACCCTGCTGCATGCCCAGGGGATGGCAGGATGCACCATGGGTGGGTGGTGTGAACCAGGTGCACGGTGGTTTGGGGTCGGGGCTGTGTATGTGGGTTCTGGCTGATCTAATCCAGCCAGCGGGAGTCCAGAACAGGCGTGGGGTGGGGTGGGGTGCGGCTGGGGCTGCCTGCTGTTGCCAGTGGTGGAGAGACAGGCTCCAGGCTTTTGCAGGGTGGGGGTGGGTGCTGTCCAGCTCAGGGAGGCACATGTAAGGGGCTTCTATGCACATCCCACCATACCCACAGACCTTCTCCCGCAAACCCCACAACCACACCTCCCCCACACACGCATTCACACACTCCACAGACACCCCCCATATACTCCCACATACACACTGCCAACCAACCTCCCCACCACACACACATCCCCAGAAACGCACCCCCCAGGGGTCCCCCATACCCACCTACCCACATACACACACATCCCCATACCCACCCCTCCAGACCCCCTACAATATACAGGAGTAAGACTTCATTTTGAGATATTATGCACTCACCTCTGTATATGCAGTGCAAACATACACAAATCAGGACAAATATATATATTTTTAAATTAAATTGAAATATGTTATTGTCAATATTTGATTTTTAGTATATCTGTTGTTTTTCCAGTTCCAAGATGGCAAACCTCCTTCCAAACGAGAATATTTCTAGGACAAGGGGAGGGATTTCTGGTGGCATAGGTTAGGGGGCAGGGCTACCCTTTTTGCCATTGGTAGCTCACTAAAACTTGTTAAGCGTTGCTCCGGCCGAAATAATTGCCTGCCCCTGAATTAACCAGTTAGTTAATACCTGTAATGTATACAGGGGGCCTCGTTGTGTTAGATCCAAAGCTAAGCAAGTATTGGCAACTCCAGCTGAGTTCATGTCAAGTTTTTGTCATGGTACAAATGAAGATGCAAGGTTCTAGGGATGTTATTCATAATAGAGCAGGGGCTTTACACTGTTCTGTTCCTGATACAAGAGATCTTGCTGAGAGATGCACTTTTTTCAGGACCCAAAGCTTGTTTTTACTCTTCTTAGTTCTATTAACTAATCTTAACTACGTTGGATGTTTCACAACCTCTTTTAAACTGTGGTGATCCTTCTGAATGGTTATGTAACCCATGAAAAGTAACTAAATAAATCAAAATGTTTTTATGACTTTCTTTAGACCAAAGTTATTTTCTTCTTTTATAAAGAATATTTGCAAAGTGACACACGATATGTAAAGGATTAATAAAGTTCACAGTTTATTTTCTCCAGGGCTGTTGGTTGTAGCCATGTTGGTCTAAGTACATAGGCAGGCAAGGTTCATTGAGTAGATGTGTGATACCTTTTTTTTAGACCAGCTAAGTAGTTGGAAAAAATATTCTTTGCAGGCTGTCAGCATTTGTGCCCGAAAGCTTGCAGATAAAGTTTTTTTCAACTATTTAGTTGGTCTTATATAAAATATCACATCTACACAAAGAACCTTGCCTGCAAATTATTTTCTAGAATTTATACCTGCAGTTTATTCAGTAGAAGTTCTGATTCTCCAATTACTCTATTTCAGGATATTGATTGGGTACAGACTGAGAAACATGTGTTTGAACAGGCATCCAGTAACCCATTCCTAGTTGGTTTACATTCATGCTTTCAAACGACAAGTCGGTAAGAAAGATGTATATTTTGTGGATATTGCCTGTATGTATGTGTATCAATACAGAATTTATGGGGTTAAGTTGCTTAAATGGATAAATTAATATGAATAAAAATATCTTCATAAAAAAGAAAGGAAGGAACGGGACGTCCATTATTCAAGCCATTTTTGTAAACTCTGGCTTAAGAATGTTTTTCTTGAGTTTTCTTCACATCTAATATGTTTAAGCTGGGCTCATGGGCTGGATCTGGCCCACAGCTGAGGGGTCAATGGCATATGGCATCGACAGCAGCCACAGGAAGAGCACTCCCAGTGTCCTTCTGCCTGCTGCATGCAGGTTGTCTCAGTGCATTTCTGTGCCATGTTCCAACTCATGATACCCCACTTAAAGTACAGTTCCTGGTAATGCCCCAGCCCTGCCTGCTCTCTACTCTCACCACTGAATTTTTCCCTCATCACGGCCATCAGCCACAGATATTCGCAGCCCTTGATAGTGATGGTAAATGGAGGCCGTGGAGGGAGTGTGCTAGAGAGTAGGGAGTGCCAAAGTAGTAGATTGGTGGCCTACCCTACATAAATAGTTGCCAACCCCTGGCTTAAGCAGTAAAATACAGAAAAATAAATCATCTCAGATTATGCATATAAAAAGATACTAATATTTAAAAGCAATTAAGCATTCATTGACTGCTTACTCAGATCAGCTGAAGTCCTTTTTCAGTCTGTGGGGTTTTTTTTTTGGATGCCAGAGTGGTGAAAGTATAAAAATAATCATTAATAAATAATGACTATATACAGGTTAGATATACTTCTTTATTAGTGGTTCTCAATCTTTTTGGACTCAAGGCACCCTTCATTAGGCTCGAGGCAAGGACAGTCCTGAGCCTGTTCTTATCTTCTTAGTGTATCTGCTAATCTCCTCACGTCTCACTTATGCCCTTGCATCTTGTGGCACCCTTCAAAGCATCTGGCAGCACTCCAGGGTTCAATGCACCGTGGTGGAGAATTATTGATTGATACGCATTAAAATGTCTTTTAGTTGTCCAGATTATTTATACAGCAAATTTCTCTTTTGTAATTCATATTGGTAGGTAGCATGTGCTTCTTAAAAAGTGTTGTATTTTGTACTAAGATGTATCCAAAAGTGCTTTATTGACAAATAAGTGAATTGAATAATATAGCAGCATTTGGTTTTAGATTAAAAGAATAAATGGGCAAATTATTAGAATAATGTAAAGTCTAGATGTATTCTAAAACAAAAAAAATCAAAACTTTCTAAAAAGCACGTGTATGAATGTTCAGTACGCTGGGTTTTCTTGTGCTTATTTTTCAATGGAGCAGTTTAATAATTCTTCCTTCTGTGATCTCAAAGCACAGTGAGAACAATAACCAACAGCCATGTTCACTTTCTGAGCTGGTTCACACAGTAACAAGTTTTTCAAAACTAAGTAACTGCAGTTCCTGTAACTGTTCACTTGCTTAAAAAGCAATAAACCCGATTTTTTTTTAAGATAGCATTTTGTGGATCTATTTTAGCCTGACTTAGTATATATCTAATAAAAAGAAGCACCCATCCTTTGTTCCCAAGGTAGCTTCACAATTTTTAAATATAGAGCTATGACATGCATCAATCTTGCAATCCCTCTGCCTCACCACCCACTATTAATCCATATCATATGTTCACAGCAACCAGCAATTACCCAGCAGCAAATAAACATTGGATATTCCCTTCCTACCATAACATTCTCATTTTCTCTTAGTAGGAATAAATTATCTCTTCAGAATGCCCTGATGGTCATTAACTAGTGTTGTTATGACCAGGGAGAAGAAATGAGCTCCAAAGCTGACCTGGAAAAAAATTAATAAAAATGGTGTTTTTACAACTTTATAATGTACAAAAAAGGACCTAAAGGATATATTTATTATTTTTTTTATTTCTGATTGCCCTTATTTTAGAAATGTCAGAAATATGAGTACCATCCTCCCTTGATTGTTGTGCTTAAGAGTTTTCTGGATGTCTGAGGGATGTATTGACAGAACAGGTCATCTGAGTTAAATGGTCACAAAAATAAACAGCGTTTATTATTTTAAATATTTAGTTTTCAAGTCCAATCCCCTTTCTTTTCTAATCTTACCATTGTGTTATAATTTTGTCATTTCACTAGTACCAAGTTTTCATTATACCTGTCTTAGACCTGAAAGTCTAATTTAAAAAACGAAAAGGAAGGAAGAGAGGGCAGGCTTTATAAAGAAAAAGAAAAAAAGTTTTGGTTTTGGATTGGTTGAGTTTTGTTAGTTTTTCAACCTATACTGTAAGAAAAACCTTAGTTTGAGTCATGACAAATTAACTTTTTGTTTAAGTACCTCAAACAATTTTAATTTGGTTTGGACTTTATCTGTCTCTTGAACTTGATCTTAGTTAACATTTTAAACTTAATATATAGTTGTTTAAGAGGGTATTCTCTGGGTTGTATAAATGGACTCTTCTATATCTGTGCTTTACCAGTCTTAGAATTGGGTAAGCATCAAGGGAGACATTTTCCAGATAGGTGTGATGAGAGAATGGTAAAGAGAGGCATTTTTAAATCATGTAAGAATTGGGAACATAAGGAAAAAGCTGCTTCTCAGACAGCCTCAGCTTTCATAAAAAGCACTTGCTCAAAATGTTTTGAAACTGAAGGTCTCTTTGACCTTGGCAACTTTGCCTGGATCACATTTTCCCACAGATGAAATGTTCCCTCTAGAATGTAATGTCTTTTCATATGGCTGATCGTTCCACTTGTATGCTGTATCCTACCTAATGCATTTTATCTTGTTTGCTTGAGAAGACATTTTTAAAACTCGGTCTATAAAGCAGCTAATAAGCCCAAATACTGAAGTCTGACTATAAATGAATCTCCCATTGACTTAATTATATATATACACCATAGAATATATATATATATGAAATGGACCCATATAGATGTAGAAATTTCTTCACATATCAGGACATTGAACCATTTCTGATTATAGTGTTCTGTGCTAAGAAATATAGCATAATTATAAAGCAGGACCATCCCCAACTATATCATCCCATCCAAGGCTTTGTCTAGCCAAGTCTTAAAACTTTGAAGGATGGAGATTCCACCACTTCTCTGGGTAACCTTCGCTAGTGATTTACTACCCTCCTTGTGAGGAAGGTTTTCCTAATATCTAACCTAAACTTCCCTTGCTGCAACTTGAAACAATTGCTCCTTGTTCTGTCACCTGTCACTACTGAGAACAGTCCAGCTCCATCCTCTCTTACCGCCCTTCACTTACTTGCAGGCTGCTATTAAATCTCCTCTCAGTCTTGTCTTCTCTAGACTAAATAAGCCCAGTTCCTTCAACCTCTCTTCAGAGGTCATGTGCCCCAGCCCCTTAACTAATTTTCTTCTGCTGGACTGTCTTCAATTTGTGCACATCCTTTCTGTAGTGGGGGCAGGTGGGGGGCAGAACTGGACACGCTACTCCAGATGTGGCCTTACCAGTGCTGAATAGGGGGAAATAATCACTTCCCTCAATCTGTTGGCAGCACAGCTACTAATGCATCCCAGTATGCTGTTAGCCTTCTTGGAAGTAAGGGCATACTGTTGGTTCATATTCCTCTTATTGTCCACTGTGACCCCCAGGTCCTTTTCTGCAGAGGTGCTGCTTAGTCAGTCAGTTCCCAGCCTTTAGCAGTACATGGGATTGTTCTGTCCTAAATGCAGGACTTTGCATTTGTCCTTATTGAACTTCATGAGATTTCTTTTGGTCGAATCCTCCAATTTGTCTAGGTCTCTTTGAATCCTGGCCTTACCCTCCAGTGCAATTACTACTCCCATCAGCTCAGTTTAATCTACAGATTTGCTGAGGGTGCGCTCCCCATCTCATCTTCCAGGTCGTTGATGCAAAACTGACCTCAGGACCAACCCCTGAGTCACTTGACTTGATACAGGCTGTCAACTAGATACCGAGCTATTGACTACTACCCTTTGAGCTTGACAATCCAGTCAGTTTTCTATTCACTTTAGAGTCCATTCATCCAACCCATATTTCCATAGTTTGGTTGCAAGAATGCTGTGGAAGACGATCAAAAGCCATGCAGAAGTCAATGTATACGTTATTTTCAAACTTTTCTACCGGCAAAGGTCTTTGTAAAGTCAGAAGGGGGAGATTAATTTATTCTAGATGCTCCTTATGGCTGCACCAAATTTAAGTTCCACTTCTGATGAATAGTTGTCATACCTGAACTTAGACATTTAGTCTTTGTACAGAGGCTATGCAGACCAAGCATGCTACTTGTGGAATTTAAAACATATTTCTCAGAGCACAGGATGAAGAGCTCGTAGATTGCTCTATTAGGCATATATTTAGAACTGTTTTTATTTTTATGTCTGCATATCTGCTGGAACAGGGCAACTTAACTGGTGGGCCACAAGGGGTTAATTTGTGGCACCCAGGTTCTCTCTTCAGGTGTCACTTACTAGGCCTGTGTGAAGCCGCTAGTATTTGCTTCAGATTCAGCCAGTTTGGGGGACAGTGATTTGATTTGGTGATTTGAATCATTGTTCTGAATCGATTCAGCTAAATCTGATTCGGCTGCTGCCAACTCGGCCAAATCTCCAAATCAAACAGGCCCCATCCCCTGCCCACTTTCCC
>JAGPOW010002149.1:6545328-6610656 GCA_030014935.1 Caiman crocodilus | reverse complement strand
GCCTCCCCCCTCTTAAAAAAAAAAAAAAAAAAAAAAAAAAAAGTCTGGCACTCACTGGCTGCTCCCAGGCAGGGAAGTGATCCCCACTGCCCTGCGCTGCATGGTGGGCTCTGTCACAAGCCCCCACCCGCTCTCCCAGCACCAGCTCCTGGCTCTTTTAAAAAAAAAAAAAAAAAAAAAAGAAAAAAAGCAGCAGGGGTGATCCCCACTACCCGCCCCCAGTGCTCCATGTTGCATGAGGGGCTCTGCCACGAGACCGCAGAAGCCCCACCAGCTGCTGCAGCAGCCAGTGAGTGCAGACTTTTTTTTCCCCCCTTTTTTTTTTCTTTAAAGAACTGGGAGCTGGGGCCAGGTGGAGCAGCTATTGACGGGGCTGGGAGAGTGGGCAGGGGATGGGGGTTGTGGCACAGCTCCCCACTCAGTGCAGGGTGGGGGGGGGGTAACAAGGATCACGTCCCCTGCCTGGCAGGAGCCAATGAGTGCAGGCCTTTTTGTTTGTTTGCATTTTTTTTTTTTAAAGAACTAGGAGCTGGAACCAGATGGGGTAGCCACTGACGGGTCTGGGAGAGTGGATAGGCCTCAGGGGGTGCTCAGGGGACCTGAGGCAGCAGGCAGGGAATGGGGCCTGGTGGGGGGCCCCCCCATTGTCCCCTCCCTCCGCCTCCAGTGTGCCCCTACCCCCACCCCCTACTTACTGGCACGAAGTCCAGGTCCAGATCTCTGTGGCGGCGAGTAGGGACTGCCTAAATCTGCAAAGCTCTGAATCTTTTCCAAATCAATTTGGAGAGCTTCAGATTGATTCAGACCTTTTTATTCATCTCCCAGTTCGATTTGAATTCGGAGATTCAACTGCCAAATCGGGCCGAATCTCCTCTGAATCGAATCAGCACCTGAAGCTTCGCACAGCCCTGTCACATACCCCATCACTCTCCTGCTTTTGCCACTAGGGTCTCCAGGCTCCCCTCCCTCCTCTCGTTTGTTTCCTGCATCTGTCCCTGGGGTCAGAATAAGGCAAGATAGCCTGTGGGCTCAGGGTGCCTGGGATGCTCATGTGGTGCAGCACAGCACAGCTGCTCACGTGGCCCCAGCCACTCAGAAATTGGACAGGCCTGTCCTAAAACATCTGTTTGGGGGATGACTTGTTTGAATCGTATGTGATATCAGTCATCACATCATTTTGCATCACATCTAACAGTGTTAAAAGATGGGCATGTTTTTCTGGTGCTTTGGTTGTTTTTAAAAGAATAACAGAAAAGATAACATCAAGTTTCAGATGAAGTTTTGGAGAGTTTAGGAGGAAACTTTATTTGTCAAATGTGAAGCTGTTCATACTCCATGCCTTTCCTGATTTAAAAATAATCAACCTAAAACAGTATTCAGTATATGGCAATAACTCATACCACATACTGGTGTAGTAGTAGTAACAGTAGTAAACTGTGCCAAATTATTATTATATAATTGATCCTTTCTTAGTGAAAAATAATAATAAATTATCATAAATGAGAATTTTTAAAGCAAACTGTGGTATTTATTTTCTTATGGATGTTTTTTCTGCTTCATTCCATTTTCTATGCCAGAGAAATACAGCTATTCAGTAGCTTTACAGTGATAAGACATAAGAACTACTGTTCCAAGTTCCATGAGATGGTCATTGCACTCTGTTTCACTCATTTGATACGATACAGTCACTAAAATAAGATGTTTTTACAGTACAAAGGTTGTTTTTAAAATTAATATCTGCTTTGCTCCTGCTTTTATTTATGATAGATAAATTCAAAGCTAAAGTATTTATCATCTTCCTGTCTGTCACACTCATATGACTATTTCATAGATTTTATAGCCATTAGGGCTAGAAGGGACCTTGGAAGATTGTGTCCAGACCCCTGCCCCAGGGGCAGGAAGCCAGCTAGGGTCACAGGATCCTAGCAAGATAAGCATCCAGTTGACTCTTAAAGGAATCCAGAGTAGGTTCTTGACTATATCTCATTCCCTTGTTTTTATCGCTGAATAAGTTAAGATTTTTAAAGAATATATTTTCATACTATATTTGAGAAGTAGTGATTTTGTATTAATAGCCAAAAGTAGAACTCTGCTACTTTAAGTAACTTCTAATATCCTTTTCATATATTTGGGTAGTTATTCAGGGTTCAATCCAAATACAGACCTGGTGTAAACAGCTTCACCTCCATTAAGTTCAGTCCTGTTCCTTCATTTGTATTCCTTTGCTAAGGAATTCATATATCTACTATTTAATGATGGTATATCACTTGTATACTACAGACATGGGTTTATTATAAATCAAATAAATATTCTTTTTTTTTCTTTTTGGTTTTGAAATAGTTATTTCTGATCTAACTTTAAGATTAAACCTCATATAAGAGAGGGCAATTTAGAGGTAAGAAAATAAATAATTTGAAAATTAAGGGTCATCACAATTTTTTCCCTTGAAAACGACCTTGGATTTAATTTGTTTTATTTTATTTTCAGGTTGTTCCTTGTCATAGAGTATGTAAATGGGGGGGACCTCATGTTTCATATGCAACGGCAAAGAAAACTTCCTGAAGAACATGCAAGGTATTCTATTAATGCATTGATGATTGTACTAATTCTCTTAGTGTTGTTATTGAGCACAACATAAAATTAATTACAAAACTTAAATGACAGCAAGACATTTGCAAGGAAGATTGTGATCTTGGCATTTCAAAAGTAAAAATCATGTTCTTAAGATTAGAATGCAGTGCACACTTGAGGGAGAAAGCACTTTTGTATAAGACGGGATATGCATTTAAAGAAAAAAGCAAAACCATAAATCAATTGATAATAAAAAACATTCATTATTACTGCTATGTATTCAGTAAACTGGTCTCTGAAATGCACTTCTGATTGAGGATTGAATTCTTTAAGTGAATCTCAGTGAAGTGGCTCTGTACCAACCTCAAATGGGGGTATAATTAAGGAGAAGTAAACGCCTCCCTTGCAAGCCTTGGCACTACAGATAAATGTCAGTACGGTAGACATGACATAGACTTTAGTATTCTAGTCCTGAAGCTAGTTAACAGTTTGTCAGGTTCATGTAAATATTTAGAATAAAGAACAAATTTCTTCATATAATCTGATTTTATCAAATATAATAAAATTGAAAAAAAAACTTCTCATACTATACTTGCCAACTATAGAGAGTAGATGTACATAAGAGCCCCTTATGATTGAATTGGCTTTGTTATCCTCTCTCTAGGTAGAAGCTAAACTGATGTTAGCTCTTTTATTAACTGTCTTCTGTTTCAAAAATTCATTGGCATTTTCAAGTGTTACCAACTTTATATGATTCCCCTAATAGACAGGTTGGTTTTTCTCCTTTTTATTTAAGATTTTATGCTGCTGAAATTTGTATTGCTCTAAACTTTCTACATGAAAGAGGAATAATCTACAGAGATTTAAAACTAGACAATGTTCTTCTAGACGCAGAGGGTCATATCAAGTTGACAGATTATGGCATGTGCAAGGTAGGATTTTTTTTTATTTCTCACTGATTTTTTTTCACCAAAGTGTTTCCCTGTTTTCTTAGATATGGATTTTCTTAAACCTTTGGTCCTCACCCTTTGCTTTGCTTTGCACTGTAAGCAGCATATTATTCTGTCCCTGTCAACCTCCATTTTAATTTTCCATTTTTCTGTGGTCACAATCAGGGTAGGAGGGTCTCATGGGCAATGTATTGCCCAGGAGACGTGCTTCAGAGACCACTGCCCCAGATGTACACGGGATAAGTGAGCCCAGAATTTGTTTCTTAAAATGCAGTTCAATCCTGAAAACTGACTTCTAAAAAATGAAGCTTTCTTACTTAACGAATTTTCTTTTTGTTTGAATTCCACTTCATGTACTGACTTTTGGGCTAAAATGAGTTATTTTATTTTGCCTTTGTTAGTCCTGGAGTTTCAGAATTACTATCCAAAAAGTCCTGAAAAGCTCAATCTTCTCATTCATTGTCAACAAATTTAACCAACAGCTAGATCTACAAAGGAACTTAGGTGTTGTGCATTAGAGCATTGCAACACCTAATATTTTAGCACTGGCTCCCAAGAAACAAATTCTCAGTCTTATGTGACTCTAGGTCTACATTATAAACTTAGGATCAAAGAGTCCTGCTTTTATATTTCCATAGTTCCACTGAAGAAATGTAATTGTGACTAGCCTTTATTTTTGGATACTGAAGTCACTGGGATTCCATGGTTGGTTAGTATTTGACCCTTGTCTTTGGTGCAGGTCAAGTCTGATATGTCCTCAATTTGAAAATTAACACTGCCCTTCTAGGGGGATGGCCTTGACTAACTTATATACTGCGTATTTAATATTTACACTCCTGTGAACTTGATTTCTATTAGCCTTCTCAATTATTAGGTCTTATGGGGAAGAGGTCTTCTATATTTTTACATACACAATTTCTCTATTGAAAATTTGTAGCATGACCGCATTGGCACTGCAACCTTCTAGTATTTAATCGCATCATGCAAAGTTTTGTTCCAAAATGGTTGATAAATGTGACATTTACCTTAAGGGACTCTACAAAAGGTATTAGCGGTCTCATTTTAAAATGATGCAGTGTAAAAAGCAAAGATTGAGGAACTTGAGCAAATTAATGTTTTAGAGAGACCAGAAACTTTTAAGAAACTTGCAGTGGGTATTAAAATGTTCATCTCCTCACTTGCTGGTTTTACTCCTTTGGCATACATACTGTAAGATGAGTATGTCAGGCCCCTGACCTATGTTACATTTAATATGTGATTCACCGGTCAATCGCATCTTCAAGTGCAACTTGGCCATACATTCAGCTGCAGCTTAAAGTGAAACCAGCCACAAAATTATTACTCAAAAAGTATATAATAATGTTGTCACTGATTTTCCTTCATGCCTTAAGATGAATGTGTAGCTGGGTGGACTGCATAGGGGCTTGAAAGGACTGCAGTGTTCCTGCCAGCCACCAACCAGCTGATTGGCAGCAGCATCAAGGTTGTACTGAGACTAGAGTAGGTCCTGATGCAATCCCTGCTTGTTGCTGAGCAACCGATGAGAGGCAGCATCAGGGCAGCATGGGGTTTGGAATGGTGGCCAGCAGGGACTGCACCAGGGTCCATTGCAGTCCTGATCCAGTTGCCAATCACTTGAGTGGTGGCTGGCCCCACGGACTTGAATTGGCCCTGTGGGTCCCTGTAACAAACTGATAATCAGCTGATTGTCAGGCAACACTGATACAGAGGGAGCCCAGGACCATGATCTTGGGATCAACCTGTATTGGCAAGTAAGGTGTGATTGAGATCTGATCCATGATCCCCAAGTCACATGTCCTGCTATGCACATGTGACATGGCAGGAGGCTCAATTGTTGGAATCAAGGATCAGATCCCATCACGCCTTTAAATGAACATCTGTCAGTGGCCTCAGGTATTTCCTTGCGACAGACGAATCCTCGAAGTAGCAGTACAGCTAGCACTACTTTGACAATTTCAGAGAGCCCCAGGATTGATTGGACCATATAATTTGAAACTACCTTACCCATATTTCCTTTAGTTCATGATTAAAGCACATTAGTAATGGGGCAGTATAAAGAAGCTTGCATTGTCACTTACATTGAGAAAACAAAAACTATCTTTAGTCTCAGAAAACAATTATGTTAACATGCATTTAAAAAGTGTTTTTGTGTTGTTTAAGCAATAAAAGCACCTTTGAAACATATTAAGGCTAATGATATTGTATGGTGCAGCTGTAGAAAAACTCACAAGCCATTTGTGAACCTTGAGCACTTCTGGAAGGTATCTTGTCACTGTCTTAATCTTCTGGAATTGCATTTTTGCACGGAGGAGTCTTGGACTCCCAAATCCGTGTCTTCAAAACCTGGTTAAAAGGAAGTTCCTGTCAGTAGAATTCTACTTTCAATATTAAATTGGTTTATTCCTTTAGGAGGGATTAGGCCCTGGTGACACTACAAGCACTTTTTGTGGAACGCCAAATTACATTGCACCAGAGATCCTCAGAGGAGAAGAATATGGTAAGGCAATGCATAAACAGTAACAATTTAATTGCAATGAATCCCAAGTTCAAGTTCTGATATCAGGCTGCTATGGATATTTTAATTAGGTTTACATGTTTTTTTATTTCATTATGTACAGACAAGACTGGAATTCATTGCATCTTCTGTAATTCTATTTTAGCTTTCTCAGATGTACTTGAGGCAATTTTGGTATCCTGCCTCAGAATCATGATTGTTTAGGTCCTATTAAAACAGGGTTTCAGAACGGGTGGACTTCCTACTGAGAGAGAACTCTTACATAGGACTACAGAGCAATGCCTGTCCCATACACCTTGGCTTTAAAATTTCAGACTAAGCACTGTATGGATCAGATTTGAGTATCCAATCATGGAAGTCTTAGACTACTCTTGTTTTACATTCTATATGAGCATTTTACATATTTATAATTAGCTGAGTGTATGGACTAAAATAACAGAATCCTGTAATTTAGCAGTATGATAATGTAACAATTACAACTCTAAAACTTATTAAATATCTTTCAGTATTAAGAAGCATATTGACATTTATCTGAATGTTGCTAATTGGAACCTTGCTGTTCCACAGCTGCAGGTTTCTGAACAAATTACTTTTGCTAATTTTTCTCCAAGGTGCTCTGTGAAAGTTTAGTCCTGAAATACACTGGGCCATGGCACCAGTGGCTTCAGTGAAAACTGAGGATTCTCAGCATTTTGCAGAATTGGCCACTTAATCTCCATTGATTGTCTAGGGTTAGGCATCACTTGAATACATGCTCTGCAACTGCTTTACAGGGTTTAGTGTGGACTGGTGGGCTCTTGGTGTCCTGATGTTTGAAATGATGGCAGGAAGATCTCCATTTGATATTATTACTGACAATCCAGATATGAATACTGAAGATTACCTCTTCCAAGGTATAGTAAAGATATGTTGTATTATGTTTTAAATAATTTTAGTTTGTGAATCCCTTTGAAGTAAAGACACTAAGAATGAAAATTATCAGCCACCTTAAGATACTAAAGAATTCCTTACCCTGTCCTTTTAATCTGCCACAAAAGATTTGGTAGCGAACCCAGTATTTTGCACAGCTATCACTATGAGCACAGGTAAAAAATGCCATGGTGTTTCTAATTCAGCATCCAAAAAATAATTTTCTTTTTAACATGAACAAAAATGCCAAACCACATAAAAAGCAAAGCCATGCCAACAAAACAAAGTCAGTCTTCTTCAAATTGGACTTTGTGCCTGTAAGGTCCACAGTACAGAACTAACCAATGAAAATAAGGTTGAAATGTCCTTGGTTGTATCTGTTACGTTATATATTATATTTCAAGAAAAAAAAATAGGTCATTATATATGACAAATCACTGCTCATGTGTTACTCTTTCCGTCCTCTAACCATAGTTTGGGGTATTTTTTCTCTGCCACTCTTATTCTTTGGTACAAACATTTTATATTTTGTCCAGTTTTTTTCTTTATTTAAGAGAGTTACAAATATAATTATGTTTACTTTGAATATCTAAAATGTTCTGATAGTGCCTGCTAATAACACCTGAAATACTTTAGCAATATAATTTTTTTATGCAATCAACTGCTGAAGTTACCATATTATATTCTTATTAGTTGGAAGAGGTAATGGTTTATTCATTCATAATTAGAAGAGAGAGCATTGCAGTAGTTCTTTTAGAATATAATTCTACATATGAAGATGTTTTATAAAAAAACATTGCTTTCTATTATGGAAGGAAATTTCAAAGTGGTAACTGTATCACCTATTTACTTGTGGTGAATGCATGGCAACCATTTAGTAAGTTATTCATTAGAAGCTGTTTTGCCCATCAAAGGTAGCATTATGCATGATATAGTAATTAATTATAGAAATATTCAGTGAAATTTACATTTTGGGGACAATTCTGGAAATACTTAATTAATAAAGGGTAGATTTCAGAAGTATATTGCACAAAGTTGTGAAAAGAAAGGTTTCTTTCAAATATAGCCTCCTCTGGCCAATCTAAGTGCCACTGTCACCTTTTCCAAAATCTTTTGCATATTCTTTAAACTGTAGAACTATTGTCTAAGCTATCTGTTGTGGGGTGTATTGTATAATATGGTTTTTGATGGTGCAGGAAGTCCATCTAGGAAAGTCTTCTGGGAAGTCTTGTACAGCATCTAGACCAGTATAATATTACTGGTACTGTTTAAAAATGTTTTTATATATCGTCTTGTTCAAGCCATTGAAAGGATGGCAAATCCTTATTCATTTCATTTATCAGTATGACACACATAGGATGAAAGATGTGGTCCATAAAGTTTAGGTTATTCAGAAAAAGTTTAATTGTCACTTTAGTAATATCACCTGTAATTTTAAATATATTAAATAATTAAATATTTGTCATATTAGCATATGGTCCAGATAATAGCATAGATGAATGATACAGTATATTTATTGAAATCCTAGTGCATATTATATAATGAAGCATAAACATATATGTATATATACTTATATATGTATTTTTAATTTGTAACAGTTATTCTTGAGAAACCAATCCGGATTCCAAGATTTCTTTCTGTCAAGGCCTCCCATGTCTTGAAAGGATTTTTAAATAAGGTAAGTTTTTCAATATTTCCCTTATTTATAGTATATAGGATTGGTAACTCAAGAAATGCCTTCGCTTACTGTAAAAAAAAAAAAAAAAAAAAAAAAAGCCCGAACACATTATATAATATAAAAAGGCTGTTAATTGCTGACTTATGTGAAAAATTCATAGCATAGAATTTAAATTTTAAAACTTCCTAGCAAATAAAAAGTAGTAAAATAAACTATCAGATGGTTACTTAGTAAAATGTTCTTTATAATAAAACAGAGTACCAAAGATTACTACTAGGCTGTGTTTTTATGAGTATTCTTTATTCATTCAGGTAGACTGGTTGAAGTTGATGGAATTATCTGAGAGTGAGGACATTTTTTAAATATAAAAATTCAATTTTACATCATAGCCCAAAAATGATTGAAAAAAACCCTAGTTTATAATGAGTTTCCAAACCAATTGCATGTAGAAAGCAAGATTGATTTAATTTACCAATGTTTTATATAACATTACCGATTCTGATGATAATCTATGCCAGTGGTGCTCAAGCTTTTGGCCCTATGGGCCAGATGAGTGGTGCAAGGCAATTCATAGGCCCTGGTACATGTCGTCACCTCCTCTGACCCCTGCATATTGGAGCCCAGGAGCCTGGTGTCACTCCTCCTTGCCTCTGCGTGTTGGGATTTGGCCCTGGGGCCTGGCATATCCTCCTCCGCTACCCCCAGGATTGGGCCCTGGGATCTTGCACCAGCACCATCCCCAGCCCTGTGTGCTGGGATCAGGCATCCAGCCAAGCGCACAGGGCCCAGGGCTGCCCACAGGTCCTGCAATTTGGCAGCAGGTCAGTGGTGCCACTGCTCCCCTGCTGCCAAATTTTGGATTCAAAATCCCCACAGGCCAGATGACATGGTTCCATGGGCTGGGGATTGAGCATCCCTGATCTACTCCTGAACAGTGGAAAAATAGAAATGTTTTGGTTATGACAAGGCAATAAAAAAGGAAGTAGAAGAAGACATAACATTGATGTTTTCTTTTTCACAGGATCCCAAAGAAAGGCTTGGTTGCCAACCACAGGCAGGATTTTCTGATATCAAGTCTCATACCTTTTTCCGCAGCATAGACTGGGATCTGGTAAAAATAATTACTTTAATTCTGTTATGTGTGTTAAATAGAAACATGTTTCTCTAGTGTTTTAATTAGTATATACATGTGTGTGTGTGTGTGTGTGTGTGTGTGTGTGTATATGTGTATGTGTATATGTATGTATATGTGTATATATGTATATGTGTGTGTATATGTATGTATGTGTGTGTGTGTGTGTGTGTGTGTGTATATATGCATTAATCTTGTTAAAAACTCTGCTAATGACCACTTTCATAAAAGTATTGTTACTTTTAAGTGATACTTTATCCTTGTGTAAAATTTATTCGTAGTGTTTAGGTTTGTTAAAGATTTACCTCCTGGTGAAACACCCACTTTCCTTCAAAAATTTAAGTTGTATTTATGAATTTTATGTTTAGAAGATAAATTTTCATTCTTCCCAAAAGCACTGCCCTGGTCGTCTTTAGAAAATAAGAATAAAACTGTTTGAAAATCTCATGCATTACTGGAGGCCAGTTTATTCCTTGGGTTATTTGGTAGGCTGCAGAACAGTTTTTGCAGTGTTGAAAAGTCCAGCACAGAAAAGTGGGCTAGCAAAAGCTTCCAAGATCAGAGGCCAGTGCCTTTCTTTCACACGCAGTCATGCCAGATGATCCTGTTCATAAACTTATCAAGGACCATATTAAAACTGGCTTTTACTCCTCCTGCTTCCATCAGAAGTCAGATCCTCAGCATTACTGCTGCAGTGGCAAAAAGCCCTCTCTGCCTGAAACAGGGTGGTTAGTAATTAGTTGTCACAACCCATTTAATGTGCAGGAGCAAAGTCTATAGTACCATGTAGAAACGTGGCACTTTAAATCCATGTGATAAAGTGATTTTTCTTACATTTTAGAATGTAAAAGCATGTAAGTATAATATCTTACAGGTACGTTAGAGGTTTTATTTATCTGAATAGTCCCATTAATTGTTAATGAGGATAAGAGAGTGTGGGATCAAGCTCTGAAAAGACAAGGTGACTGAGGAAGGGATGAGATTTGAAAATAATATGATCATATAATTATGCTGTACTTACTCGTTACATTTGGGTTTTTCATTTTATTCATTACTCTTTGCTTGGGGTGGTTTTTAGTCCATAGTGGTATAAAACAAATTTAATAAGTTTTGTCAAAAGTTGTATACAATGCATCAAAGTTGTTGATTATTAGATGTCTTGCTTTCTTCAGAAGAACATCAGTCATTTCTTGATTAGGTTCATGATTCTCATCAAGAAATCATTGTTAAAAGCTATTTTAGGTACTTCATATTTTATAGCTAAGGTACCAACATTACCATATATGGGTTTGTGAATTTTTAGCACCTAAGTTTAATGATGATAAGTGTTTGGGGTTTTGGTTGTTTTTTTGTTTTGGTTTTTTCCACCACCATATTGCATAATTTTATGGAAAATGTCATAGAAACAGGAAGTAATGACATCAACAGCGTGAGAGGAGTTTTGGAGAAAGGGAGAAAAAAAGAATACAGAATGATTAAAGGAGAGCACCTTGAACTAAAATAGGATGATTATGTAAACCTGTCATCTTTTCATCAATTTGTTATGCATATTATGATTTTGAGATGTAAACTATACTTAATTTAACATCTCATAAAGACTACAGGAAAAATATGCTTATTTTTGGCTCCTGTTGCTCTGGTTTTTATTTAGAAAGGCATATTACTCCTAGTGTGTCATAGTCATTTAGAATTAGACCAAAGACCTTTAAAATTAGATGAAAGATTTTGTTTTGCAAAAATAAAAGGAAATGAAATCCAGTGGTGATAATCTGGAGGACGTTTTTAATTTAGTGAACCTTTCATTTGAAACGTAGCTGAGGAGGGGGGAATATTTACAGTAAAAAATTCTGTAAATCGTTTACCACTGAAACACAACCATCTTACACAAGAGAACCAGAGTTTAACATAACATGGGGGGGTAGTAACTTGCCAGGGTCCAAACTGAGTATAACATAAATAAGAAACAGATTCTGTTTCGTAACTTAAGGTATGAGTAGAAGGCATTGCAGAGTTGTATGCAATAGGTTATAATGTAGAGTTGCATAAACTTTCATAAACAAGAGTTCACTTTGTGAGATACTCTTATGGAAGTAAGCATTAGGCCTATGCAGATAAGGAAGTATTTGATTGGGATTTGGATTTGGCCGATTCAGAGGACAGTGATTCAGTTTGGAGATTCAGATCACTGTCCTGAATCTATCTGGCCAAATCAGCTTTGGAAGATTCAGCAGTGATTTGGATCAGCCAGGGTGAGGCAGGCACAGCTGGGCAGCTGCAGGTTCTCCCGTGGCTTCTCCAGCTGTGCCTGCCTCTCCCTTGGTGGGGGGAGCTGGGACTGGGCAGGGCAGTCATCATGGCTTCTTCCATGGCACCTCTGGCTGTGCCTGCCTCTGGCAAGGAGCGGGGAGCCGTACGGGCTATGCCCTGCTGCTGCTTGCCCAGCTATGCAGATGCAGCTTGCTCCAGGCGGCAGCAGCGCATAGCCCCCTCTTCCAGTGCTGCCAGCTGGGAAGTGATAGCAGGGCAGAGCCCCTGCTCCCATCACTGCCACCCCCCTCCTGGACTAACGCGCCTCCCACTCTAGCTGGGCAACTTGTCCCAGCCCCAACCTTCTCTCCCCCAACCACAACCCCAACAGACTTACCAGCTGGAGGCAGCCTGTTTAGTCTATGGCCAAATCTCCAAAGTGGACAAATCTTTCCCAAACCTTTTTCCAAATTGATTTGGATGCTTCAAATCAATTCGGAGCTTTTACTTGGTCCCCTGATTCAATTTGGATTTGGAGATTCGGTTTCCGAATCGGGCCAAATCTCCTCCAGATCGAATCAGCTACTGAAGCCTTGCACAGCCCTAGTAAGCATAAGCAGGAAATGTAAGGATATTGCAGCTTCTTATAAAAAGGTAGGTGGAATGATATTTCACAGGTTGTGAGCACCTCAGTTGACTTAATTGGGGGCTGGAGTTCATCAGCACCTCTAAAAATACTTATGACTTTTCAGATCAGAAAGGTACAAGAGGGATTTATCCTATGGATGATGTCAGTATTGAGATGTCACTTTATTGGTATGAGCCAGAACATTCAGGCCCCTAGTAAAATAGTTTTCTTGAAATACTTCATAATATTTACCAAGCTGTTATTTTTCATAAAAGAGCATGGCGTATATTCCTAATCTCTATTTTTATTGCAATTATCTATCACAATTCTACAAAATTTTGATCACTGTCACTGCTTAGTTGTTCTCGTTCTATAATGAAGTCCTAAATGAATGTAGCCATAGGACTAAATTTTCGCTACTGTTGTAGCCAATGGAATTCTGCCAACTCACAGCTTAAACTGATTTTGAACTTACTGTTTTTTCTACTTCTTCCATACCATGATATCAAGGACTTGGGGGGGTGTTAATATTCACCAGTTTGTCAGTTCGTATTTTGAAGTGTATGGTTTAAGAGATGATTTATTCTATAGATTTGGGGTATTTATCTGAAGACTGTCAACAGGTCTGTCCTAACAGGTTATCAGAGAATGTAACAATAAGAAAAGTTATCATGGGGATAAAACTGGAAGGGAAAGAAAGAATTTAGTATAGCTAAATCTAAGCACGTATCAGAGGTAGCTGTTAACCCTGAAAGATTACTTCCAGCTACTAATGGAACTGTTAGAGATTTGCATTTCAAAAGAAAGCAAGCGCCAGATAGGTAGTGACTTTGCAACTCCGGGTTTCTAAATGCTTCTGAAAATCTGGCCTCAAATAACCAGTGCATTTGGAATGAGGGAGGAAGAATAGATCATAGTAAGATCTTTGCTCGCAAGACGCGAAGGCTGCTGACATCCAGTGAATAAGTTTATATGTATGGTGTCATCTTTTTGTGAAGTTAATAAGAAAAGGTCATGGTTAACTTTAAAAACAATGCATTTGAAAAGTACATGAAAACATAACTAACTTTTTAATTTGGAAGAATAAGGAAAGGTTTTTTTTTTAAATAAGCTGACAAAGAGGGGGGGTGTAAAGGCTCAGGCAAGGAGGAGCTATGATCTGTCCAGACTTCAACATAACAGTCTTAAAAGGTTGTTGATGAAACAACTACACTTTAGAATTTCTCTCACAGTGCATTAAAAACCTACCCCCAGAGGTTACAAAGAAACCCATGGAGAAGTACTAGCATGTCAATAGTAACAGAAAATAAAATGTGGGAAAGCATGGTAATGCACCAAAGCTGACTAAAGATACAGTTAAGAAACACAGGGAGGAATGTTATGGAACTTTTGGACTACAAACCTGTAGGAATACAGTCTATGATCAAGTACATCCTTACCTCCCTAAATATAGAGACCTGAAGAAAGAGATCACGACACAGAACCACAAAAAGATGGTAGTTTCAAGAGAACAGACTGATTTCAGCCTTCTTTTAGTTCAGCAGATTCTTAAGGAAACCACCAGAGCTGATTCAAATGAACTTTGTAGTTGGATCCTCAGGTCTTCAACTTAAGAACTGCATCTTTACCACCTATTTTTAAAGGCGCTTTCTCATGTTCTACTCCAGTTTGCACAATACCCTTGTAAAGAAGCATGTAATTTGTATTCTTTTTGATCCTTTGAATTCAGTTTCTCATCTGTTCAGAACTCTGCTACAAATATTATTCTGTACTCCATAATTTTCAACTGTCTGCCCTCTTTTGTGTCCACTGACTCTCCCGTCTCCGTCCTATCAGACAGAACCTGCTTGTCTTCTCTTTCAAAATCTTTAACAGTATTGCCTGATCTAGCCCAGACAGAGCCTTCCTATCTTCTCTCATTTGCTGTCAAGATGTCATTTCTTATTGGACCAGGATGCCAGCCTCCATTACCCACCTGTTATATTTGCACCTTTCTGCTTTCTCCTTTGCTGCTTAACTAACTTCTCATAAATAGCCACAAAACTAATCTATTATTCTCCTTCAAAACCCTCTTTAAAGCTCTCTCTTTCCATGCTGCCATCAGAAACATGATAAATATGGGGCTGCTGAAGTGCTGACAACACTGCCTGTATGCTGACCAGTATTGCCTGTTTCCTTATGCTCTTCTATCTGTATCCATTTTATATTTTATACTTTGATTGTAAGATTTTTTGTTATGTTGATGTGGTATGTAGAGGAGTGGCAGTCCTGATCTCAAACCAGGGTTACTAGGCATTATTGTAATACAAATAAATAATAATTGTGATCAGTCGTATCTGCTTAGCTCTAAACTGTAAAATTAGGTGCTAGGTATGGGGGAAATTCTCTGGTGAATTTACAGGAGCTAAAGTTATTTAAAATCTAAAGTCAGAAACTGGGCTATAACTGTTTTAAAATGGGTTCAATTTTGCCCCTAACCCTAGGTGTGTATACATGTTAAGTCAACTTAACTAAGTTGACTTAAGCCACATCAGAGCATACACACATACAGCTCCTTGACATGGTGGTAGCTATCTTGTGAGCTAAGTCAACCTAACTAATGCAACTCAAGAGAATGCACCTTGGAGGTGTATTATCTTGCGCTACATGTAAACCGATTCTGCTCCACATATGTGTGTAAGCTCTGACAGTTAAGTTGACTTTAAAAACAAGTCAGCTTAACGGTCAGAAAGTTAGTACATGTGTACTATGTGAGTATTTTAAGCTACAGTGAACATTAAAAGCTTAAACAAGCCACAGGCACTGTTAACGTATTGCATTTCTGTTGGTATCAATGCATATTTTCATGTAACAAATCCCTTTTATTGCTTAGTACTAAAGATACCATTCCACAATTCCTAAGTATTGTAGTCTAAGCAGTGTTATTGTGTATGGTTTTCAGAATCATGGGGTTTTTTTACTGCAGGTTTAATTCTTATTACAGTGATCTGCTACTTCTGTATCTTTTTCAAAGCACTACAATATATAGGGTTGAGATTTAACTGGATATAAAAATTCTAGTTATTACTGCAGTAAAGTTTATGGGTTAGGATACAATCACAAACATTGAGTATAATAATTTTCTAACAGTCTTCTCTCAAAGCACATACAGCTGTTATTAAAATTGGAAAGAGATGGAAACGATGGCCCATTAATTCTTTTTTTTTATTGGCGCATTCAAATGCTATAAGAGAATCTTTCAGCTTTAAGAGAGCCTGTGTATTAAGTCAAATTAAAATTAAGATGGATGGATTTTTATATCACCTGTTAATTGCTGAGTATACTTTATTACAGTTCTCATTTCCTAACTCAGCAACATTATACATTCATCTCCAAAGAACATTTCTCTTGAATTTATAGAGGTCTTTTACATTGTCCATTACAAGCCAGTAGCTGAATTCTGCTTTGTTACCTTTATAAATTTAGCTCTGAAAAGTTACAAACTTGTTTCTAAACAGACACAAAAATCTTTACGCTTGTCTTACATCTGCTATAGAAAGTATCTTAAAATGAAGTCTTGTGAGTCAATGTATGTTGTCACTCAGCTTGTGTAAATTTCTATTTTAAATAAGAAAACCAAGATTTTAAATGGCTTGCATTTAAAACATGCGTCTTGGAGGTAGAATTTCTTTTATATAAGCCATGTAGCTCAAAGAGGGACAGAAGACAAAAATAAGTTCAATTCAGAGCAGAATTATTCAAGATGAAAGCACTGCCAGGGAAGCACATAACCTGTGCATTCTCTTTTCTGCTGCAGTGGGTTTCCCTGAATCCTGTTGTATGATACTTTAGTATGCTAAGTTAGGGACACTCCTAGAGTCTTAAAGCAATGTTTGTGATTGGAAACTAGTAAGATTTTTAGGTCTTGTAGAAGAAGGTAGGGACCTACTCACCTTCCTCAGAACCTTTGGTCACACGTTTAGCGCACCTAAAAAAGCTGGGCCATAGGTACACACTAATTGTTCAAGAATGCAACAAGAAAGGGAGAGGAAGCCCAAAGAGTCTGCTGGGTAATGATTTGACCATGGTCTTTTAGCTCAAGGCTTCAGCTTCTGGTTTCAGCTACCAGAAGTTGAAAATCCTCCTAAACATTTTAGAGTCACGTACAGGCAACCCCTGCTTAACGCTGTTCTACTTAGCGCTGTTATGCTACAACGATCATTTTAAATTGATACCTGATTTCACTTAACGCTCAGCAAGTTTCGTTATAATGCTTACGGTCGCCATCTTGGGTCATTACAAAAAATTGCGGTCACTATCTTAGGTTGTCAGATACTTTTGGTTTTGCTTAATGCTCGTTTCACTTAACACTTGCTTTTTCAGGAACCAGTTAAGAGCACTAAGTAAGGGTTACCTGTATGGTGTAGGTTTGGCTAAGCTTCTCTTATTGGTAAAGATTCAGATGGATCCTTTGTATGTCTGCACCAAGCTTCTTGTCTTAAAATCCAACAGCTACTCTTTTGAGCAAAGTATGTGTAATTTTTGTTTTCTCCTGCTTTTTAACTTTCTGCCTCTGTCTTTCTGCAGTCCCCCAAATTAATAGGGACAGTATTTATCAGTGGTGTCCAAACTTTTGTCTTGTGGGCTGGATGAACAGTGTCAGCTCCCTGCTCTGGCTGATGGCCCCAATCCAGCTGTGCAGGGTTGTACAGCCAAACCTTGGTCTATCCACCTAGGGTGGGGCAGAGCAGCACCAATCTGAATGTGTGGAGTGGGAGGTGGGGAGCAGACCAGTCCTGGTGGTCCCTGTCCCAGTCCTGATCCAAACACGTGGGGTGGGGTGGAGCAACCTAATCCAGATATGTGGTGGAGGGTGGGATGAAATGGCCCTTATCTGGACATGGGATGCAGGGAGGGGCAGAGCAGCCCAGGTCCAGAAGTGGGGGTGGGGTGGGGGAGAGAAGGAGGGCAGTCTGGTCTCGATCCCAATCCAGACATGCAGGACAGGTGTGGCAGGGCACCCCCAATCCAGGTTTTGAGGAGAAGAAATGGAGAGGCCTAAGCTGGCTGTATGTTGGGGGCAGGATGGAGCCTAGTCTCTGTCCAGATATGTGGTGGGACAGGGTGGAGCAGCCCTGATCTGAATGTGGAGGGGAACAGCCAGCCTCATTTGGATGTGCTGAATGGGAACCATCCCAGATCCTGCTAAACAAAAAATGGCCCAGGCAAAGCTGGATCTGGCTGCATAGAGCTTCTACCCCTTCCCTGCTGCCAAGTTTTCCACCATCCTGTGGAGGAAACCTGTGGGCCAAATGTCATGACTCTGCAGGCTGCATTTGGCCCATAGGCCAGAGACTGAGCATCCCTGGTGTGTGTCACTGTTGGAGAACCGGGAGCCAGAAAACCCAGAATTGTTAATATTGTCTTGCTCTAATGTAGCAGCCGTCGGCAATAGAATTGCAAGTCTCCAAGAAAGGATGTCCTGACTCCTAACTACACACATGTAATTTGTATCATTATATTAAACAAAAGTAAGAAACTTTAAATTTGGATATCACATATGAAAGCTTCTGCACGCTGTAATATTATACTGGTGAATTGAGTCGTCATATCAGCTTACCTTCTTACCAAGTTAAGTAACATCCATCATTTTAATCTTACAAGTCTTGGCCTAATGGACAATGAAACGTTGAACTGTAGTTAAACAGATGGCTAAATTTAAGTAACATCAATCTCTCTAAAAATAAATGTATTTTTTAAATTTTGTTGTAAGTAGGGTATGATGAATTGGGTCCAGATGTGAATGCCCTGAAGAAGGAATTTTACAGGAGGTATAAAATAGTACAGAAAACTAGATCCCTAGTTAATGTGGTTTGTTAAAAGTTTCTGGAGCTATTTTTCATTTAATTACTCCTAAAATGATATGCAAGTCATGCATCATATTTGTGTTACCCATTTTAGTGAACTTGTTTTCTGGTGACTTGTATAAACATGGAAAATAAGATGCATTTAAATGCCTAGAGTAGTAGTTTTTGGATAATAGATTTCTACAGAGATCCTTATACCTTTGAAAAATGTGATCCCCAGAGGGGTATGAACATACATTCCATTCCTTTCTCCCCATCCCTCTTGTATGAGCTGCAGAAGCCCCCTGATCATATCTTGGCTTTCTTCAGCCTTGAACTACTTTTGACCTGCAAGCCGAAGTGCCTCAATGTAAATAGATGGCATTTTTGGGCAGGGGGCAGGTTTGTAAGCATGGATCTGGAGGAAGTGTGTCTGCTAAAATGAAGTAATTCAGCTTTCTCTAAAGGTCTCAAGCTACTTTCTTTGCTGTTTACATCATGAATTACATCTGCCCATTATAAAAATAAGATTATTTTCCTAAGGATATGGTGAAATACATACCAGTCATGTAAAAAGTGGCCAGGGCAGGTAAATCACTAAATGGGTGTTCTTTTCTTTTGGTCGGTAGCTCTGTGTGTGTGTGTGTGTGTGTGTGTGTGTGTGTGTGCGTGCGTGCGCGCGCGCGCGCGCACTGTCTAGAACATGACAGAAGTAGGTATAATAATTATAACGGATAGTGTAGAGAAGAAAGTTAGAAATAGCCTTTGCATCTCAAAACCAGCCTATGATGTAACCACAGGTTATCAAAGAATAATTGAGCTAACTGCAGAAATGAGTTATTGAGGAAACGCATGTATTTTAATCTTCATTGACACTAGCTGACCTGAAGTATTGATGGTTTGGATGGACTTTTTAAATAATTAACTTTGCTAAAATTAGAAGTCAAGAAACTTTCATTATATGTAATTTATGAGCTAATTGATTGCCTTGCTAGAACTGACCTGAGAGGAAGAAAAAGTATCTGCAGTAGCAGATAAAAAGTAGCTTGAGAAGATTCAAATGGTCTTGCTGTAAAAAACAAGACAAATTTAATAACATTGACATTCAAGTAAGTTCTAGAACCTAACTGTTGATAGCACAAACACCCAGATAGGAAGTTTCAACCTGGATCTGTGTAAGGAACTTGCCACTTTAAATAATATGTGCATCTTCCATGTAATATAGGATATCTTCTCTTGTGGTCTTTCACTTTACCATATCAAGTGAAAGTATAGAAATATTTGACCAGGAAGGAGCTAGTGTGATGATGATACAAAAGAGAACGGAGCCTGGAGAGTGAGCAATATGGATTGAAAAAGAAAAGGAGGGAAAATCTTTAGCACAGCTGATGGGGAACCTGTGTTTTAAACAGAAAACAAATTTGTTAGCAACATTAGAAAGGTACTCACACAAGAGAGCTGCCAGTTTTCCAGAACTGAACTCAGCTGCTGGGATCTCTTCACAGAGGTTATTGGATTTTCCATTCAGCTTTGTCACAGGATTTTGCCTGTGTTTAAGCGAAACCCTGAAACTATCACTTCTGCCCTTTAAACCCATGTAAGAAATAGGTGAGTTGCTGAGCTGGATTGGAACAGTGGTTCAGTAAGTTAAATAGCCTGTATAAAGTAGTGCCCAGTATATGTTACTTTAAAAGAAGATGAAATGGGCAATTATGGAATAGCTTTATCATTTTCTTCCTAATTCTAGGCAACCAGTAGTCAGCTAATCCCCTGAATCATGCTGAATTAAAGATAATTTAAAGAGTTGATTCATGTGAAATGTCATTGCTATAAAAATGAAACTTCTTGGAGTTGTTCTGAATATTCATAGAGAGCTACATATTTAGAAAATCTTCTGAAAAGTTTGTCACCAAAGCTGGCTTCCATTAAACAATCCATTTTTCAGAATTTTCTAGTTAACGTTCCCCAGTTTTGTGCACCCGGAGTTCGAAGTGTTAGTTTTCTATCTAGTGTTTCTCTAGAGAAACGGTGACCTCCAGTGGCCAGCCAATGTTAAGTCAAACTGTGTATTGCATGTAGGTCATTCAGCCTGGTAGGCTGCCTCTGTCAAATCCAGTACCAGAAGCATCAAAGGAAGGGGGAAATGGCTCTTCAAGTTCTTAGAATAAAACAACACCTGTACCCTAAGACATTTTGCTACTTGTTTTTTTTTGTTGGTTTGTTTTTGTCTGTTTACACATGCAGGCATGTGCTCTTGCAGCAGCTCAAGTAGGAGCAGCACAAATTTGAGCTGGGGATTTTTGCCTCAGCACACATGCCCAGATCTGCACTTTGGTGTGGGGCAAGTTGTGCCACTGGGGGCAAAATGACCCTGCGTAGCTCCTCCTGGACCTGCAGCCAGGGGGACCTAGGGGCTGGGGCCAAGACCCGTGCCCCCCCACCAGCTCCCCCACCCCTACACAACCCCTTATATATGCACAGCCCCTCAGTACTTACTAACCAGGGACAGCATCTGGGTCACAGTCTTGCACTAGTCCTCCTTGCCCCGGCACGCAAATGCAACATGCTAGGGAACCAGGGGGCACTGGCCAAATGCTAGCGTGTCTCTGGAGGTCGGAGCCCCGGCTTGCCTTGGGACACTGTGGGGAACCATGCCCTGCACTTTTTTCCAGGATGTTTTTATTGGAAATCCAGGTATCAAATTTTGAACCTGCACTGCAAATATGCAGCACAGGGAGTATTTTTTTCATTATCAGTGTGCCTCTTGCAGTATCTAAAACTGGTTTGAGATGCCACAAGAGGCATGTGCATGCTCATCTGGATGCACCCTATAAAGGCATATAGAAAGGTAGTTAGCTGTGCAAGTCTGAAGTCAGATGGAAAATAGGGTAGATATGTACCTTATAGTCTATCTGCATTATAGAAAAAGAGAGAGATTGCACTAGCTTTTGTGAACTCAAGTTCATTTCATCGCATGCCATAAAAAGACAGCATAGAGCAGTGTATGAAATGGAGTAAGTGATCTGAATAAAAAAAGGTGGAAAAAGAAGAGGTTGTGGGGTGGGAGGATAGTCAACATGTTTGGACTTTAAATCCTGGTTGTAGCCTGCTCACAGTTAGGAAATTCTTACAATAGTCCTTTAAACCAGATTCTGTCTGGATGGCTTACATAAGGATGAGCCTGCCCTGAGCATGGAATTGGATTAGGTGCCCTCTGGTGGTCCCTTCCAGCCTGGTTTTTCTGTGATCCTGTTTAAATTATTTTTCAGTGTAAAATAATTTAAAGTTTCAGATAGAATTAACAAAGAATTTCTTATAAGTCATTGGGTTAGAGGTATGCAAGTCACGTATATTATTGAAAATCCAATGAAATGGACTCTTGTCCTGATGCAGGAGGGGTATGTTTGTAAAATTAGTATATGGCTTACATAAAAATTCCAATACTTGCAATACTAAAATTGTAATCTCTTTTAGGGCAGAGACTTTGGGTGAGGTTCTTTGTTCCTTCTCTGAAGCTGAGAATTTTCCTCCCAGGAAGTGATGAGGCTAACATGGCTCTATGGATCTTTTCTCCTTTGTGGTTCTCCACTGTTCAGGGGCTGGGGTACACTGCCTGTATAAATTTTGTTACGCTTTCCCAGCTGCCTCTGAGCAGAGCTGTGGTCCAGCATCTGCAACTCTCCTTCCTTCCACTTGAAATTTGCAGAGGAGTGTCTTCTCTCATTATGTAATGTGGTGGCTGTCATGGGGAGTCTGTGGCACATCTTGAGGAATATGGCTGGCCAGTGAACTGGCCCATAGAACTGAATTGGAGCATGAAACATAGCTATAGTGTTTTTAATACAGAATGTTGGTTTTTCAGCCACACGTTTATAATATTTTCAACAAAAGATTGAAATTTTCCATGTGGTGGTGAAATTTTTCCAGAAAAGTTATAATATCCATCATGGTAGCATTTAGATATTTATGAATTGTGTTGGTGCTCTTGAGCCCAATCCTGCGGTACACAGTCATAATACTTACAGTTGGGTATATTTTCACACGTGAATGACAGTACTCCCTCTGGTATTTACAGGTTCGGGATCTTTCAGTTCAGCTTTTGAGTGGTTATTGGCAAGTTTGCAAATGTCTTTAGTGGATGGTTAAAATAGGCAAATACTACTTCCTGCCTTTTACTATATTGGTTCATATTTTACTTGTGAAGGAGTTTCTATTTTGCTGTTGTGTTTCTCATTTGTACTCATGCATTCCTCCTGAGCTATGCTATGCTCAGAAAATATTGTTCAAGGTTACATGAAACAACTTAGCCATCTGGCGTTCTTTTATCGTCTCTTGTGCTATATATAATTGAGTTTGCAAATTTGAGCAATTGGTGTTATATTAAAAATAATCAGTATTTTACAAAAGGTGGATTTAATGCCAAAAACTTGAAGCCCTATTAATTTAGAGTTAAAGTTTCAGATCTATTAATTATGGAATTAAATATTAAGTCAAAGATGCTGGCATTTTTGGGGCTTATTTTTCTGATATAGGTGGACACTTACATTAGAATTACTAAAGGAATGGAGAACTTTTGTTGGAGAGCTAATATTTGATCCATGGATAGTTGTTTGTGGGCTATGCCAGCCAAGATGTACTTGAATTAATTTCTGCTGCTGTATCTTCTTGAGTTTTGTCTTGGGATTAAAATCATTCTTATTTGAAAAAGGGAAAGCAGCCATGTTCTTAAGATATTATATGGACTTGTATGGACTGAAGCTGCTAGGGCAGCTGGCATATTAAAAAATAATTGTGAAATATGTTTACAAATTAATGTCAGTGATGCAAGATATTGCTGGAATTTAGAATTACTAACTTCTGAGGCACTAATTTGAATCCTACCCAGCTCAGTATCAGAAGTCATTGTCATATTCAGTGACCTGTGTAATAAAACGTGTTTTCTTGCACCACTTCTTAACAGCAGGCCGACACCTTTATTCACACGGTTTGCGGAGAGGAAATGGATTCCTCCTGTCATTACATTTGTCCCTCAAGGTCAGAAGTGGAGCATATAGGCAGAAATAGTGAGGGGGAGAAAACAGTGCTGTCACTTCCTGTGCTCTGATTAAATGAAGAGTACTTCCATTTCCAGTACTATCATTCTGACAGCTGTGACCAGTACGGATACGGTAGACCCATCCACGTAAGCAAGAAGAGTGTAGTTTCAGGGGAATTCAAAAGACCTGTTTCTCCACAGGTTTGCTAATATGTAAAAGTAGTTTGCACAGTTAGAACAGAGGCAAATGATATCCTGGTTTAACTGGAATCTTTGTCTGCACGATCCTATTTGTTGTCTAAATTCTAACAGATGTAAAAGTCAATAAATAATCCATCAAAGCAAAAAATAAAACAAAGAGGTCAAAATATTTTTTTTCAGAACACCACATCTGTCAGTTTGCTGCAGATAGCAGTTTAAATGCTCTTACACTTAGAAGATATTAAGCGCAATTTTTTTTAATGATGGTAGCACCTATGCTCTTCTGCTGCTTTTAAGTTTAGATCAGATTATAAAAACCCAATGTTCTGTTGCTTGTAAGTTTTATCACAGCAGTCAGTTTACTTAAGATTTAAACTTTTAGCACTTTGTATTAGATGTTGAGTAACTATGCCTATACCTATTTACTGATCCCATAAACTTTTGCCTCTTAAAACACTTTTAAAATGTTTTGTTCCTACACTACCAATGAATACCCATGAAACACAGGCATCTTTTTTTTGCATGCATGCAGACAGCATGGGTATGTGTGTAAGGGTGTAGTTACATGTTAACCTTCAAATGTGTTAAATACTCTTAAGTCCACATGTTAAGGCAGGAAAACACAAACTAAGTATTCTCTGAGCCTCTCAAAGTTACTTCTCTTCAATGCTCCCATCTCCATCCTTCCCCCACATGGAGTGGCTATCCTTTCAGACTCTTATGCCCTACACTGACAGCTGGGCAGCCACAGGTGAATGGGGAGAGGTGAAAGGGGAGAGCAGGTGGGCTCCCACATGACTAAACGGAACCTGTGCCAGTCCCACTGGGGCTTGCATACCCAGATGGAGCCCCACCACCACTGCATGCCCAAATCAGGCCACACCATCCCTGGGCAGCTGTTGGGGGAGAGGTGAGGATAGATGAGAGGGCCGCTGCAGGGCCCAGCAGAGACAGTGTGGATTTGCTCCGGGTGCACGGGTCAATATGGCCTGACCCAGGGCCTGGTGGGAGTGGTGTAGCTGGATCCAGGCATGCAGGGGCAGCAGGATCCAATCCAGGCAGGTGAGGGCTCTATCAGGGCTTGAAGGGACAGCACAGACTGGCCTAAGCATGTGGGACCTGATCCAAGCAGGCAGAGGCAATGTGTGGCAATATGGGCCAATCCAGGTGTGTAGGACTCAGTCAAGCAGGGGCAGCACAGGCTTGATCAAGGCACGCAAGCCAGTTGGGGCCTGTGGGGCCCAACTGGGCCTGATCTGGGCAAGTGGGACTAGCATGGGTTCAGTCCATGCATATGGGGGCAGTGGGGCCTGATCTAGGGCACAAGCAGAAGTGGCACAGGCTTCATCTTGGTGCACAGTGGTGGGCACATAAGAGGCAGTGCAGGGCTCGAGCCTATATTGCTGCCAGCAAGTAAGGCCAGCATGGAGCTAGCTTCGCAGCTCTTAGCCATGCCCCTGCTCACCAGCTGTCTGGCAGCAGGTCCGAGCTGCCTTAGGGAGAGTATTAACCCTTAATGTGGGACTGCTCACAGCACATACTAACTTTAACATCAACTAACAATCCTTAGAGTTAGGTGCTAATTGTAATGTGCAACTAAGATAGGAGATGTGCTTTATTGTTAGGTCCATCATTTATCTTGCCTTCTAATTTATTTCCTCACACAAATATACAAATTGGTTGACCAATTTCTTCAAATTCCTATAGCATCAGAAATATAAAATATTGCAAATTCTGTATAGAAAATGTTATGCACGTTCAAGGAGAGCCCTATGCAATTATAGCAATGGAGAAAGCTTACATAATATTAGGTTCTTCATCTGTGTACTTTTATTGCAAATTAGGCTGAGAGCATGTTGAGAACTGTGGTTGTTAGTACAGCCATGCATCTTTGTATAAAAAAAATTAAAATTCTGCTGCAGAGACCTAACAAAAGCATGCTGATAACTTAAGCGATATAACCTTTTTGGAAGAAAACTCTTTGAATTTTTGTCCTTCTCTGAAAATGGTTTAAACACCAGCTCCCTTTTGTTTGTGGCCAGCATAATTCTGGACTCATAGTATGAGGTTTTTATTTAATTAAATTCCTGCCTGTGATGATAAGTAATGTTATTTTCCTTTGCCTGGTTTTTTCAAATAAAGCATTTTCTGGCAGTTTGCATTTGTGGGAGGTGGGAGGGAAGAAAGGGAAAACTGAGCATGATTTGGTTATTGCATAACATGATTGATTAGTACAAGAACTAGATAAAATGTCCTCAGTAATGTAAACGGAGGTAGGAAAGAGGCAGCTAGTGCTGCTTTGCAACCATTGCATGTAAACATCGACAGAAATAACATGTTGCACTCGGGTTTCTTTGTTTTTCTCTCATCCTCTACATGAAGCAGAGGAGAGCTTTCCTGGTACTGTCTGGACACTTTCTGCATTAGGATGCAATGTGAAATTTCAAGTCATGATCAGGAGAGTTCATATCACAAATGTAAGCAGTGTATAATTATCTTAAAAAACCATGAAAGTAAAAGACAATTATAATATTACTAACAGTTCAAATGAAAGTGATTTCTTGCCAGTCCTTAAAGTTCAGTCATTTTACTGTAATGCAATGTGCTTTACAACCTTGTTAACAATGGAGCTCAGTAACGAGGTTGAGGCATGAGGACAACACTTGTGATTTTTTGTTAAGATGCGACTCAACTGGCAAGAAGGCGTCCAAACAGCCCAAACTGAGTAGATATTGATTGGTTGCTTAGTCCAATAAATTACTCCACCAACCAGTAAGCACCCGAATCAGGTGAATATTTTAATTATCTGGAGGCAAGGATTATCTTGCAGAGCCTTGAACCCCTCCATAAATTTCCCAAGGATTTGGATCTGTGTTCTTCCTCCCATGCTCAAAATATGTCCCTGTCTTAAATCTGTTTGCACTGCCAGCAGTACAGATTTAAAGAGATGACCACATTACACCTGTCATCAGTTCCCTTATTACCCAAATTTGTGGCAATCTAGGGGCAATTTTACACATGCTCTGGAATGGGGGGCATGCACTTGAATTAGAGTGGCTCTCAAAAGCTGCTTTAATTAAGTACCTGCAGCATCTCATGTATTCATCATCCCGCACTTCAGAATGTCAGCCAGGGCACTTTAACTACAGCCCGTTTGACATGCTTTATGTAAAGCACCCCACCACCATTTTGAAGCATGCGAATGCTGAATACATGCGTTGCTGAGACTGCTAATTATTATGCTTCAGCCAACTCAATTAACTGAGTCTGCTCCAATGTGTAATTAGCACGCTTCAGAGCAGGTGTTGGACACACATATCAGTGCCCTAGGAGCCTAGCAAATACATACCTTAAAACCACAGACAGGTTCATGCAATTTTAGGTTCTTGATTACTTTGAACAGCAGAACTAAGTATTACTGTCTGGCACAGCTTCTGAGTATACTGATATTAGGATTATCCTTGTTTACCCAATAATCAATTTCTCCCGTAAATAACACAAAAGAAGCAGAGGCCTGGAAATGCAAAATGAGAGATTTAATTCAAGCAGGATTTTTCACTTGGTGTCCTGGAAAAATATCTTATTTTATTCTGTTCCTTACTGATGCAGCTTGTTTAGGCAAGAGGAGCACTCAGCCAGGTGGAATGCTAGCAAATGAAACCCAAAAACATGCCAACGTTGCTCAGTAGTACCAACCTCCAACTAAAAAGCTTGGTAAAGATAGGCAGAAGATTTTCTAGGGGTTATGAGCCCAGGCTTAGATTTACATCTGATGAATATGGAACAAAGAGATTCTTAACAATTTGAGCAGCTTCATATGAACTTTTATGTTCAAATTTGAAATCCAGTTTGAAATCTGCCTATTTTGACCCAACATTGAATTATCATGCTCTTGTAGAATTGCGGTTATTCCATAGCGAATGCTTGTGCAGAAGACAAATGTGAGTTAGACTTAAATGCAATCATGAATTTTCTGCTAAAAAAAACTATTTCAGAATGTTGTTTTCATTACATAACAAACATGGGCTGCTTTTCCCATTTTTGTGCTTAGCCTCAGTTGCTGTTAATGACTACTAACTACTACAGTAGTAAATCTTTCTACGTCACAGCTAGGCGCTGATGCGGATGTTAGCAGACAATTTGCCACTTTGGTCTGTTCTAGAATTAGATTAGCCAATGAGTGTAGTGGTTAAATTGATTTGACTGTAGGATGTACATGGTCTAGATACAGCTCACATCTTCAAAGAGGTCACCTTTTGAAGCAGGTAGGAAAAGTGAACGTGTGTTCTTGAGGAAGCATTTTGTTATGAATATTAGTACAAACTGAAGGTCTCCAGGACATGTTCAGTTTTAAAAAAGTTTGATCTTGAATATGTTTAATTAAATATTCCACTAGTTTGGGTTGGATTCAGAACTTATTTAGAGGTAGTTAATTAAATTAGGCATGCTGAGAGAGTTGTGGAAATAGTAAGATTTAGTGTGTTTCTGGTTTTGAGGAAAATCATGTACTTAAAACCATAATGTTGTCATAAACAGAATGAACATGTATTGTGTAATGTCAGAATTCTTTAAATGTGTAATAACATTTAGTGTGTTTGCCTCTTTTATCAATATTAAATACATCTAGTGTGGATATAGTGTTTTATAATATATGTACATAAAGCAGATGTAAGTCTTTCTGATAAGCTTAAGTAAATGTTCAATATTTGACTTTTCTCCCCCACCACCACCATTATTATTCTCAGCTGGAAAAGAAGCAGACAACTCCTCCATTTCAGCCTCAGATCACAGACGATTATGGGTTGGATAACTTTGATACACAGTTCACCAGCGAACCTGTGCAGCTAACCCCAGATGATGAGTATGTTTTTTTTAATGCAATTAAACAAATACATATTGAGAAATGTATATGGATTATGAAACTGTTGCATCATTTCTGCAAAGGGAATGTAGATGTCTTGCAATGGAACAAAAATTGGTAAAGACAGTATCAGATTTTAAAAAATGCAAAGTTAAGGTTCTCCTAGTGACTTTTACTTATCCACATTATACGCAGATTATGTTTACAGACTAAAATAACTAAAAGGATTACTCTTCACCAGATGCTTGGCAATGTACAGATAAGAGCCAGGGTCATCCTCCCCTGGCCCACATGCCAAAGCATGACATGTGAAGCCATATTGCTTGGCACACCATAGCTGGCCCTTGCTCTTAGCAGGCCCCAGATGCCCGCCATGGAGCCCACGCTGCTCATATCAGGTGGCAGGGAGGCTGCAAGCAGCTGTATCGAGGTCCAGAGCCCCAGCCTGGCTCATTGCAGGCAGAGGCTGCACATCATATCTTCAGGAGCATGGTAGGGAAGGGGCCGGTTCTTTGCTGCCATAACAAGTATTGGGCCCCTCATCACTCTCCCACCATTTGCCCCTGGCATGCCAGTATCTTCCAAATCAAGGTTGTGGGGGTTGCCGACCCCTGGATAAGAGCATACCCAGGATGCTTATATGCAAGTATATCGACAAAACAGTTGAGTCATAAATGTATTATGTACCAGCATGAGCTTGAAATGTCAGAGAAATCTTGCAAAAAGGTGGTAAAGATTTTTGCCAAAAGTACCAGTGGTGTCTGAGAAGATTTTAAGGTTGTGTAGCAGATAACAACAATAGTATGCAAGAGAAAAAGGAAACTGTTCCAAGTATGATACTTTGGAGGGAAGAGTTGGATATGCTGGCAAGCGTTGTAAACAATTTTGTAGTCTGGGCCTTCAAGGTCAAGATCAGAAATTTGAACATAATATAAGAATGTAGCTGGAAGCTAAAATAGATAATAAGGAGAAATTTTATTAGGGCACCTAGTTATTTTTTTGTCTGTAAAGTGTCTAGCATATGAGTGTCTCATGTCTAGCACTGCATAAATAATAAGCCTTGAAGGGAGATATTGCTATCCTATTACTTGTGACAAATTGCAGAAACTTACCATCTTTCTTTGCTAGCCAGCACAGCACAGTGTATTTTTGACAGAGAGTGAGGATAGATTTTCTCCCAAGATTTTTCTGTAGCGGTCCACTCCCTTTGTTCTGTACAACATCCAATTGCTAAGCAATGAAAAATTGAATTTACCCATCCTTTTTCCCTTTGCAGCTTATCTTTAAAAGCTGCTTGCTTTCACATATGGCACTAAAGTTACATGGCTGTTTTTGAATTACAGAATGCGTCTGCTGCCTGATGAAGTGCTACAACAGAGCCTGTGTTATGCACTTAGTGGGCGCGTCTAGATAAGTGCACATGTGCGTGTTCCTGGGGACAAGTAGCTGCTACTATTTGTCCCCAAAGAATGCCCACATGCACTCTGGCACACAGCAAGTTACTGCAGGTGGGGTAGGAAAGGCTGAGGTCAACCCCTGGGCTGGCCCCAGCAGCCTGTCCTGGGGGCCTTCCAGGGCACCTGTGGCAGTGATCTGGCCACATGGAGCCTGGCCAACAGCTGGAACATGGGTCCAGCCTTTTTGGCATGGGTTTTTTTGACACTGGGATCTCCTGGTGTCAAAAAAACCTGCTGCGCTGCTAAATTAGTTCAGCAGATACCTGCATGCATGGCACATACAGTCTGCAGTGCCACAAACTGAACATGCACACTCATCTGGATGTGCCCAGTGGATCTATTTATATATTGACATTTTATAAGCATTGCTTCTGAATTTCTGTACAGTGTGGGGTTGAGGAGAGGCCTATCCAAAAACAAGAAGCAAGACTTCAACTACTTAATCAGCACTGACACAGAAATAAAACAATTACAAAGACTTTGGGCATAGTTCAAGTCAAAGGCTTGGAACTTTGAAACTAGCTCAATTAAAGGATTTTCTAAGATGAATTTTGCTCTGAGATGGAAGGTGAACAAGCTTTGACTGCACCTGCTTTGGGCTGCCCTGTGGTCCGCTGCACTGCCCTGATGGGTAAGCCAGGTGCAGGCTCCAAAACCACGTGTGCGATTAACGCATGAAAAAAACCCCACAAAAACCAATTAATGCATTAATCACACACGTTAACAGTGATTAATAGATAGCCCTAATATGAATTAAAATAGATACTCAACTGATATATTTGTATTTTATTGCAATTTTTATTTATTTTGTCTATTTTATCCATCTCTACACTTCAAACCATTAAGTAATTAGGGCATACAGGGTACATGCAAATCACATGGGTATTGTTTGCCAAGAAATTCTGAGTTTGAATGCACAAGGCCCATACAGACTTAGTACGGACTGTGCATATGGATCTCTTTGAGAAGAACTCCTGTCACCACAAGGCAAGAAGCTTAGCTTTCCCTTGTATCAGTTGCTAAATCTTTCCATGGTTCCCCCTTGCATCCCCTTTTTTTTCCCCTTTAGCTTTACAGAACTGTTTTGTGGCCTGTATTTCCTCATTTTATTTCACATCCTGCTACCAACCAGTACTAGTGATACCAGCCTCCAGGCCTCTTGATTTTCTTCTCTGTGTACAAGGTTATTTATTACTATCCCAGTTCTCCCAAATTCCAGCCTTCTGGTTGTTAATTCCCATGATTTGATGCCCATGAGTCATTACACAACTACATGGATGGGCAGGTAAAATACCCTCTCTTACACCATCTCACTGTCTTCAGTAATTTGGGAGTTTAAAGTTTGGTTTAAAATATTTATGTTATTAAAAGTTGCTCTTTACTTAGTCTAATTTTACCCTTATTACTACTTCCATATGACTAATATTTAGCATTTATACAGTACTTGCACATGCTGAAGAGCCATAAATAGAGGTATTTATTAAACAAAAGGTGCAGCAACACAAAGGGAAAGATCCAGGTGGTGAGACTAAAAAAAAAAAAAAATTCTCTTTATTTTTCAGAGATGTAATAAAAAGAATAGACCAATCAGAATTTGAAGGATTTGAATACATTAATCCATTGTTGCTGTCAACAGAGGAAACAGTATGAAGGAATGACATCTTCATTGTGGACAAATGTGAATGACCTTTACATTTATCCTTAACTACAGTATATGCATGCAAGGCTGGGGAACTGTAAGTTTTTGGATGGAGACCAATGATAAAAAATATTGCTGCTGAAAATCAAAGAAGAGAAAATGATTTTGATGGGTGTCTTCCTCTACATGTTGGTTTTTAAAAGTTTTAGGCACTGAAACAACTGGCTTCATTAACAAAGGTATTTGCATTTTGTGCCTGCTTCATGAAGGATCAAAATGTTCATTGCATCCTTGGGAAAAAGAGATTCTAAACAGCTTTGAAGTCTGCACACTTTCTATGAACATTTGATGCAATGAGCTACCAAGGGAAGAATATTAGAGTGTAACATCCTGAAGAATAAAATATATTGGTGTTGAAGCTTATTTTTGATGCCTTTTTTCACCAGTGGTACCTATCTAAACATCTCAGATATGATATATAAAAGGAGTTGTGTTTTATTAGCAATCAAAACATAAATTTGGGTACAGGATTTAAGTGCCTAAAATGGATAAACTGCATTGAAGATTTATTACAAATTTGGGACATTCTTAACCCTGGTAAGTTCTGCTTGTTAATGTTAAATAAGCATTTACATAAGAAAAATTCTAGTGACAGATGAAACCTAATACCGATTTGCATCTTTATAGAACCTGAAGTACAAAGAAGCCCAGCAATACCATTTCCAAATTAAAATTCACTGTATCTATTAGAAAATCTGGCTTGTTTAAAACTTATTTATCAAAATCTTACTTGGATTTTAAAACCTAAATTTGCACACAAAGGATTTCTGAAAATACTTAAGCAGTGCCTACACCTACAATGATGTTTTGTGTTATGTACTAGATTTTTGAAAAATATTTTTATCAATACAGTATTCAGAAATAGATCAATGAAAGTGTAATGGATTATAGCCTTAAAGTTTAAATAGTAAATTTAGAATATCTATAAACATAATACATTTCCTGATAAAGCACACCTCCTACTTATAATAAACTGTCGGCTTAAAATATTCAGTGTATATTACTAATTAATTGTTCTACATAGGAGAATGGGATGCTTTGATAAAAATGGTTTGCATCAAAACAGTAATCTTTTCAATAGAGGGAAAAACAAATACCCAAGACATTGGGTATGGTTTAAATTGTCAAATCCCTTCTCTTGAAGACTGGTAACGGGGGATGTTACGTCACAAAGGCTAATACTGTCAGCTGTGGAAAAACTCATGTCAGTTCATTTGGGGACTCATAAGTGTGCATTGCTGTCTAAAACCTTTCAGATGCTTGTAAAGATTTACCTGCCTCTGCAGAAAACAACCGAGGCAGTATTTCTTTTTTTAATTCGGTTTTTGTTTAACTACATTGTGTAGCTTGTAGTTCTGGGGAGGGGAAATTGATATGGGACGGAAAAAAACCAAGAAACCCTGTGCCATGACATCTCACCTAATTTGGTGTAAAATGCAGACTAAATTGCAACGTTTTCATTTCTTTATTAACATATAGGTTTCTCAGGGTACAGCATTGCATTAGGTGCTGAACATGACATCTTTCGGATTCACATCCAAGTCATGAGGTGCTAGGATGAGACTGCCAAAATATTGTGTTTAAAATTTTCAATTAACCATGGATTAACAAACTACATTTTGTATCCCCTCATTGGCCACAATTATGCAAACCTGTGGTAATTTAGTTTCATTAATCCCATCCAGATTTGAGTTTTGGGTTTCTCTCTGTTGGACTGTAGCTTTTTATATTAAGCAAGATGTGTTCTCTAACCAGCACTAAATAATTTAGCCAGTAAAAAGTATTTGCCTCAAATGCCTGGAATTTAGATAATTTGTTATCTAGGAAAAGAACTGTTTATTTTTTAAATGTAACGTTCCATTTTAATTCCCAACTTTTTTCCCTCCCTTGGCAATTATTTAATGTACCCTGAATATTTAATGTCTTTCAGTATTTAATTAATTCCCTTGATTTTACAACTGATCATTAGTTGGATCAAATTGACTATAGGCAGCTTTTGCATGGAAATGCGACAAATTGAGCTGCCTTGAATGGGGCTGGGCAAAGGACTTTGAAATGGAAACATGGAGGTTTTCTACCTCTTATTTCTGTGACGGGGGAGGGCAGGGGAAATGCATCTGCTCAACAAACATGAAAAAATCCTTGATTCACTTAAATTTTAAGGCATTTACGATGTTGCTGTGTTGCCAAATAGTTTGCTGGTTACAAGTTTGGTTGCTCATGTGCAAGTGTATGAATAATGTTTTGTTCATGACAAAGGGGGAAATTTTTTATATAAAGTACTTGTTTTATAAATTAAAGAAAATGAAGGATGTAATTAAATGTGTGGTTTGAAAAAAAAAATCCTAATATATTACAAATGGATCTGGTAATGATATATAGTTGTCTTATTTGAAATAGTAAATGAAAACTCTAGCTAATTTAATGATTGTAAAACAGTAAATATGTTCTTGTAGTTTTGTATAATTAGTTGAGATCTTTGCTGGCCAGTTTTAATTGTGCAGAAGATGGTATACTAATCCATAACAGCCGAGATCATTTATATTCTTGCACATCTATTAAAGACTTTAATGAACAAGCTAATAGACTGTTATTATTTCTCAGTAAGTTGAGACATGATCAACATTAATTACTTTATTGAAAAAGAGCCTCACTGTAAATGAAAATTTTTGGTGGGTTTCTTGCATTATAATGATACTGTATGCCTGTTCTGTATTTTTAGCTACATCTGAATATCCTATTGCCGAATTCTTGTGTGCAGTTTTCTTGTGACAGAAAATTGATGTTTAACTAATTGTTTGAGAGGCACTCTTTCCAAAGCATACTTTAAAGTACAATATAAGAAGGCGAGTAAGGTCAAAATAACAAAGAAAATGCACAGGCTATTCAGTTTTGTTTATAGCCTTCTTGTGAGAATAAATGAGTTCAAACTCTGAGGATGTGAATCAAGATAGTGCGCAATGCATGAATGAGTTACTCTCCCTGGTGAATGGGCATCTTTCCCCTGGGAAAATGAATCTACTGTATATTCTCCCTCCTTCCAAACTGTTAATAAGGTATCACTGAATTTAATGTGTTGCAGCCAGTAATGAGATTTTTTTTTTTTTTAAATTTACGACACATTTAACTGCTGCTATCTTGGTAAACGGTTGGAACTTGATGACTAGTCTGGTTTCCTTTTTAAGCAGACAATCTGATCTTAAAAATGAAAGCAGAACATAAAAACTACCAGGGATTGTGCTGAACCAAGCAATAGTCCTGGTGTATTTTTTTCATACAAGGACAAGTGTAAGCAGTTTTTCCACTCGTGTGGGGTAGAGTCTTGTTCTGGCTGTGTGTAACTACATTAAACACAGTTAAGCTATAAGAGAAAACATCTAGCTGTGCATTTCTCTGGCCTAACTGACGTGCTGTGCTGTGTACCACAATTACTTTTAAACTAGACACTTTAATGGAGTAGACCTTGCCTTAGGGGGAAAACTCAGGGAGCAGAGATACAAATCCAGGACTGTTGTTTCAATGAAGGGTGCTGTTTCTGGCTGCCGACTGACATGGAAAAAAAAACAAACTGCACTTTACTAGAAGAAGCAGTGCAGTGCATTGGTTCAACCCAGCTTTCCACAGCATCTATAGATCATGCACTTCAGTGGGGCTTCTATCTAATAACTGATTCAATCAGCTATTAGGTAAAAGTGCCAAAAAAGCCCCACTGAAGCACCCGATCTATACAGAAGTTGGGCAAGCTGAGTCAAACTAACATGATACCGCCCCTGGGCATGTGCTGGGCTTGGCGCAGGGGCATACAAGTTAACGTACAGCGCCACTTTTGTTTTTGGAGTTTTTTATGCCTGTAAGCAGCTTCTGTTCCTGAGTTGAGCTGTATCTTATGCACTACGTATACTCGAAAGAAGGCAGAAAAAATGTAAAATTCCAACTAAATTTTTATTTTATTTTTTTCACAAAGAGCATCAAAAGAAATGTGAAAACCTAACTTGCCCATTAGGACCTGCAAAAATGTTAAGTATCAGACAAACATTTTCTTTCCCAAAGAGTTGACTATTTAGAATCTGATCTAAAGCCTAGCGAAGTCATTGACTTCAGGTCCTTTGAATTCAGCACTCTTTTTTTTTTACCTTGCATCTCTTTCTTCTACACCTCTCTATACCGTAAACAACTAAATGCAGGTGAATCAGAACCAGTATTATCCTTCAGGGAGCCTCAGTAATGCTTTCTTGTTGTGCATACAGGCCCAAATACTGCAAAGAGAACTACACAGATGGATTTCTGTGGGGTTCCACCAGGATTCAGGAGTCTGCCTACAGAGCTCTGTTTGAGGACTGGGGCTACTGCATTGTACACTTCTGAGAAGGGGTCAAAGGAGAACAGTAGGCAGGGGCATTTCTGACCTGTCTTTCTGTAGCTTTTTAATTTTTTTTGTAGGTTTAATAAGCATGGTAACTGACACCCTTTTCTTGATATACTTTACTTTTTTTCTTCTAGAGAAATCCGGATGTTAGCATTTGACTTTGTTCTTCATTCTTGTGATTTTACCAAATCACGTCATCTGCACTTTCAGACAAGCATTTAGCAAGATGACCATCAATGTCCAACTGTGACAACCTGCAAATAAGAGGGAATGTTTTTAGTATATCAGACTTACAGATTTAATCAGCTCCCTTCATCTACTCAGTTCCCCACACCTGATCTATTATTTTCAAGGACACAGAAGAAATGCTATTTCCAAAAGTCAGGTTAGTCATATATTCAGTAAAACAGAAAACCCAAATACAATTGTATTGCAACAATTTTGAATTCCATTTAAAAATAGAGAAAAAAGAAATTTAATTTAAAGCTGAAAAAAGTTCCCTAAATTCCAAAATCCCAGAAAATCTATTTAATTAATATGGGAATAGCACAGAGACTTGCAGAATTTCTTTAACCAGAAAAATAAAAACATTAGTAATATGAAAATTATGCAGAAGGAATTTGAGAGGCTTGTAGTCATGCTTGTTCCTTAAAAGAAAAAGGCAAAATTAATCCTTCCTAATGCAACTTGAGAGCATTTGGCAAAAAAATTAACCCAATGCTATTCAGGCCAGCAACTAATGGAGGGCAGGCCACAGAATTCTTTCCTGCCCAAAATCATGTCATTTGACAAATCTGGGGAAGAAATTGTTACTGGTTTGTACTGAAGCAAACCTTTTGTTTGTCTCCTTGCACAGTCTCCAGCAGAGAGGAGAATAAAGCTGCAGGAATGTTAACCTGTGGCCATAAGAAGACTTGTTCAGAAGACCATCTACAAGCATACCACTACTTTTTCTAAACATGTTATTTTTCAGTAGCAGATGGAAATAGCACAAATGCTGGTAAGTGGTACAGTAAAACAGATTATTTAGTTAATATTTTGAAGCAAAGGTCAGACAAGTTTTAGTATTTATTTTTAAAATTTAGGTACTTTGAAAAGCCAGCATAACAACAATGGAAGTGCATGGAATACTGAAATCACATGTAACCTCCTAATGTGGAGAGCAGTGACAGACTCTCCCACACTGTTTGGGCCTAGAGAGCTATTTCTAAAGTTTAAAGTGTAGTAGGCGCACACAGGTAGTCAATATTTTGGCCTGGGTGTTGTGCCCAGAAAGATGTGAATTGAAGCCTACCAAATACTATCAAAAGGTAATTAAATTCATTCACTAATTTCCCATTCAAAAGTAAATCACTAATCTCTGAACTCCAATTTTACATATCTAGCCCACTAGAAAAAAGTTAGTTCTTTTAAGAAAGAGCCAAAGTTTACAATTACAGTCTCAAAGAACATCCTGTGCTCTAGGCAAAAGCTTAGTACTTAGGCCAAACTGATGATGTACTATACCAGGGTGTCAGATGCAGACAGCCTGCAGACCAGATTTGGTCTGGTGTCTTTTCATCCAGTCCCCAGTGCTGCCCCTGGTTTTCAGAGTAGACTCACAAGCTGCATACATGACCTGCAGCACATGCCTCAGCCACTCCAAGACCTGTACTTCACACAGCGTCTGTTCCAACCAGTCTGGGGTCTGTGCCACATGGCCCCTGCTCCAACTGCTCTGGGACCTCACGCTGCAGGCAGTGCCCAGCCCAGAGCAAACACCACTTAAACCATCAGTTCTGGACTGAAAAGCAGGCTCCACATGCAGCACAAATCCCAGACCAGCCAAAATGGGCGCTGTACTGCATGGGTCCTGGAGCGAGCATAATGAGCACTGGGTCCAGAATGTGGGAAGTATCCATGTAGCCTATGGGGCCAAATGAGTTGACATCCCTGTACTGAGCTATTTTTGCTTCAGAGAGAAAGGCATTCTCTCTTATTATGGTAAAAGATTAAGTATATTTTTTTCTCTCCTTACTCCTTTATTCAGGATAAAATCTTCCAGTGGTTGCAAAAGGACTGCAGGATAAGGTCTTAAAGAGTATTTTTCTTCTCATTCGTATACAGGGTTTTCTACGCTCAACCAATCTCTGTATTTATCCAACAAGGAGAACTAAGTGGAAAGCCATATTCATCAGAATGGGAATACTGTAATTCCCTGTCCCAATTGCATAGCATTACCTTGTGCTACTAAACTGCTGACACACTCCACCCTCTGTATAATTTCTGAAGTACTGAAAGCATGCTGAGCCTTAAAAATTAAAGGCAAAATATAAATATCCAGTGGTCACACAAGTAAGCCCTTTAAACTGATTTCAGCTAAATTATTTTTATAATACTGGCAACTCTCAGGTATTCTGTATTTTTCTTGAAAAGGAGGCACCAACACAAGAATTTCCACAAATTTGAGTCTTAATTTACTTTCTATAAAAAAAAAACCCACCATAACCTCGGCTAAATTTGTAGACGATAAGAAAAAGCTCTTCTGCTTTTTACCAGCAGCCATCATGCATATAACTGGCAGATTTCTCATTTCCTGAAAGTTATGATGTTACTATGGTGTGATCTACTCTGACATTTGCTGGCTTTACTGCACCAGTGTAGTTATAGAGCTATACTTATATTGGTACAGTTAGGTCAGGTTGACTGCTTTATTCAAAACATGATTCATTTTTTAGATAAAAGTATATGCATGAGGAATTATATCAGTATAGTAACAGTGGTACATTTCCCCATAAAGACAAATGCTACACATAGCTGAATGATCTTTTACCTTGGTCCAAATAAAGTTATCATTTGGAGTTGTTCTGGGCTGTCACTTTGTATTTTAAACAAGGTCTTGGCAATACTTTATAAAGAACCTTTTTTGCCCCTTTCTCAAGGATCTGTTTATTTTTCCAGTAATCCTTTTTTAAAATTTACTTTTGTAAACATGGTGCTGAACTGATGCGTTCTGAGCACTGCTGTTTGGGAGTGCATGGCACCATGGATTAGACTCCCTTCCTGAGTCGGTCAGTAGCAAGTTTCTCCACATTATAGCTGAGCACTACATAACACAAGAAGTGCCATACTGGGCCAGACCAGTGGTCTATCTAGCTCAGTATGCTGTCTCTGACAGTAGCAGAAATGGATGCTATAGAGGAAAAACATTAAACTTGGATCTAGATCACTAGAGTGATCTATCCCCTATTCAATACCTTCCCTGACAAACATCTCTAACCATTCTGTTCAATACCCATTAATAGATCCATCATCAATTAATTTATCCAATACCTTTTTGAACCTGCCTCCACCATCTCCTTTGGCAATGAATTCACTATATTAACTATGCATTCTGTAAAAATGTTTTAGTTTTAAACCTGTCACCTACTAATTTCAGCAGGTGACCCCTAGGTCTAATATTCTGGGATCTTGAACAGTTCCCTGTTCACTTCCCTGTTCTCTATCATACCCCTTGCCCACTGCCTTCTTTCCAATCTGAAGAGTCCTAGCCTTTTTAGCTTTTCCTGGTATGGCAACTGCTATAGGCCCCTGGTCATTTTGGTTGCCCTTTTCTATATTTTTTCTAATTCTGCTACACTCTTCTGAAGATATGGGGACCAGATCTTCAGGCCCAGTCTACAGCAGATTTTCTTGGTATACATAAAGGGTGTTGTTTTTGGGACATATTTATGCCAGCAAAAGCCCTTGCACAGATCTAGCTATACTCTGTCAGTATTTCACTCACTAAACCCATCTCATTTGTAGCTCTACCAGGAAAGCTGTTTAATATAAATTTGGCTTGGGGTAGTAATAAATAATGGACAAATATGCATGGATATGGACACTAGTTTTTGATTAACAAGAATATCAATTTGGGATGAAATCTCATTTCGTAAACACTGGGTATTTTCAAATCGGCATGTTCAGCATACCAACTTTGAACACACTGACAAAGTTTACAATGTAGTTTTCATCTTAGGATATTGTAATATAGTAAGCATGGAGACCTTACCCCAATTTAATTTGGATTTAGAAAGTGATAACTTAAACTACAGAATTTTTGCCCTAATATAAAGAGCTTTATATAAAGCAGTCGAGATCCCCACCAAATGCAAACTGGTTGTTCTATATTCTAATAACTTATTTCAGACCAACATGATAAACTTACGTTCCACTAAACTGGATTTGACACATAGGACAACTACCAAGAGTTACAGTTCTCTGACTCCGAACCTCAGCCTTTTCTTCAGGGCCTTCCATTCTGGGGGTGTCAGTAGGGTGAAGTTTTATTTCTAGAGATGTAGAGCTGGTCTCATCTAATGTAACATTCTGGTGGTGTTTTTGCACATTTGGCAATCTTTTGCTTTCTTTTTCTTTTCTGTATTCCTCCTTGCTCTTTGCTGACTTTTTGCAGACCTGTTGAAAACTAAAATCCTTCCCTAGGCTTTTTGTGGGAGCTGGTGTCAAATCCAGTGCTGAATATGTATGTTCAGTGAGTTTACATGGTTCAGTCTTTTCTTCCTTTGTTTTTGAAGAATTTCTTGTGCTGTCTCCAATTCTCAAGTTCTCAGTAGGATCTTCAGTAGCTGCAAGGGATGCTTTCTCAACTGTGGGAAAAACACTTTTCCATTTTTTGTCTGTTTGGTCTTCACTTGTCATTAAATGGTCAGTTCGGCTTTCTGATACCTGATGATGGAAGCTTGGATCGTGTATTTTAAGAGCTTTTTCTCTGCAGAAAGCTGGATATGGCATCCATTGAAAATCTTTTATTCCAATCTTAAAGGCTTCTGGGTCTGGTGGTTTCTTATTTTCAGAACACTAAAAAAAAATAATCAACAAAAAAGTCTTCAGAACCATTAAAATTCCTTCCATGTGCTAAAACACGAGTAGCTAGAAAGCAAATGTATTGTAGAGGCTAGTACTGCAGAGGATTCTTATTTGAGTGAATAGGTCTTTTTGATCTATAATCTGTCAGATTATTGTGAGAATTGAATTTTCTGCTGTACTTCAGTTTATAGCCCTGCTCACTATGTAAACTTCACAGTGACTGAACTCAGTGAATACCGTCTTTTTAGCACATTACAGAAACTTAAAGTAATCAAAGGAGGATACGCAAAAAGGAGCTGAAGGGTGCTGTTGCTTGTCTGTTCTTCATGCATACTTTTTATTAAGACAGTGCCACTTCTAGAGGTCTTCACTTTACTGTTATTTGTATTGCAGCTGTGCCTCGTATCCCCCGTCAAGGCTCAGAGCCCTGCTGCACTAGGCACTGTGCAAGTTAAATACCATCATGTTGCTGCACATTTGGGGTGGAATTCTGTTTCTCCCTGGTGATCCAAGTGGCCACTTTTAGTTTACTATTCCCTGTCTCTCTCCTTTTGTGTGAGCTTAGTGTTCATAACAGGCAGCAGACTTGGCATTCTTGGTATGCTGAGCCACAGGTCAGGTTGGTACAAGAAGCAGCAAGCCTCATGTCATTTCTGTTTTGGAAAACTCAGCAAATCTAGCCAGGGTTCCTAGCCAATATTGATAAATTTTGTCTTAAAATTCTAGACCACTATTCCAGATTACTAGTTGTCTGTGTGGGATCCAGAGAAAAGCTAGTCTCTAGAGCTAAAAACAGACATTGCCTTTGAGCTGGTTCTGCCTGATCAGAGGCAACACTGGGAGAAAAGAGTGACCCTTTATACACATGGCTCGTGCCTGGAATGAATGGCAATTAACACAGTAAGCCATGATTATCCCAGGAACAAGTGTTGCATTTTATCTCATGTACTGGACAGGTCCTTAGTATGACAATGGGCTTGTACATTTCCAGGGTAAAATAATTTATTTTGGGAGAAATGCAACTTCTGATTTTAGCCTATTGCGCATCAACCTTAAACTGTCTCATAACTAATGACATCTTAATTCAGGTTTTACCAGTGCCTATGTAATGAATGAAGATTGTCTGTTAAACTGTTCAAGACTTGATCAATGAAAGAAAATCTTCAAACAATGCTACCTCGCCCAAAAACTCTGGTAAACTGGGCAATATTTTCCAACTTGTGGGTTTCAGATCTGGATTGACAGCCTTCAATAGCAGCATCCACATATTTTCTGATGCAGTTAAACCTTCTTGTTCAAACCAGGAAGTTCTGCTGGGCAAAGTCCTGGTTAAAAGCAAAAACAAGGAAAATAACACACTGCTGTTAAAAATAATAAAATTCTTCCCCCCAATTACATGGATATTTCCTTATGTCTGTATGAATAAATGTTAAAGCAAAGTTACAGTATTGAGCAACGCACTTGAGCAGTAGTTCTCAATTTTTCCAGAGTCTTAGTAGAGTAAAAACTTTATATCCTTCCTTCTAGCTGTAATTAAGGGGAATAATGATTTGATTATGACTTCACTGGTGAAAAACTATTAATTAAAACACACCTAGAATGTGTTCTCTCCAAAAGGACTGAGTGGTTTGTGGCAAACAGCCTCCAACAAGGACAGGTGTTAGAGATTACTTACAGTTTAAGTTGTTAACAGCTGCTTTACGATCTTCCCCTTATGAGGTTTTTAATACACTGTTGCTCAAAAGTTTAATAAAATGTTGCTCAAAAGTTGCCTTAAATTTTAATTGTTTTGATTTTCAAGACAGAAATGCAAAACTAAGAGCAGAAGATATGACAACTGTTCAGATTTTTTAATTCCACCTTTGTATCTATTTGCTACTTTTTTTAACTTCCTCAAAGCATCTTACAACTTTTCCCTTTTGGTGTGTTCTATTTATATTTGAGAAGTTCAGCCGTTTAATGTACAAGGCACTCTTTTCTCCTCCCTGTAATAAATAAGAGGCATATCTTGTAAATGAGGCGAGTATGCATGGGCAGTTTCCCTACTTGAAACTGGAGAAGTGACTACAGCATTGGGATGGAGGAAAGAGATTTCTTTCCAACAGTACTCAGTCACCTTGGAAGCCCTCTATCAGGGGTGTTCAGCCTGTGTCTCAGGAGTCCACAAAAGAGGACTAGGAGCAATCAGAAATATGTGAATACCCACGCTCACAATTCAAAGGGGTCTACACCTCCATTCAAAATGTTTAGGGGTCTACAAATAAAAAAAGGCTGAAGATCCTGCCTTACGTCATCTAAACCAAGTTCACTTTAAAATGCCTACCCATGAAGCACGCATATTACAGTTACTTGGAACTGTTTCATTTAAAAGGTCTGCCTTATAGAAACCAAAAAAATAAAGTTATAGCAGTTTAATAAAAGCCATGTACCAAAAGTCCACATTCAGTAGAAGGAAAATACCCTCAGGGCTTGAACATTCACGGTAAATGGTCACTTGGTGACCACATCCCTTCTGTCTCTTGATGAACCTTAGTTTGGTTTTCTTACCAACGGACTTGTATATTAAATTTTAACAAGGTACGTGGCTGTTTCACTGTGCTGTGAAGAGGTAGGTTGTGGCCCTTCACCTCCCATATGCCAAATGGCCCATTCTGCTAGCTGGAAAAAAACCCAAACTTTTTTTGGAGGCTGAGCTTTAAAATAATTTGTGTTCCTAATAAATGTGGACGGGGTAGGCCGTGGGACAGATTCAGCGTGGCAGGATTTAAGCATCCCCTGCACAAGAAGTGCTACTGGCGGATCCTCATAGGAGAGATCAATCCCGTTGGTGACCCGGGCTGTATGAACGCGGTTCCCAGGTGGGACCTTGCCAAGCCCCTTGCACGACAGCACTCGTGGGACGACCGTGCGCCCACGGCTGGCTGCAAGGCCAGACAAGGGTTTGGTTCGCCACAGCGACTCGCTGGAAACCCAGGCGCAATTGTTACGAGCCCCTCAAACGGGAGAGGAAGGAGGAGAGGACTTCTCCGCCCTCTCCCTGCTCAATGCAAAGCGCAGCGGGAATAGCGCGGGGCGCCCGCGGGGTCTGTCCGGCTCGCGGGTGTCCCCCGGCTGCGCGCCTCCCCGCTCCCGCCTCCGCAGCGCCGCGCCGGGGCCGGGACTCACTGGCGCCGCGGCGGGGGCTCCCGGCTGCTGCTCGGCGGCGCCTTCCGGGGCTTGAGGCGCAGCTTGGCGGCTCCCGCGTCCGCCATGGCCGCGCCGGCAGCTCCGGGCGGGGCCGAGCAGCGAGCCCGCCCCGGCGCACACGTGCGGTGCGCTTCCTGCCGCGCCCCCCGCTGCGCCCCGCGCGCGGAGAAGGGCGCGCTTCTTGCGGGTTCCCGGTTCTTGTTATTGCGGGGGGAAACAGGGTCTGCAAAAGGTGCCTTACCTTCCAGATTCAAAGTGGCAGCTGCGGTGCCCAACCTCTTCCTTAATCGAGACCCCTACGCAATCCTTTCTGTAGATGTGTTTCTGCACGGGTCCCCAGAGCCATGGCACGGAGAGGCTGCCGGCCAGTACCTAGTGCAGCGGGATTTTCATCTTTAGATGCGTCCATGTTTGGTACTGAACCAGTGTCAGTCTCTCAAACTGCAAACCAGCTATTCCAAGAACAGCTGCTTACAATCCCTGCATCTCTGGGCAAGATGCGAACCAGCCAAACGCCGCTCAGATGCTCCAGTGATGGATGCACATTAGTTATCACCTGAGACTGGTGAGGCACTGCCAGCAACGCTGTCTTTTCCTACCACACTAGCACGCCCGAAATAAATGTCTCGGTAGTTAAAACGCCAGCTAGGGGCTTGGGAGGGCCTGGATCCATTCTCTCGCTCTTCTTTGAGATTCAGGGCACGTTGCTTTTTTCATCTCTGAAATGGCAGTATTTTACAGTGATGTGAGGCTAAATACATTAAAGACTGCAGAGTTCTCAGTAGTGTAAGTACCAAAGATTGGTCAACAGGCCTAGCTGAAAAACAATACCAGGACTTGCCACACCTGAATGCTCATATTTCTTACGCTTGATGGCTTCCAAGAAGCAATAGCCCAAGTTTGTTCTAGAAGTGCTGACGGGTGTTACACAGACTGACCTCAGTAGCCATGACATGTTAATGCATATAGGTAAAGCCTGGCATTTCGGGCTTCACCTCTGGCTGTCCCTGCCACTGCTGCTGCCCGCTGGAAGCTCCCCTGCTCCTGCCATTCACTGGCAGGAATAAGCATCCCCAGAAAGTTCAGGCTGACACAGCAGAGTCAGCACCAGAGATAAAGGAAGATTGGAAATTAATAATTTAAACGTAATGTGGGAGACAGATGGTGATGAGAGCAAAAGAGCAGGTGAGGAACATGTTAGACGGCAGAGGAGAAGAGAAAGGGGAGCAATAGGAAAGGATGACAGGGAAGTGAGTGAAAAGCAAACACTGCGCTTCAAGTACTTGAAAAATTAGGGGAATGAAGGAACCAGGTTGTTTTACAACTATACATAGTAGCAGAAAGACACAGGTTTTTCTCCCAGATCATCTTTAGGTTTGGTGTCTGTGCACCAAGTTTGAAGCAGCACTACCAATACTGTCCACATGGCAGCAGCAAACAATTACATTTTCTGCTTGGAAAACCCCCCTCTTATTTTCACTGTGATCCCTAGTGGTTGTACATGCAGCTGTGCTACTCTGCCTGGTATGCATGGATAACTCTGTGTACATGTTAATGCTGGTTTCCTTTCTGCTACTATCTCTTTCTCTTTGCCTGTGTCTCTGTCTTGGACCTTCCCAAGAAAATCTTCTCAGAAAGTGGAAGTTTAAAAAAAATCATTACGTATCAGTGCAGAAAGAAAACTCGCAGAAGGTATGCCTGCTTCTGCTGTTAAAGGGGGTAGCTCAATGTGGTGCTATTTGTCATATGTTGCACACCACAACATTTGCAGCAGTTGTAATGTGGCTAAGGATAAGTAATAGCTGTGGAGAAATCAGAGTTCAGGATGGCAAGAGCTCAACAATGACTGAAGCGTATCAAAAGAAGTCTGAAGGATCTGGAGATGTCGTTTCACTGCCACAGGTGCCACTGTAATTTCAAAGTAAAAAGCATTAGCTCCTTTTACGACTCTGACCCCTGGGGCTTTTTGCTTTTTTGAGGATTTAAACTGTATTGCCTTGGTGCCGCACTTTTCTTGTATTTGGTGTATATCCAATATACAGCACTGAACATGGACTCTTAGATCTGCATTGAAGCTTTACACTCCTGGCATGTCTGTTTTTTTGCAAAAGTACCTACAGGTTTGACTCTTGCCTTTCTTGAGATCCTAGTCCCTTATATTCATGCAGCATGTTTCAGTCTGTATCTTACTGGAATTAGTTCTCTCTAAACTTAGCCGTTTATTATCTCAGGAGCCAGATAAAAGGGCTCTCTTCCAAGCTATTTTTGTGATAGATATGTTCACACCAGGAACTGCATGAAAAACTCCCATCCCATTCCGTACAGGCTTCTAGTAAACAGTCAGGAGGTAGTAATGACTTTTGTTCTGCACAAAGGCATAACCTACTGGTTAGCGCGGAGAACTGGGCCACAAAAGAGATTTCAGTCTTCGTTCAGCCACGCACAAAGTGCCTTAGAGTTTCTTCCTGTAAAATGGGGATAATACTGATAGTAATTCTCACTTCTGTATGAGGGTTACCTATTTGGGATAATGTCAGTGCTTTACAAGTCTCAGATGCAAGCTGCTACAGAAATGTAAAGAATAATAAATTTTAACACTCCAATCAAAGAAATGTGTGTTTGGAAGCTGGAGGATTTCTCCAGACACTTGTAGGGATTTCTCAGTAACGGAGCATCAGTGTGTTTAGTTATCTACTCCCTGTAGATTCTCATCAGGCTGCATATGCTTAATCTTTATTTCCATAGTTCCTGATTCCTTTCAGGAATTAGGCCTCCCATTTAAATTTTGTTCCCATGGAACAGAGCTGGGGGGGGAGGAGGGCAGAATAGGAAGGGGCTACTCTAAAATTATGATGCTTTAACAAATTTCCACAAATGCTCAAGCTAGCCAAACAAACCAAGGGATCTTTTCCTGGGGTGGGGGGAAGAGGAGAGTGTGAAACGCAGGTGTCAGCATTTGCTGGGGAAGAACTGGTACATTATCAACTAATCCGCCTTCTGCTATTTCTGATTTCCTCCCCAACAGCTGCAGCATTAAATGAGAGCTCCCACATTTGGGAAGAATTAGAAAGCTTGAAGTAATGGAGGGGTCTCTATTTGAGACACAACGATTCACAGACCGGAGGGGGATTTTACTGCCAACATCGAACCTGGAGTATTAGGCATTTTACAGCCTGGAAAAAATTGTCATTTTTCAGCTGTTGTTCTGGAGTTATCAATAGAGAAAAGATATTATACTGTGCACTAGTTTCCCATTGAGGCTGATATAATTACACACACACTTCATGTTTTTGCATAGCCCATTGTTGAAACTGCATATCAAATTCAGTTTTAAGAAACTTTTGTTGATGAGGACTAATAGTCAACTCTAGTCTCACTCAAGTACCTTGCTTGCTACACAAGATAAAAGTAAATACTTTAACACTGAAACATGCTTTACCAAGAAAATGATTTTATCACATTTCCCTTGATTGTCTGATACACGGTTTCCTTAGAAAAACATTTTAGTGACTTACAGTGTCACGAAGAGTTATTCATCCACAGTCATGGGCTAGATGCTGTACAGGCAAGTGCCACAAAGACTTGTCTGAGCAGGTGCAGGTCAGATAGCAGGACAAGCTTCCACAACAAACTGCCTTACCAATGCACCTGAGCTGTCATCTGGAGAGACTTTATCTCTCACTGGAGAAAGGATTTCAGTCACCATGGCCAATTCAAACTGTACAGGTAGTTATTAGGAGTATAGAAATGAAAGAGAATGGTATTTCTGTGCCATTAAGTTATCGGACTGGACAAGGTTTTCTCTACGAAAATGAGACTAAAGTAGATACGTTTGGGAAACGTAAGCTTATTGTTTTTTCTTTGATAAAGGACTATTACTAGAGCAGTTTTGCTGGCCTTGCCACTGTACCACAATAGTTTTTGTGACAGGTCATTGACTTTGGACCGTGCTTTTCAGGAGAGCCCAAATGTGCTCATCTTCAGAGACCAATGCAAAATTAATCTTCAGCTTGGTCTTTCCCTTGTCAGCACCAAATGCTGTTCTTCTCTTTTCTATGCACTTTCCATGGTTCTCCCCTCCCTTTTTACCCATATATGTGAGGCACCCAGATGCGACAGCGATTCCATATTTGGCATGCTTCTCTTTTCCCTCTTTTGTGCTTTCTCTTCTCTGTCTATGTTTAACAGTTATCCACTGCTTATGGCACCACCAGGTGTGGCTTCCACTGTATCTCGAGGAAGTTCTTCGATACCCATATTGTAGATCAGGGGTGGGCAAAATGCAGCCTGGGGGCCAGATGTGACCTGCCAGGCCATTCTATCCAGCCCGTGGGGCCCCTAAAAATTGTAGAAAATTAATATTTGTCTTCCCTGAACTGCCTGTCATGTGGCCCTTGATGGCTTGCCAAAACTCAGTAAACGGCCCTCTGCCCAAAATAATTGCCCGCCCCTGTCGTAGATGCTGGTTGCAGCCTAACTGAGAGAAATCTGAATCTGTAAAATCCTCTGTGAACCCAATATAAAGTTTGCAGATGCTTCCCAGCCATGGGTGGCTTGCCTGTTTGCATCCATGCCTATGTGTTACGACGGTATTCCACCCCCTGCAATACCAGCTTTGCAATAGAGAGATTGTAGATGATTATTCTGCATTACACATGCCATCTTTCCTGCAGAAAGCTCAGCCTTTTGGAGCTCAATACCAGATCATTGCCACGTGGCTCTCCACATATGATCACATCTGCTGACATTTATATGCCAAGATGGGGAAAAAAAATAAGAGAGAAATAGGGAGACTGGCATGGCATTTGTGGGCACCCAAGGATGCCAAGTAGACATATTGTATTGAAACAGTTGCCTGGGAAACATTTAAAAATACATCAAGTGGCAAAGCATATGTGATGTGCCCACAAATGTTCTGTGTGAATGAAATGCCATGGCAGACCATGGCACCAGGGGACTGTTACTATTACATGAAATTATGAGCCTTTTATGGGATCCTGCCTTCTGCCTGTGACCTGCTTGTAGGAGGTGCACAGTGATTGCTTTGCACTTGGCCAACAAATTGCAGTAAACAGAGAGAAAATGGTGAATATAGGTATGCAAGGGCTGGAGAGGGCTGGTAAAAGTACCCTGGCTTTGCAGTATCCATGGAGAAATTCAGTCTAATTTGGCAGCAGATTAGAGTGTTTTTCCCCTCAAAGATGGCCTCTACAGTGGGGCGGCTAGTCACACGTGTGTGTGGGTTTCTCTCAACACACTGTTGCTGTATTTCACTTGCGCTAAGGCAGCACGCAGAAGAGCGCGCATACACACAGTATGAGGAGGCCTGTATTGCAGACCGTGCAGACAGAGCATTCATGAAAAAAAAAACCCCAAAACCTTACCATTTTCATTGGGTGGGGTGGGGAGGAACTGAGAAACCAGCTTGGGCTAATAAGGCACCTCCCTGCCCCTGGGCAGGGATCAGATCGGACATTGCCCACACGTTCCTGGGCACCAGTCTGAGCCGGGGCAAGGGTGTGCCCCCTCTTGCCTCCTACCCAGCCCCCCGGGACAAGGCTGTGTGGGCCTGCTCACACCACCCTGCCAGGGCCCAGGTGGAGAGGAGCGTCAGCTGCCTGCAGCTGCAGGGCCTTAGGAGACACAAAGGCAGGAGGTTGTTGAGGTGGAGGTGGGCAGTCCTGGCTGCGAGGCAGCAATGAGGGCCTAACCAGGGCCAATTCTCTGCCAGGGGCCTGGCCCTGGGTGACTTGGCCATCCTGTTAGGAACAGGAGCTTCAAGTTGCAGCTGTGCATGAGCTCGAGCATGGGCAACTGGTGCCTCCCGAGTCGGCGGGGGGCACCAGACTGTCGAGGGGAGGAGGGGTCCCCCAGCGGCCAATTGCCGAGCCAGCGGCGAAACCAGAAGTGCATCTCTGGTTTCACAGCTGGCGCTTCCGGGCGGTGCATGACTGATCTCGGGGGGTGCGCGCGCGCCCTCTGTGCATTGCCAATGGTGTCGCTGGTCCCAAGGTGTGAGGTGAATGAATGCACACAGCCTTTCCTCTCCCTTTTCACCCCTGCCTCAGTTTAGGAGTGCTGCTGAGGGCTGCCAAAAAGATGGAAGTAGATCCCAGTCAATGGTTGGCTTCAATGGGGGTGCGTGGCTTGGCTCCCGGTCCTCCTGAGGGGACGTGTACTCGGCATTTTCCCCAGGTGCACAAGGCTTGGCACCAGCATTTGGTCCCAAGTGTTCCCGTGCAGGGTTTCTTGGGTGAGTCCTCTAACCTGAGGGGCAGCACGCCCCAGGCCCTGTTTAATACGGTGGTGCTGCGTGCATAATGCAGGCAGTTCGTTATCTGGAGCCGCACACAGTCAGCCTAACATAAAATGTCATTCCCAGGAAGCGTGCCTGTGTATTCCTCTGACTGGAGTGCTACCTGGAGCGTTGAAACTGAGTCTGCCGCAACCTGAGGGCCTGTCCAAAGCCCGTTGGAGAAAATGGGAATCTTTTAATTGAGGTGAGTGGGCTTTTATCAATATTTGCTTTGCACTAACCAATATCTCTCTGTGTTCCTTTCTTTTAAAATATTCTCCCATCTGCATTTAACCTCCACATCTCCTTTCTGTGATGCTGCCTTTGGGAAGAGAAATCCGAAACTCTGACCGACTCAAAAGGCCTCTTATTGCATACAATTAAACAACTGACATCTGGAAAAGGGAAGCTATCAGTCTATTGTATCAGACACATTGACCTGAGTCTGCCTTATTTACATTGGCTTAAACCCACTAAACTGAGATCGTCTTGTGCCACTGTGAGAATGGAAGATTATTCTGCGTAGGATACAGTTGAATACTGCAGGAGCGTGTCATCTGTTTAGAGGTTTTAAAGAAGACATGTTGCTTGCAAGGTAGGAAGGCACAGAATGAAAGAAGTCCACCCCTTTTTACATCCAACCCCCAGAATACTTCCTCGGGTTCTCTGTTCTCATGATCGTACTCAAAACCCCTTTCTCGCTTTCGAGTTTCCTATATCTGGGTTTGGGATGCCTTGCAGAGATTCTCTCTCCCCCTTGTTATGCAGCAGTTTAGGACAGGAAATACTGACGTTTGTTCTAAGTGGGGACTGTTGAAGTGGGCCCTCTAGATTCAAATTGATTCTGAACATTTTGTTCTTATTTTCTGCCTAGCACGAATACATTCATTTATTTACATGCCCTGGAGGAGTGGCTGGCTTAGGGCATGAGTAATGGGATTGAGACACCCACCCTTATGGTAGTAGTTCACGTCCATCATAAGCGGGCAGTGAACAAAGGCCATCTTGTGGCCTGTAAAAAATGAGTTTGTGAGTTTTGGCCCAGGTCCTACAGGGCAAGAGTCCACATCATTAGGAGCTGCCAGAATTGACACTATTAGACCAAGGACTGAATCAGCAGTGAAGGCAGAGGCCATGCTTGGGGGTGCTACTGGCCTCTCCATATCAACAAGGCATGGAGCAGTGTGATCTCTAACCAGCTTAGTTGTGTTGGCAGAAACATGTAGAGCAGATACAGTTATGTGGTAAAATGGCCCTGTCAGCCAGATGAGGTTTGAGGAAAGCCGTTGGAGCTGTTTGTAGGCAGAAGTTTCCTCCTGTGCAGGAACTTTGAATGACATTTGTTTTTTGCATTACAGTAATAAGTAATCTGCCATCAATATGTGGTGCCCCTTGTGCTAGCTGCTGTTAATATGGTATGTCACAGGTGTTGTCCCATAGCATTTACATTTAAGAATTGATTCGGGGAAGTCCTATGGCCTGTATTATGTGGGAGGTCAGCCTAAATGATTACAATGACCCCTTCTGGCCTCATAATCTATGAAATAGACTAAGGATGGGCAATTATCCCTGTTTAACAGATGGGAAGCTGAGACGCAAAGAGATTAAGTAAATTGCCTGAGGTCAGGCAAGAAGCCTGTGTCAGACCTACGAACTGAGCTCAAGTCTCCTGGGTATTAAGTCAGTTCATAACCATCCAGAACCTTTCAGCAGCCCTGAATTTTCTCTTTTCTTTTTTAAATTGGAGGAGCATCTTTCTGGAACGTCTCCTCCAGTGTCCCATGTCTTCCAGCTTACTGATGGACAGTAGTGCAAATAAACACTCTCTTTGGCCCAAAGATGTGCTCTGGCTTCTATGCTTCTAACTGCAAACATTCACCTAGTTTACCATATGCATCCTTTTATCGTAACTATGTTTTATACATGTTAGGAAATTTATTTCTGATGATAATGTATTTCATGTGTGTTAGTGATAAATACCAGGATCATAAACCAGCCTGGACTGTCCTACCCCACAGGATGGAGACAGCTTACAATAGGTTTGTCTGCTTCAGTTTGCGAGACCACAAATGCCTTGTTTCAGGCTTTTTCTCATCTGTTTTTTCCCTTTCTTGGCTGTACTAGCAGTTGGGATAGTGCCAGTCTCCTGTCCCACGTTAGCAGGAATACTTTATATATACTGAATTTAAAGTGTTTTTCTTTTGGGGGTGGGAGAATGTAATGAAGCGTACATGTGACAGTGTGGTATTCCTCATGTAGAGTGAAGTGTAGCCTCTGCTTCTTAGCTATCCTAACATGATGAGTTTTACTACATATGTTCTCTTAGTGCTTAGAATAGGACTGGACTCCCATTTGTTAGATGCTGTATGCACACGCACAAGAGGAAGGTGATCTCTGTTTCAAAGAATTTTCCTAAATTACCAAAATTCAGTGAAGCGTGTAGCCGTCTTGAACTTTGGTATTCTAAGTGCCTAATCCCAGCTCTGGAACTGACCCCCACTATGGCCGCAGGTAAATCCTGTCGCCTTCATTTTTCCCATCTGTAAATTAGGGATCTCTCCCACCTGCCTCACGGGGGTTTTATTTGAAGATGCTATACTTTAGGCATGAACACGTCAGTACAGTAGAACGTACAGAACTTCCCCAAAGTCTTGTGGGATTTTTCCTCAGTGTGCCAAGTAATTCTGCCTGGGTTTCTCCCCATTCGTGCCATCGTAGTAGAGTTTTTCTTCTTGGCAGGAGCTGTAAAACAGTTCTTGCAGCACTCCTGCTAAATTAAGGCCCCACCCATCTCTGTGGTTTTAAAGTGCTTTGTGCTTTTAACATCCCCATTTTCTCATGAAACAATCCTCGTTAAACTGTATTTTCCAAAGCAATCAATATCCAGTAATCTTTTGACGTTTAATTTGGCCTGTTTAGAAGAGTTTGAAATAATCTGGAGTGAGGGGCTAAATTTAATAATGCCTGACCGCATCTACACAAGACACTGACTGTGCCGTCGTTACTGCCCAGTCATTTAGTACTTGTTTATACAAGAGTACCACAAGTACTAAATGACTGCACAGTAACCTGTGTTACTGCTAGCACTGACAGATGGCTTTTTTGTGATGCTGACTGTGCATGAGCCCAAGATTACTGAACATGGTAGCATTGTGTCACAGTTTCTGCCACGCAGTGCTACTGCGCAGTAGTCTTGAGCTACTGGGCAGTCAGTGTGCGGGTGAGAGAAGCATCTTGTGTAAACATGGCCCCTGTGTCATACAGAAAATACTCCAAGATAAATTCATTTCTACACGGTGCAAAATAGCTACAAATTATATAATCTACTATAACCATAGTGCTGTATATGTATTTTCAAGCACTTGGTTTGTGGGCTGAAGACAGTGTCTTCTGCTGTTCATACTGGTCAAACAGAAAGTACTGTAAGTGACACAAAGCACCCCCAAAACTAGAACTGTGTTTAACCAAGATTGTACAGTACAGTAAAGGACCCAGAGCACATGACCTTATAGGAGAATAGGAAAAATAATGGTACTCTATTTCAGAGGAAACAAGAAAGAAACTAAGAGAGGAAACTTTATTGCTTATTTTTAGATTGTGTGGGCGTGTATTATTTTCAACTCTGTATATAATAAATTCTGCAGAATATAGTATCAAAGTGTGCTTAGATTATCTATTAAGAGATAATCATCATTTCTGGCGTCAGCTGTAACACACAGGTAATCTGTTACCAGTCACTGCTGCAGAATCAAGAAACCCATTGTACACCCAGGTAAAAAGAGCAATCAAAGGTGTGACTGAAACATGAATAAACCCATCTGAGCTACCTTGGATGCCGATAGCTCAGTCTGTGTAGAATGCAATGTGACATCCAAAACACGTCCAAAACCCTGGATAAATACTTTAATGGCTTGCTACTTCTGAACTCCATGAAACTGCAGCTGTACTATTGCTAGTATCCAGAGTAGCTAGTTTAAAGCCATTTCAGGCTCAACCCCCAGCCCACAGGCAAGATCCAGGAGAGGGAACCATGCAGTCACCTTGTACGGCTCTCCACAGGTCCAGAAATATGGCTGTGGGGGACCAGTGGCAATTGCTCCCCTTTTTCCAAATTTCCAAGCTCCACCCAGCTGCATCAGGCCTAGCTGAGTCGTTCTCATGCAGCTGCATCAGGCCCCAGACCTATGTGGCTTTATCAGCCCTGACTGGGCTATTTCCATGCAGCTGCATTGGGCCCTGGCTGGGCCAGCACTGTGCCACCAGATTGGGCCCACAAACTACATCTGACCCACAGACAGACATGGCAACACTCATCTGGCCCACAGGCCAAAAAGGCCAGGCAGCAATGATGTAGGCCAGGGGTCACAGACCCCTGGCACGTGTGCCGAGCCTGGCACGCAAGGCCATTTTGCTTAGCACACCACCGCCAGCCTGGGCTCTAAGCAGCTGCTGCCAGCCACAGAGCCCAGGCTGCTCCCAGCAGGAAGCTGGGAGGCTGCAAGCCCTGCTACAAGCAGACCGGGCTCCATGGGCCAGCTGCAGCTGGGAGTCTGCAAACAGCTACTCTGGGCTCTGGCAGGTCGGCACTCCTGCACCTTCTATGGTAGACATTGTGGTTTTTTCGACAGTCCAGCCAAAAAGCGTTGCCTACCCCTGATGTAGACTGTGATAGGGTACTGTTGGTGCCTGCCACTTTAAGGGCTGAGCCAAGCAGCCAGCAGGTGCTTGCTTACAGTGGCCATTTTAGAAGTCTGGCTCCCTATATAAACAGAGCAATTTGCTGCTGGTGGGCCAGGAAGAAACATCACCTGGCTGAAAGGCTGTACGAAACATCGTGGAGGTAAGGACAGGATCTTAAGGGGATGGTTTGGAGGCGCCTGGTCCTGGGCATGACCTAAAACTGCACCCTGCCGGGAGTGGGTGGCCTGGTGGGGCTCTCAGTGGCGCAGGAACCCCCAGGAAATGCCACCCTGTGGCCAGTTACCACCCTGGTGAAAGGCCTTAACCCCTAGCCCTCATAACACTGTGGGTACAGGGGAGCCAGGCACAGCTACGGCCACCTGAGCCCAAGAGGGTGTAGGACCCAGGCGGAGTCAGGCACAGCTGTGGCCACCTGAGCTGTCACCGGGGAGGGAAGCCCCATGACCCCAGTGAGAGGGGGCAGAGAGGTGGAGCCCCAGTGAGGGGGAAACCAGAGGAGAGGGCTGGGAGCCTAGTATGGATGTGTGTGTGTATACAGAGTTGCCCCAGGAGGGGCAAGGGCAAGCTTGGCTCCAATCGGGTAACTGGCTAGCCACCACCTCACTGAGGGTCACAGGAGAGGCCCAAAAGATGATATGTCTGCCACCCAAGGTATGCGCCAAGTAAAGCCTTTGGTGGAAGGGACCCGCACTCAGAGGGAGCAAAGCAGTACAAGTTGTTGATGCATGAAAGAGGCCCTGTGAGAGGAGGTGGAGTGTGAGAGGCCCTAGTGAGGGCAGGGCGGTATGAATGCATGTGTCTGAGGCCTGACAATGAGGGTTAAGCTTGGTCCGGCTGTAGGCCAGGAGCATTATGTTACCCTGATGCCATCTGCAAGGCTTGGGCTGCAGTGTAGGGGAGGAATGGAGCCACAGATAGCGCCCCCTGGCATCAGGGAAAGAATGGGCAGTCTTATTAGAACCAACAAGGCATGGCAGACGAGGAGGTGGGCGGTTGGCCCAGAAACAGGTGGGTGGGCCAATGGCAGACTGGCCCTGAGAAAGCCCCCTGCTACATAGACATATTGTTGGACCCTTTTTGCTTACTACTAGACTGCATGCTTTCCTGAGGCTTTATTGTTGAACATGCTACTAGTCTGCATAAGGATTTAAGGGCTTTGTAGAATGAGTTGCACAATAGTAGTCATTTACTGTACACAGGAACAAGAAGTTTACTGGCCTTGTAAAACTTAGGCATCACGTTACATATCTGTGAGTACCATTTACTGTTTAAAGAATGCAAGAACCTTAGAAAGGCTGTGCTGGACCCAGATCAGTGGTCCGCCTAGCCTGGTATCCTGCCTCCAGTAGTGTTTCCTTATCTAGTGACATTTTAAGTATATGCATACACAAGCACTTGTGTTAAACCTTGCTCTTCCATTTAAAGTGCACATATGCAAGAACACACACGTGCACAGTCAGTTATCTGGAAGAGAATTTGCTGTATATTCCGTTGAGGATGAGCTCCTTTTAAAGCCCTTGACCACCGCATAGACCAGGGGCCAAAACTAAAAGTCTTCTGTTGTTAGAACAAGCAGTGTAAGAGGAAGGAAGGGAAATGATATCTCATCAAAGAATCTTCTGGTTTCATTTATAAACAGCTACGGAGTAGCTCTACCACTTCCCTATCTTGATTTTAAGTAGTGAACTTCTGTGGGGACAGCAGCTGACACTCCTGCAGAAAACCTCCAGGAGTGGGGCGGACAGGTATTTTGCCTGGTCTGAGGCTTTTAGATCGCTTAGATATTAAAAAACAAAAAAAAGCCCACATTACATGTAAGTGCAAGACCTGCCCATTTATTCTGGGGTGTTACATTTCTGTCAAGATGATGCAAAAAAAAAAGAAAGAGAGACGTAGAACCACGTGTACTCACATTGAAGAGACCTGGGCTCTGCCACTGACCTTTTGTGTGTACTGTGGGTGAGTTGCTGGGACCATCTCTATATGGTAAATAATATTACAGTACCCTCAAGCACACTGAGCTGCTCTAAGCAGGCTACTTTGTAGATGGCAAGCAACATCCTCTCATCCCTTCAACACTTTGAGCAGGCCAGTTATGTCTGCTCCCATGCTGATTAAGGCGCAGCTACACTACTTTCACTTTAGGAGACAGCCTGCCCAGGGCAGTGCCGCAGGCTTGGGAATGCCACTGGCGGGCATGGTAAGCTGACTGTGTAGATACGACTGCATCCCCTCCCACTTTTGGGAAAGTGGTCAGGGCAAGACCTGTCTCCTGGGACTATTGTTCCCATAATAACGGGTTCTGATCTGATTTGAGGCCTCAAGGTGCACAACAGAATAAGAACACAACGGAATGAACAAAAAGTGTTAAAGTTTGCAGGTAGAATGAGTTAAATATGGATCATGTGAACCACACTAGAAATACCAAAGCAGGTAGGTTATATTATAAACAGAATGTCAGGTAAGGGGAAAATGAGGCCTGGTTTTGTACAATATTGCTTGGTTATTCCACTAGCCAAAGACAGTTAACTGCTGAAGGATTAAACTATATCGTTCCTCTGCATAAAACCCTATAATTTGTCTGGGCAGTCTTTAAAAGATAAGATTTTTGAGACTTTAATAAATAACATTTAATAAGATTCCTGGTTTGGGTAGTTTCTCTTGGCACCTAAATATTTCAGGTGCTTGTCAGAGTCTTTATTAAATTTCATATATCATATGTTCAGGGGTCTGAATCTATAGCTCTACATAGAGCATCACATTACAACTACTTCTAAGTGTGTATGAGAATGTGTACAGCTATTACTTGGTATGACAGAAAACAAAATACATACATAAACTTTTTCGCTTGCAAAACATGGCAAATATTTACTGATCTTCTATTTCATGTTTTCAAGCCCCGCAGTTCGAATTTAAAAATAACATGATGCAGAATAAACCTGTATCACCAACTCTTATTAAGTTATTTATTGCATTGCACAGCAGTGTTTTCACAAAATTGTGAAGCCTATGAACATACAATTAAGTCTTGTTTTCAATCTTCTGAATGAGAGCAATGCCTAGGGAAAAAAAGGAATCTCTTGAGTTGTACAATGTCAGAATCATATTGATATAATTATTCTTACAAGGATAAAGTGCAAGCAATAAAATGGCCTGGGTTATTACAAAGGATAAAACCACTATTAAAACATTAGAACATCACTTAAACAATGAGCACGTTCCTGTCCCAAGAATACTTTCCAGTAAGAACCTGGGAAACTCCCCTTCTCCTTGTGGCAAGAAACGCTGGTCATTGCAACTGAAAGAGATGGTGCTGTCATAAAACTACAAAAATTACAGATTAAGAATATGTTCTTTTGCAACAAAAATAAACCACCAAAAATGTATGTATTTTTCTGCTTACATGCTATGTACAGCTTGTTGCGTGCAGGTGAGAGAAGTAGAAGAGTCACTTTTACATTCACTTGTATTACGTCTTTTCCCGACTCCCAGCGGCAGAAAGCTGGGTGTGCAGTATGGCAGGGAAACGACAACAACAGGAGCAATAATGCTGATAAATGTACCTGTGGCAGGGCACTGGGTGTGCCTGCCACTTTAAGGCCCTGGAGTTGGCAGCTTCCAGGTGCTTGACGAGGGCAGCCATTTTGGGAGCCATATAAAAACAGGCAGTTTGGCTGCTGGAGGCCAGGCAGCAGCATTGCCTGGCTGGAGAGCTGCTAGGAATTACCTCAGAGGTATGGGGGAGCTGGAAGGGGTTGGCAGGGGGCTCCTGGTCCTGGGCATGACCTGAAAACTGCACCCTGCCGGGAGTGGGTGGCCTGGTGGGGCTCTCAGTGGCGCAGGAGCCCCCAAGAAATGCCCGGCCAGTTACCACCCTGGTGGAAGGCGAGTCGGGGCACCTTAACCACTTGCCCTCACTGCCGGGTAGGTTACCCCGTCTAGGGGTTCAGAGGGGGACCTGAGAATGAGTGAGGGGCTAGAGACCCAGGGAGGGGTCAAAAGGGCCAGACAGCCCACCACGAGGGACGCCCAAGAGCTGGAGGCCTGGGGTCCCGCCTGGCTTGGAGGTGGGCCAGGGCAAGTTGCTGAAGGTCTGGGAGGGATCACACCCGAGAGGGGGAGATGGTTTTGGGGGGGCTAGGTAGCCCGGATGACAGCGGAGAGGCCGCCCAATTGAGTGGATTATGGACAGGTCCTGGAAGGATGAGAGTGGGCCCAGTCTGGGGGCTGGAGATTAGAACGTTGAGATGCCGTCTGTGAGGCTTGGGCTGCGGTATGGGGATGGAAGGAGCCGCAGATAGCGCCCCCTGGCATCGGGGCACAAATGGGTAGCCTCCCGCTTACGGAAGATCTAAACGAACCAATTAAGATCAAGTTGTGGCGGGCGAGAATAGGTGGGCGGTTGCCCCAAGGACAGGTGGGCGGGCTGTGGAGTGCGGCCCCGAGGAGGTCCCCTGTCACAGTACCTCTTGGGATAATCAATAATTCTAATCTTATTAAGACTTTTGTGAAATTGATTTGGGACTGTAGGGAAGCAGACATTGGTTTCAGTCTGATTTTTTGCTTGTAGTACTTCTTGATTGTTGTGTTTTTAGTTTCTAAGTATTCACCTTAGTGAAACCACATGCTTTTGGTCCTAATTGTCATTTGTCACCGTTACTAGAAGTTACAGCACATGTGGCCCTGAACTGTACAGTCATGGAGACAGTGACACGTGTGTTTCTAAAGCTGGCCTCTTGGAGTCGTGGACTGGAGCGCGTGGGTGAGGCAGTGTGGCTGAAGCTCACCCTGTCGCAGCCTGCGCTGAACCTGTTCTGTGGACAGACAAAGAACTCCAGTACAACGGCTGTCAAAGCAACGTCCTTCACTGGCAATAAATTCACAGGAAAAAAAACCCTGAAGAGATGAGGTGAGGAAGGTCCATTTTCTTTTCTCTTTTTCCTAGTACAAAATCTAAAACTTGGCTTTATAGCTGAGCAGTATGAGACATAATCTGCCTATGTCACTGCCACAGGCTTCAGAACAGGATTGGATATTTGTGTGGCCACCCAGAATATCCAGGGTTGTTATAGTAACCTTTTTAAACAAAGCAACAACAAAACTCCCGAGAATTTTGGAAAGGCAGTAAACACGCCTTAAAATATTTGGGATTAGGAAGAGATTGCACTTGAGGGCAGTTCATTTTGTAACAGTCTCCTCCAGTGTCTTTTGCACTTGCATTTGGAACATCTGGTACCAACTGTTGTCAGAGGCAGGGTACTGCACTCCCGTCCTGATCCATTCTAGTAATCCCTCTGTGGATGATGTTTCTTTGGAAGTGTAGTTAGACTCAAAAATCAGGAAGAGTGTTCCATATTGACTTACACAAGTGTGGTCCTGACGTGAAGCCTGAAGCAGTGTTTTTCAAAGAGGTAGTAAAACGTTTGGCATATAGGACCTGCTGTGGGAGTGACTTAGGACCCTGGTCTCCGACCTAGGGTCATCAGAGGTCTTATGCTGTTGTTTTAAACTTACTTGGAGCAAAGAATGTTCTACTCCCTATTCTCCAGCTTCTGGCAAACATACATGTTACTCAGTTTGCTGGGGTATAAATTTGACGTTAGAGAGACAGACAGAAGCCAGTGCCTGAGATTATAAATACAAGTAACATTTTAAAGGGAAATTATTTCAAGAAAAAAAAACACAGCAGTCTTGGTAGTGGGTGGCATACAGAGACTGCTTTTTCCATTCTTTCATTTGAATGCATTTGGTTTAACCTGGTGTACGAATTGAAAGTTTATGACGGAAACTTCCTGTTCTAAGTTGCGGCTTATGTGAATTGCTGGGTGAATCTGTCTTGCCATTCCTGTATCCTCTTTCTTGCCTAATATTCCTTGATTCTGATGAGTTTCCATTGCATGTGTGGGTTTGATGAGAGTGTATTGGCAAATGGATAAAAATACAGGAAATATCCTGATTTGCCCAGTGTCCCTTGGCAGGGTTGATGGCTTTACCTCTCTCTGCTTCAGTTTGTCCTTGATTTTGATGAGTTTCCTTTTCATGTGGGTTTGACGAGTATGTGTTGGCAAAGGAAATCTGCACTTCTGTCCCGATGTGCTCTATGTCCTTTGATAGGGTCAGTCACTTTACCTCTCCTTGCCTAGCTTTGCTTATTTGTACAGGCTAAATTCTGTGAGCAGTGTTGAAGTCCTTACAAAACAGTCTAGTAACCTCCATCTAACAATGCTTCCTTGCTGGGCTGGCACAGATCACAGTACTTGGAAGCAGGAATCATCTGCCACAGCCTCCATTTTCAGAATCCACTTCATTGTGCTTTTAGTAAATTGGGTCTCTTCCCATTTTCCTCACTCTTTTCGAGAGCTTATGGAAAGATATACGGTACCTGTGATGCCGTAGTCCTAATCCTTCCCTTTGATATGAGCCTCAGCAAAGGCAGGGTTGACGTCAGGGGTGTCCTCGCAACATAGCTGTGGGGAGAATTGCTGCAGAGTGATAGGCTCTGAACAACAGTAACGTCTGTAGATGTGGCCATTTCCGCTTCATGGATTGAATGTGGTTATATACATAGTTTCTAGCCTATTGGCTCTAACCACATCTCCCTCCGGACTCCCAGGCCCCTCCACAGGCAGCCCAGAAGGAGCCCTATATGGCTGGATCCTATAGGCCACATGTTATCGGTATGAATCACCATAGTTCTATTGATGTCCATCTCTATATCAAAAGCTCTTGTCTTATAAATTTCTTCTTTGTATTTGCCATCTTCTGAATTTCAAAGTTTCTTTCAAGACAGTAAGCAGCCAACTTTCCCCTCACCTATACCCATAATGATCTCAAAGGCCCTGCCCTAGTATAAGCAGGGGGCAGATCAGACCACAAAAGGGGAAGCATGTTTTTATCTTTTCTCAGTGAGTTCACTTTAAAGAACTCTTGCACCTTTGTAATTTCGCAAATCCCAAGTAAATCCCTTGAGCAGTTGTTTGCCTGCTTCAAGTGTTCTCCCACTTGAGTGGAACGTGCAGCCACGACCAGAAGCCTTCTCGAGTGAGTGAAGCAGTCGATTTCTGCTAGTGGCCAAAGCAGGGCTTCCTAATGGCAATTACCCAAACTCAGTGGCTGTGAGATACTTTTCTTTATTTGTTCCTGGACTTTAAAATGCCGTAACTGCTTTGTGAACACTGAGTTCAGTCTCAGAGCAAGGAAATACTGGCTTTTTCCAGAGCCCGACCTCCACAGATCTCTTCAGCTGGGTGCAATGAAAACACTAAGTCTAAGCATTACTTCATTGGAACTGTGTCTCATTGGCTGATCATTTCTGGAGCTAACAATCCGTCACAGCCACTTGACGGCTGTAACACTTCAACGGTATCATGGTATTATAGACGAGGGGTGTACAGATACAGCCTGTGGGCTGGATCCAGCCTATAGTGGGGTCTTTGGCTCTACCCAACCCAGTTGTGGGGGGCAACTTGGGCTGTGGCAATTGCAGCTGGTCCCATCATCCCCAGGTGTGCAGTGGGACAGGGGTGGGTGGTGCTGCCACTGAACCTGGCTCCACTGCCCGGGCACCTCAGCTCATCCACCCCGCACCCAACACTGGGGGTGCTTCCATGGAGACTGGCCCTGGGACCTCTGCACACTGATAGGAGGGGGCTACAGGTGGGTAGGGAACAGCATCCAGGAATGGGGCAGGTGGGAAGGCCAGGATTACAGGGCAGTGACAGCATGGGGCTGGAGCCGGGGGCAGAGCCATGATCCATTCCCTGCACATCCTTTCCTGCCTGCAGCGTCCTGGGGCAGTCTCCATGGAGACCCTACCTACTCACCCGTTCTGGCTAGCATCCCCAGATAGGATCAATTGCCTCTGCCGCTTACACCCTGGCGGGCTGAGTCAAAATCCCCTGCTTCTCCCCCACCCAGCCCACAACAGCTCACTAAAACTCCTTAAGTGGCGCTCCAACCAAAAAAATTTCCCTCCCCTGTTATAGACTGTATTCTTCCTTTAAGCGCGTCGCATCTTGCCAGCCAAGATGGTTCTGTTTCTTTAAACAGAATTCTGTTATTGGTCTTAGCCTCCGAGATATGTGTCTACTGCCCTATTTGACTAGCCCTTTTCCTGATTTGTCTTTCGTGCTGCTTACTGTTTATAGATCGTGGGGTTGTATATAGGGGTTTTGTTTGTTTGTTTTGTTTTTTCTTTTTGGGGGGAAGGTCGAGATGGCCTCTTGCTTACAGTCCACAGCTCATTTAGTCCTGTATTTCCCTACCCACTCCCTCCTTCTGGCATACTAATAGCAATTCAAACTGGTTGTTAACGTCTACTCTGCAGTTGTCACTGAGCCTTTCCAAGTTAAATATTACACATGGAAATTAGAACATGCTTGGCACTGTCTTCAGTTGGAGGTGCAATCTGCACATTAGGAGGTGATGGTCATAACCAAATGTCAGCTTTGGAGAGGCCCAGCAGATGGGATTGCTCCATTTTAGACTATCTGTATGGTATTTGCTTAGACAGTTTCCTGGGCATTTCAAATGTCTTTGGATGCCAATGGTGCAATGCCTGGTACTGGCAAACAGGAGGGACATAGAAGTATGAGGAAATGTTTGAGAGGCAAATATAGTGCTTTCAGATAATACTTTGAAGTTGCACAAATAGTGGATGATCTGATGTGTCTGAACTCTATAGTGGTCAAATTCCTTTTAAAAAAAATTCTAGACAGCCATTCATTCAGGTGGCTGAGTACAGTGCAAACAATCTCAGCTATGAGCCAGGAGGGGAGGGACCCTTTTGTGACTCAAGCGCTGGTGAACGTCACTGGGAACAAAGTGTCAGGAGCTGTAGTGCCGCCTGTTGAAAATCAGTTTGTTCCATCTGGTACTTGCTTTCCTGGAATCAGAACAAAATGAGAACAGTGTTTGCAAATTGGCATAGTGGGCCAGATACCATCCTGTCTGGGTGGGGCATCTCCCAGGAAGCTCCACAGATCATATTCATCAGGGACGGTATGGCATGAGTTAACTAATAACTTGCACTAATTTGGGTTTGCATGGTTAATATGAATTACACCAGGTATCTGAAACAGGCAGTAGTGACTAGGAGGATAAGAAAGTGTGTCTGCCCTAATCCTGATGTTTCTGTCATGCTGGTGTCGCTCCATGGATGTCCATGCACGCTTTTCTGATTTAGGCTGGTATGAGAACAAAATCCTTGTGCTACTGAGTTCAGTCGTTAGGTCATAACCTGAACTGAAATCAATAGAGTTGTTGCACTGCTAATTTTGGAAGTTGAATTTAATCCCAGTTAAATACAAGACAGGTGTAAGCCCCCTTCTTTTACAAATCCTCAAATACCAAACTGATAAAACTTGTGCTGTTTTTTTCACTTATACTTATTCATAATAGGTTTATGCTGATTTCACTTAAGTTGGGTTTCCTTTGATGCAATGTCTCAGGAGGACTTGAGCCAGGCTTCCAATGTGAATCTCACACCACCTTGTATATCACTACTGGACTTGTTCCTTAGTGGGTCAGATCCTGTTCTAAGTTTTACTTTTAAAACCTGCAAAAAAATCCAGAATCAAACTGTTGTGAAACTGAATTGGCAAAATGTGTGTAACTCATAAAAAGTAATGCTTGTGGCTAACCCGTAGATTTAGATTCATAGAGTCGGAAGGGACCTCAGTGGGCCATCTAGTCCCCTGCCCCTGGTAGGCAAGAAAGAGGTCACCAACCCTGGGATCATGTGATCCTGGCCAGGTGCCTGTTCCAGTCTCCTCTTGAAGACTCCCAAGGATGGGGCGAGCACCACCTCCCTTGGGAGCCCATTCCAGATTCTGGCAACCCTGACCGTGAAGAACTTTCTCCTAATGTCTAGCCTAAACCTTCTCGCTATTAGCTTATGGCCATAGTTCCTTGTCCTTCCAGGGGGTGCCCTAGTGACCAGATCATTGCCTACTTCACGTTGCTCTCTCCTTATGAATTTGTACGCTGCCACGAGGTCCCCTCTCAGCCTTCTCTTGGAGAGGCTGAAGAGGCTTGGAGAGGCCTTTCCTCGTTGGGCCTTCCCTGCAGGCCTCTAATCAGGAGTGTGGCCCTTTTTTTGGACCCTCTCCAGGTTGTCCACATCCCACTTGAACTGCGGCATCCAGAACTGGACACAACACTCCACCTGTGGTTTGACCAGTGCCGCATAGAGGGGGAGAATCA
>JAGPOW010002149.1:6420597-6545228 GCA_030014935.1 Caiman crocodilus | reverse complement strand
GTGGTGGCAATTCTTCCTCCCTAGATGCAGCACCTGGCACTTGTCCTTATTGAATTGCATCCTGTTGGTCTCTGCCCACTTCCCCAGCCTGTCTAGATCAGCCTGGATCTGGTTACTCCTCTCCAGGGTGTTAGCTGCACCCCATATAATTTTGTGTTGTCCACAAATTTGGACAGGGTGCTTCCCACCCCCTCATCCAGATCACTGATGAAGATGTTGAACAGCACCGGCCCCAGAACTGAGCCCTGAGGGACTCCACTGCCCACATCTTTCCAGGCTGACACTGACCCATCCACCACCACCTTCTGAGTGCGACCCTTGAGCCAGTTTGCTACTCAGTCTACCGTATAATCATCCAAGGCATATCTTCTCAGCTTATTTATAAGGATGGTATGGGATACCTTGTCAAAGGCCTTCTTGAAGTCCACATAGATAACATCCATCTTGACTCCTGCATCTAAACAATAGGTGGCCTTGTCGTAAAAGGAAACTAGGTTAGTCAGGCAGGACTTGCCTACTATAAACCCATGTTGGTTACCCCTCTGCATCACATTAGCCAGTGGGGTCCCACAGATGTGCTCCTTGATAATTTTTTCTAGGATTTTCCTGGGGATAGAGGTAAGGCTGACTGGTCTGTAATTCCCTGGGTCCTCCTTCCTCCCCTTCTTAAAGACTGGGATGATGTTAGCCCTCTTCCAATCCTCTGGAACCTGACCCGAGCACCACGAGCGCTCATATATCCTTGCCAGTGGATCATCTATGACCCCTGCTACTTCCTTCATTACCTGTGGGTGGAGTCCTTCCGGCCCTAGTGATTTGAATATGTCCAGTCCCTCTGAGTGTCTTTTTACCATGTTGGCACTGACCATTGATTGGCTGATGTTCCCTTTGCTGGTGTCCATGATGTACGTTGAGGGTTCATATAGATTATAGTACCTAAATTATTATTGTCCTTAATCCCTGATGCTAGCCTGAGTTCTAGAGTTGCCTTGGCCTTCCTAGCTGACTCCTTGCAGGCGCGGGCCAAAGAAGTATACTCCTCTTTGCTAGCTACCCCCTGTTTCCATTTCCTGTATGCCTCTTTTTTTTGCCCTTAGTGTATCTTGGATGCCCCTGGTTAGCCAAAGGGGCTTCTTGGCCCCCTTGCCCCCTTTTCTCTGCCATGGGATTGTCTCACTCTGAGCCCAAAGAATGGTTTCCTTGAGGAATGTCCACCTATCCTGGACCCTCAGTGCATCCAAGTTCTTAACTCCTAGTACCCTGCTAACCACTCCCCTGAGTCTATTAAAGTCAGCTTTTTTTTAAAGTTCAGCACCTGTGCCTTGCTGGGTATAATGCCTGCCCTTTGCTGGATAGTGAATTTAATCATTTGGTGATTGCTGTCCCCTAAGTTGCCTTGAATCTGCAGGTCCCCCACCAGGTCATGCCCTGTGGCCAACACCAAATCGAGCAAGGCGTTGCCCCTGGTGGGACACCTTACCTCCTGTGTTAGGTGAAGGTCCTGAATACAGGTTAAGAACCTGCGAGAGCAGTTAGATCTAGCTGACTGCTCCTCCCAGTGTATGTCTGGGTAGTTAAGGTCCCCCATGACTACCATATCTCTAGACCTCACAGCCTCTTTGAGCTGCTTGGAAAATTCCTAGTCTAGTTTGTCATCCTGGTGCAGCAGCCTGTAGTAGACCCCTACCACCAGATCCCTTTCACCCCAGGCTCCTTGGATCCTAACCCACAGAGTCTCTGCTTGACCACCCTCTGACCCTAATTTGTTTAGGGAAGATGTGAACTGTTCTTTGACATAGAAGCAACTCTCCCACCTTTTTTCCCTACTCTTATCTCTCCTATACAACCTATAGCCCTCTATTCCCACCACCTAGTTGTGAGAAGAGTCCCACCAGGTTTCAGTTAGTCCCACTAGGTCAAAGTTGTTTTTTTTTTGCTTGCTAGCAAGAGCTCTAGATCCTCCTGCTTGTTTCCCATGCTTCTGGCATTTGTGTACATACACCTAATTCTCCTGGTGGCTGTCCCTGGTCACCCCTTAAACTGCTGTCTGATAGGATCTTTGGTACATACCTGGCCTGATCTTGTGTGTGTGCACTTATCTAGCATGAAAGCAGAGCCATGAAGCAGTAAAGGAGCCTGGGAGAAAAGTATGGATTCCTACTAAGGAAATAAAAATAAAGAGTTAATAAGGACTCTATCTATGCATTAATGCCCCCCCCCCCCCTTTCCTAATAAGGAAATAAAAATAAAGAGTTAATAAGGACTCTATCTTTGAATTAATGCCCCCCCCCCCCCTCCTCCCCAAAGATGAGGTGGTGCATACCAAGAACTGAGTCATTAAAAATCCTGTTTTGAGGTCTGGTTTCTCAGGTTACATTCCTTCCACAGCTTTTTTTGTGTGTGGTACCTATCTCATGCTACAGAGACAACATGCCTAGCACTGCATGCAAAAGGTCCATCTTGCCCAGACACGTGTGTGCACAGAGATGGTTTCAGGCGAGTTTGGACTCGGGAACACGGGCATTGGAATGAGAGTTCCTTCATAGCTTTTGAATTAAACAGCAGCATAATGAGGTAGCAGAGAAACCAGCCCTTCCCAGGAGCCTGTCCCTTTGTATTCCACTCCCTGCAGCTGCTTGTAGTGTTATCTCTACACTGTTCATGCCTAGAGGCTACAGCTGTGCGGAGGTCAGAAGTTCTGTTACATTCACGTTTTTGAGATTTTTAAATTCGGCTTCATTCTGAACCAGAATAAAAATCAAAAACTTCAAAATTCTCCAAGAGAAAAATCTAAGAAAAGACTTCATTTTGGATTTTTCAAAACGCTTTTGTTGTGAATTTGAAATTATTTTACACTTTCTCAATATAATAGAAACCTATCATGCAAAACTGCACTGCTTCCCATAAAACGCTACTCTTTATATAATACTACTCCTCCATGGATTTTAAAGCTGTAACATCCCTATTTTATATTTTAGCAGGTAAACTGATGCACAGGAATAGGGAATGTAACTCATCTAAGATCACGCAGTAAGCCACCTGGGAAGTTAGGAACTGAACAGTATACACAGTTTAATCTCCTGTCCACCAAGCCACCTGGTATGGTTGTGAATGTTGGAAAATACTATATCTACCTGAATCCAAGATGACCCTGTCTTCAAGACAACTCCTCAATAATTAGTTGCTATATATGGAACATTTATAACTGGTATAATTTTCCATGTATAGAATCTAAGTATTGGAGGGCCATCTTACATGCATCTTCCCACCACCACAGTGGAGGGGAGAGGCAGTGGGAGGGTCAAACAGCTTGACCCTTAATGCCTATTCTCCTCATTTTGCCCACCACTGCCTGCCACGCCACCGCCTCATTCCCTCCCATCTTCCCCTACCCTGCAGCGTCTGCCCCTGTGCCAGCCCCCCTACCCACTACTTATCTTTGCTCAGATGCTGGCAGGCTCTGCCCATGCTCCAGCCTGGGGCACAGGACACAGGCTTGCTCTGGTCCCAGCACAGCCTGGGAACAGTGGTGGTGACATGGCAGCTCTGGCTCTGCCTCCAGGGCCAGCTAAAGCTGCCATGCCACTGCTGCATGTCCTAGGTTAGAGCGGGGACGGAGCCTGTCAGTAGGGTGACCACCCATCCCTTATTGGGTGGGACAGTCCCAAAATGAGAACATCAGGTCATGGTCCCGGACGGCATGACTCCAGGACAGCATTTGTTCTGGATTCCCAGCATCGTGCAGGGATCCAGGTTTTCCATTCACCGTGGAAAAACACGGGAAATGGCAGGTTTCCCCTTGCAGGCTGTCAGAGGTCCAGCCTTCACGGGGCTGCGGGGAGTGGGATGCATGGGGAGCCACATGCAGGTGCATACACATGCACATGGCCAGGAGCACAGCCCCAGGCAGCAGTGGAGATCAGCTCCCCCAGCTGCCTGCAGGTAAGTCTGTGGCAGGGGCAGATTGAGGCCCCCATGTTGAGGGAGGGAGTAGGGCAGGGTTAGTAGCTGGAGCTGGCAGTGCTTCCCAGCCAGGGTGCTGTATGGGGCCCAGGGCAGGAATCTGCAGCCACAGGGCCAGCCAGGGAGCGGGATGGCACCACAGGCAGCTTGTCCAGGAAGCAGTGGGGGAGGCCAGGTCCCCACTGCTGCATGCACTCCCAGGGAGGGGGGAGATTTATGCATGGGGCTGGGAAGATGTGGGCTCAGGGCTCCCTGCACTGCTGTCCTGCTCCCAGGAGCCCTGCACTGGCCATGCCACTATGGCAAGGTGCCCCCTGCCCACATAGTAGCAGCAGTGGCAGCCACGGCAGGCAGGGGATGCCTTGCTGTGGTAGTGCAGCTAGCATAGGACTCCCAGGGAAGGGCAGCAGAGCAGGGAGCACTGAGCCTGCAGCAGGCGGCCCACATCATCCCTCACCCCCACAGGCTCCACCTGGCTCTGCTCTGGCCATGCCATGGGGGAGGGGAAACAGGGTGGTGGGCATATGTCCCACCTTCCAACTTGCAAAAAGTAGTCACTCTACCTGCCGCAGCAAGGACAAGTGTGGGGAGGGGGAAGGGGGGGTAGGATGGCAGGTGGAGGGGCACAGGCTGGGTTGTGGGGGGTGAGAGGGATATGGGGGAAGAAGCTGTATGGGGGGAGGGTGGCAGGCTGTGGCAGGGAAAGGTGATGGGAGCAGAGGCGGTGAGGGGCACAGGCAGCAGCTGTGGTTCCCCAGGTCGGCTGGAGCCAGAGCCGTATCAGCTGCCTGTTCCCTCACTGCCCTGTGCTCAAATCCAAGATGAGAGGCTTTTTCACCATGTTAAATGGGGAGAAGAAAACTTTGTCTTGAAATCAAGTAAGTACAGTATGCATACTATGGACGCAAGAAAGGGAGAAGTAATGGTGTAGAAAAAGTAACTTGTGTAAGGTGTAGCTAAGCCCAAATCGAATCCCCAGAACTGGGGAAAACTCCAGGCCCAGATAACATTTCAGTTTGAGTCAAATCCTTATGAACAGCATTATGGGTCCAGGGTTGCTCTGGGACCCAGCAGCTACTCCCCAGTTCTGTGGTGTAGCCTGTGGGGCCACCTTGTGATCCAGGCAATTTAGTTAGATACAGCAGACTGGGACTTTGGTCTGCAAGGACTACATGTCTACAAGGAAGTCAAGGGTGTTTTTTAACCCTGTGTAAAAATTAAGAGTCCAATCTTAAGAGGTCCTAAGCTTTTGACTTCGAAGGTACCAAATATTTTACAGGATCCACTTCTACAAGTTCTCGTATATGTGGGCTTTGGCAACCTCCCAGGTGTTTAACACAGCGCTTGGATGGATTACCTTTAGTGCCCCATGAGGTATTCTGACCCTGAAACTGGAGATGCTGTTGCTTAGAAAAGTGTGTCACTGAGAGCAAATCTTCCAAAGAGCTATTAAGAGTGACAGCTCCTGACAGGCTTCATCTTGGGGACAAAGTCATGGGGACAGGTTTGACTTGCAGCATCAAGTGCGCTTAGCAAGGCTGCCAGCTGCAGCTGGGAGAAGAGCTTGCGGTGAGAAACTATTGCACATACCTTGCTAGGTAGGTCTAGGAAAATGTGCCATGCAGGCTTCCACCATGCCATGGTATAACCTTGATGTTCCCATTCACTTTAATTAATATTTTGCTAATAAGCACATGGATGGGTAACATCAGAATCACCAAAGGGACAAAATGCATTCAGATCATGAGTTCCCATTTGATATGATGGTTGCTAAATTAGCTAAGTATTTTTTTCTGAGTTAGCTATCCAGTACACAAGTAAAACTTGCTGAAGCCTGCCCTAGTGCTATTATAACTTACTTTTCCTTGTTTCATGAACACCTCCATCTCCTGCAGAAATACTTGAATTGACTCTGGGATCTGACTCACTCTGTATTTTGTAGCTTGACTACATTATTCCTACAAATCAAACAAAATAATTTAATTTTTTCAGCTGGAACAGAGGAATGTGAGGGGGGCGTTCTGAGGCAGGGAATAGTTATGCCAGATTCTCTTTCCCACATTTTATCCCAGTTTACCCGCAAAAGCCACACACTGCAACAAGCCTCCTTCTCACAGGAAAATACAGATCTAGCAAAGTGTATTTGCATATAGAAAAGCTCTGAGGGCCAGATTTCTGATTTGTTTTGCCAGTGTGAATCTGGAGTGACTCCTACGAAACCAGTGAAGTTATTCTGGATGTAAGCCAAACATCTGGCTCATCTGCTATTTTAATATGCAAACTAAAATGAGGCAAACAAAGTTATTAGGTCTGATTCATACTGCTGTAAATCCATTTTCTTCCATCTTGCATTTTCTTGATTTATGCCAGGGCATGTGAGATGAGAATTGGGGCTATGGATCACAGTGAAATTATTCCAGAATTATGTTGGCATAACAGCAGTATCAAGCCCATTCCTCCTTTGAAGGCAGAAGGTTTACACTACTTTACAACAGGATAAGAGGAAAAACTACCCCTTCATTCTTAGTAGTTCTAAGATAAATGGTCTATGCATTTCTTGTCATTTATGGAGAAGAGGGAACGTACTGGTGCCCAATCTGACTGCAAAGAAAGTAAAGAAAACAAATAACGTGCAAGAGAAAAAGCCTCTGAAAATCAGAGAAGTCTACAGACTCAGCGAGAAAATGAGAGGCGACTTGAGAGCAGGAAGGAAAGGGGAAGGTTATGTCATTAGAGACTGGAATTCAATGTTTTGATGAAACTCCATGGATACAGGAAGGAGCAGGGTGGGTAAAAATAGCAAAATGAATATGGTATGAGTTCCAAGAATTCAGCACTCTGAAAAGAAAGAGATATATGTTCTTGCTTAAAAGCAGGAGGAAAAAGTTGTGTTGATATGAACCCAGTACAAAGATTGAAAGGGGAAGAAAAAGGTTGTTGCATATGTTTTCTAGTCTTTTTCTGACCAAAACATGAAAATTTGCATTGTTATATACATTTTATCCAACTGCTCAGTGGCTTGGTTCCCAAGAGAGGGAAAACACTTCTTCAGTAAAATCTTCCCATCGGAAGACCTTGGGGGCTATTCAAGAGAAACTATTTTTTCAGGCTAAAAAGGCACACACGCATGCACAACAGCACTGTTCACAGTTTGAGAAAATAGCCCTAATTTATAGAATGGGAGACTTTATAGTCACACATTAGCCAATAGGCAGTTAGACTAAAATCTCCATTCTCTCTGCACCATACCATATATTCTAGCATTTTTCTGGTCCAGAGATTCACACCTCATTTATAAAACACAAAGCTCTTAGGACAAGAAAGAAAGAAAGAATAAAAGAAAATCAACCAGTTTACTTAGTTGGATTTTTTTTAATGTCAGAACAGATGGTAACATATCACCATGGAAGTTTTTATAAAAATTTCCATCTTTTAACTTTGAACATGGGTCTTAAATTTTTCCCTGGTGAAAATGTGGAGTGTGAGTCATTAAACATGCCATGTGCTATCTGCATAGGATTTTCACTTACTTTATTCAGAAAAGTCAGAAAGCCATTCCATTACAGTAACTGCTTTTTTTCCACCTGGGCAAGTAGCCAATTCTATCATCTCCGAGTCAGCAATATGAACAAGGAAGGTATAGTCCAAGGAGGAGCTGGAATGCATAGACAAGGGGAGATGCATGCACAGTGTGAAGGGCAGCAGTCAATTGCTAAAGCCTAAACAACTGTCAAAAGAGGTAGCTTAAATTGTGAGTCCTTTAATTCACTGATTGAAAAATTAGGACTTGATCCTGTAGGATGCTGAGTGCTCGTAACTCCCCATGAATGTCCAGCACATCTTGGATCTTTGCCCTAAATGCTTTTCCTAACTCCTCCTGAAGACAAAGGGTCTAACTCTTCTGGACCCTCTGGGGAATTTGGCCAGTGACTGCTGTGTAAGCAGGATAAGGCCCAGGCCAGCTGATCCTAATTTGCTGTAGTATCTTAGGGTCTAGAAGTCTACAGGTGAAATAATGGTCAGTCTCAGCTCCAGCTGGCAGTGTCCTTCAGTTTTAGAGAAGCAATGAATTTTTTGGCATAGACAACACAAAAACGACTTCTTCACTGAGGCTGCAGGACATGGACAAACTCTCTTGGTTCCCTATAGCTTCCAGATGTGACTGCAACCTGTGCTGCCAGCAGTCACTACACAGCATCTTTGTAAATCATGGCTTAGATTCAGCCCTTATTGATAAAACAGTTGATCATACCTTCCTGATGACTGAGGTGGATCTTTGTCAAAATCCAAGAACTCAGTTCCTTTGGGGCTTTAGAGAGAAATCAAATCCAGATCAAGAGAGACATGAAAGATGCATGTGATATATTACCACCTAGCTGCCTATGGTCTTGAATGTATTAATAATGCATAAAGGTGGATGTGTGGGTAGATATATCATCTTCCAAAGCCACTGTCATCCAGAAATAGGTGCATCATTATTCCCAACCTGTATGATGCCTCCTGACACCTGGTAGTGGGGTGAATAGCATCTTGTTGGATGGCAGGAATCATAGGACACAATTTCCCCTCAAGAAATAGCTCACATACCTTTATATAATGAATGAGCTCATTTCACATGACTTTGCCAGAAACAATAAAAGTTAGAAAATGTCCCAGTAATTAAAATAAAGTGTTACCTAGATTTATGGTGAGAAATGTGAAATGTCAGGCAATCGAGTGCTCCTCCAAGCTCACAAATAAGCCTCACATTTGTTAGCACAGGTTGTATTCATTACCAAAAGCAGTGTGGGTCCACAGTGAGCCCCAGAAGGCAATGAATAGTTTCTACTGGTTAGAGAGAGAACAGAGAAAGGAGGGAAAGGTGCCAGCTGGCTTGGTACCCAAAGCATCTTAGGTCTTAGCAGTCAGGTTGGAGTTTGCACTTTACAGAAACGGTCATTGCTTCAAGATGGGCTTTAGATTATGTAATAGAAAGTGGTAAGGGGGGAGTGACATTCCCAAACTTGCCACATGCACAGAAGAAATCTAGCAGAAACTTGTGAAAGAAAGGAGATAGGAAAAAAAGGGAAGCAAAGCAAAAGCAGCTTGAGCTGTCTGACAGCGTGCTCCGTGGGCTGGACAATTACTATTTTTTATTAGTATTCAAAATATGAATATACTACATTTTCTTATAAATGTAAATTTAGTGCTTGTGAATGACTAAGTCTCCCAGAATCCCAATGCTTTCTCTCGCTCTCTCCAGATAATTTTGCAGCGTAGGTGAGTATGCCACCTCTTTCATGGAGGAAGACTATCCAAAGACAGAAGGAGGGAGTTCAGACTCCTTGGTTGTCTGGACCTCAGGATCTGCTCAGATTATTCACAGAGGAAGTTGGAGCATTGCTGTAACTGTGATGGTGCCAGAAATATGTGAATAGCAAGAATTTTTGGTTTTATCTTTTATTGGACCAAGTGTAAAATTGGAGGGAAGGGCACTTTGTGCCCAGAAGCTTGTTTAACATCTTTCCCAACTATACAATTGGTTCAATAAAAGCACCACAAAAAAAATTGTTTCTTATAGGGGGAGGACATTTAATGAAAGTCCGGCGGTGTTGATTTATGTGAAATGTGTCCAATAGGTACTGAACCGAAACCTGCTGAACGCATACCACGTATGCTGGAGATCACCATTGAATCGAAGATTCTTAATTGTTAGTGACCTGAACTAGATTTGGACCTGTGGCCTGGATGCTCTGACCTTTAAAAGCTAGTTTCTTTAACATCTTTAAACCTTTTTCTTTAACATCTCATTTCTTCAACACCTAGTCTTCCTCCAGTTTCCTTTTCTGATGGAAAGCAGCGGTAGTTCCATGACCCTTTGGTGTTTGTTGTCGGTGTCCCTGGGTGTCCTGCAGTAATAAAAAAACTTCATTCCAAATCAATAGGCCATTGAGGAAAGAGTCTGGGAGCTAGATCCTCTGATGTCGTAAGTTTTATTGGTGCCATTAAAAATCAAGGGCGTTATGCCAATTTATAGAACCTGAAGATTTGACCCGTTTATCAGATAGTGCCCTAATGCATCATGTATGGCCCCAGAGTAGGGCAGAGGTTAGGATTGTTTTTCCTCTTATAACTAGACGTAAGGGAGGGCTCCCAAAGCATCCTGCTATTTTAACATGAGATCACAGTGTGGAGAAAGTTGGGAAACACTGCCAGAGTATTTATTCCAGGCTCTGTCTAAATGTCCCTGAGCTATTCAGTTTCCCCGATAGATATCTTTTTAAAAATGCTTCACGTAAAAACTTAGCCTGATAACTTTTTAAAGCCTGAGGTTTTCTGTCTGAATGCCAAACTGCACTTTCTCTTCCTGAGGAAGTGGAGGGAGTGGTGGAGAGCTGCAGACATTTTAGTGAGCACTGCAATCTCTTGAAGGGCTTTCACCACCTGGTGCTAAATAATGAATGACAAGTGGTGTGTCTGATTACAAAGGGGGGCTAACCTGCCCATAGGCAAAAGGAAGAAGTCTCATGGCTAAAGGAAAATGAAATATTCCTGCCTTTAATACTAGAATATCCTCTCACTTTGTAAATCAGGAATTATTCCCAGATTAATGGAGTGTAATAATTAGTAAGGAAAATGATAGATGTTTTCTTCCTGGGGTCTGCCACAGACACCTGATATGACCTTAAGCTGGTAACCACCTTGTTCCTCCTCTGTGAAGTAAGGGCACAAACATTTCTATACCTTATGAAGTATTTGTGAGGACAGACTCTTGGTGCTAGCAAGGTGCAGCTGACGTGGTCATGGGGTCAGTAGGAAAGTCCTCCAAATAAAAGGCATACTTGACATCAACCCATGAGACTTTGCAGAAGCTCTGTATTTCAGGATAAGATGTTCCAAGGTGCTCTGTGGGTTGTTTTGTAAGATATCCAAGTCTTGAAAAAGGGCCTGGTTCTTGTGCCAGACAGGAAAACGCAGGATTAATTTACAGCAAGGGCAATGATCAGAAATTCGAGCCAGGTTGTGGGGTTTACTCTCCCAGAACATTTTTATGATTCAAGATGTTGCCTGGCCGCCTGGCTGTCCCTATGTATGGTGCATGTGGGCCACTGCCCGTTATTTCCAAGATGTGGCGCTCCACAATCCTGGTATGTGAGGAGGGGTGATGTGCATCATGTACAGAAAGAAATATTGCCAATAAAGCTACATTTCTGCTGGTCAATATATGCTAGTTACCTGGGAATGGCACATTTGGAAATTTAATACAACTGGGACCCATGTTTTGGTGCAGCCCAAAATTCAGTGAGAAGGGGAGGCAATGGCTATAATGCTTCTCCCGCTGAAATTAATGAGAAAGGGCCACTAGTTTCCATAGGTGCAAGATTGGTGAGTATCTTGCCCTCCCTATATAGCAACCCTTTTAGTACAACATAATTGACTATAAACCCTGAGCTAAAGAGGACATCTGGATTAACCCTCAGGTATCCAAACCCATTGTCTCAGGTATCAGGTGATTTAGCCTCTCCCCACAGGTGTGGTGAAAGCAGATAGCAGACAGCATCCTGCACAGAGATCCCCTCAAACTGAGATCTGCCCTAGTGTAAGTAATCCAAGGTCTTTTCTGTCCTCTCATTGACCTGGCAGGGCTATTCTGCTAGCTCCCTTGGGAATCCAGGGGGTTCACGCTTCTATTCCTCCCTCTGACTTCTCCCAGTAAATTAATTCTTTTATTGGCAATGGCAAGCATACCTGTGTTTTTTAATGAGGTGTGTGCAGCAGGGTCTATTGGGGCATGTTGTACTAAGTGTATTGGGGAGGGAGCCTTGGGCAACATACCAGCCAAATGAAAAAAGATCCTAGGAGCTTGGCAAATTCTTTCATTTATTTTTTAACAATCTCCTGCAGGGAAGTTCCCCTGCAGTCTGATGGGGTCTTGCACTATAAAAGCTAAAATGAAGGGTGAGAGTGGGTCATGTTCTAAGGCAGGATGCTATAGCCTGTGCTAGCCCTACAGATGTGCCCGTTAGCTAAGGGGCAGAGTGTGGTTTTCAGAGTTCCTTAGGGGATTGGGACACCTAGTTTCCATTAAAGATAATGGGAGTTGGGTCTCCAGTTCTATTTGGAGCTCTCTCATTTGGGATTTTGAGCAGGCTGCTGAATGGTATGCTAATGTTAAGGCTGCCATCCTGACCAACACCAGGGATTTCCAGACTGGAAAATGTCATTATAGCTTGAGCGGAAGAGCCAAGCCCCACATTAACTATCTCAGCCTTTGAGGAGTGATTGCAGAGGGTGTTATGTAATACACAATAACCAGTGAATTGCACTTTGTCCATTTGCATTAGTGTGAAAGGTATGCAGACGGACAGGATGAGAGGCTGGGTGGGACATAGAGGAAGGAAAGCGTGATATGTGAGGGCAGGATGCACTGCTTACAGGGATCAAAAGCTCTGAAGTGTGCACTGGTACAATCTGCAAGGTGCAGCACAGCTCAGTGCCATTATAGGCCAAATCAGGTACTAGATTGGTCAGGCACTAGACCAATATGAAACTGGATCTGACATAGGGAGAAGTGAAAGAAAAGGCTGCATAGTGGAGTTTTATCACCCAGAACCAGGGTAGAGATGATGACTCTGGAAAAAGATGGTGGCCTACACACTGTGTGTGGTCTCCCTGTACATGGTGTGTCCAACGTGTGTTGGTACCCCAGGACATGGGGCTTTCAGTATATTGTCACATTCTAGCTTGGCAGCTTTTTCCATTTTCTTCCCTGGTCTTGACCTTCTCACCCACTGTAAAGGGCTGTTTGTGGCACGGTCAGACTGGCTGTGCCTTCCAGGTTGGCCTTGCAGCTAGCACTACCTCTGTGGTTCATAGTACACAGCCTTAGAGGTTCTCTTCCAGCGTGGGTTTCTGCAAACTGGGTGTCTTGGGTTTCTAAACGTGCATTAGAGCTTGAGTGGGAATAGCCTATTAGAAGGAATTCCCCTGCTTTTCTGTCCTATCTCCAGATTCATCCGGTCAACATTCTTATTTCTGGTTTTAATAAGAACTGTATCCTTTTTTAGCTTGACCTCTACTAGGAATGAGCCACCAGGCCAGCTGGAAGTAAGATGCTTTTTTGTCCCAGTCTTGATATGCATCATGAATCCCGTTAAAGTACTCCCTCTAGGATTCATTTCAAAGATGCAAAGGATACCAAGGGCAGGCCCCATTCCTCTTCAAGTGACAGCCTTAAAGTCTTTCTGGTGAAGTTTGTGATGTGTATATATACAACCCAGAGTTGCTCCTTTAAAAACTGTGGAAGCTTTGGTCATATCTCCTGTAAGCACCCCAATTGGTGGATTAATACTTTTGCCCTCAGGCTTTAGATATGGGTTATGTTCCAACAAAACAAAAACCCCTTCCCAATATGGATGGAAATGTTCTCATGTTGGTTTTAAAATTTCAAATAAGACAGACTTCAAAGAAAAAGTACATTCTCCTTTTCACTGTTCTGAATGGTTGGTGCAATAGCACTGAGTGAGCATGTGAGCAACAAGAGAGGAACTTGGTATGAACACAAGTAGAACTGACTAGTCTGTGGTCACCAGTGGTACTCAGTGATGGTGCAGTCAAGCAAACAGCCTCAGTGGGGAAAAATAATTTAAACTTGTCAATAGCTTCTTGCTCCTTCCACTTGTATAAATAAAATAGGGCCTAAATCACATATGTAATGGCGACTTTGTGCCCTCATGGAGCTTTAATTTTGTACAGGCTTCTTTGTGCAATCCAGCAAGGAAAAAGATCCTGATATGCTTCTGCTGCTATTAGTCAGGCTCCATGAAGGAAACTGCAATGTAGGGTGCTCTTAGTTTTGGATATGGATGCAGTTAACATGGGTTTATTGGGCTCTGACTCGGGGGGGACATGTTTTAGAAGCAGTGCATTTGTCCGACCCTGCTCCACATCATGTATATAGATTGGGTGTTTCTGCAGGGGAAGGGTTGCAGTTTTATCTAGGGATGAATCAATCAGTTATTAGATAAAAGTGCCAAAAAAGCCCCACCAAAGCGCCCGATCTATACAGACATTGGGCAAGCCAGCTCCAACTGACACACTGCCTCTTCTGGGCATGTGCTGGGCTCGGCGCGGTGGTGTGCAGAGTTTAATGTCTGTAAGCAATTAATTTGGTAGGTGTTGGAGGACTTTGTGAAGACAAAATGAAGACATCTTTGATTTCAGCAGATTATTGATCCATATCACAGTGATGACTGGCTTTCCCTTACAGCCTTCAAATTGCATCATGTACGTTAGTTAGAGAGTGCCCCAGGAATGCCAGAAGTGAATCCAAACTTAATTTTAGTTGCCCTTTCCATGCTTTCCTTTGACTGCTGAAATAATGAAATGGATAGTCTACAGCCAGCGATCAGAGCAGGTCACTTGGGTTCACTGTGAACTTAAGAGTACGTATCGAGGTTCAGATGTGTCTTTTGAATAATGATCTACTATGATTATCACAGATTAATGATAAAAATGCCTTACATTCTACTTGATTGATGTAACAGCAAGTGCCTGCACTTTGGCAAAAATACCTTCATACACTTTTAACCTGGTAAATATCTGTATTTTAATCAGATTTAATAAGTTAATGCATCAGGTTAGTAACTTTTCTCATAGAAACATGTTTCTTCTACCTAAGAACAACTAAACCACTTATTCCCAAGACACAGAAAAACCTACTGATGTCCTATTTTCAGTGCTTTACTCATTTGGGCCTTGACATACTGGAGCCATCCTGCAAGTAAAAGATTTGACCTGAAATGCTACTGATAAATTTAGCTTTCTTTTTAAATTAAATATCTCCAAAGTGTGTGTGTGTGCACGTGCACAGGGGTTTTTTTGTCTGCAAATTGTTGTCAGATATTTTGTTAAAAAAAACAACGTAATTCAGTACAGTTTTGCAAAAACTTTTGTTCAACCAAATCTGTAGCTTTTTGGCAAATAACATTTTCAGCTGTATGTTAGTCTTGATTGTGATCCCTAGCTACTACCATCATGCAGCTCATTAATAATAGTAGATCCTCTCCACCATAGGCTCCCACAGGGCCGTTAGAGTAGGGAATTGCATGATTTTTATTCATGTGTTCTTTGTATTGCTCAAATACCCCAATTAGGGTTTGGCCCCTTGTGTGCTATGTACAGCACAAGCACAGAAAAAGAGCTCTCCTTTCCCTCCCCCCACCCCCCCAAAAAAATTACAATCTAAGCTGCATTAGAACTACTCTTTGTTATATGCTCACAAGTCAGTATGTCTCTTCTTCAGATGTCACCTACCTCATATGTTTCAGATCCCCTCCAGATGTTACATAAAGTGGTAAGGTGCAGGCCATTCCCTTTCTCAACACTCTTTTCCCATAAGCTGCACATCGGACAGCAGTACAACGAGGGCTGGTCAGGTCAGAACAGGGGTGGATAATTATTTTGGGTGGAGGGCCACTTATTGAGTTTTGGCAAGCCATTGAGGGCCACATGACAGGCAGCCAGGAGCAGATAAATGTTGATTTTCTCAATTTTTTTAGGGGCCCTGCAGGCTGGATAGAATGGCCTGGCAGGCTACATCTGGCACCACATTTTGCCCACCCCTGGGTTAGAACATACCTATTTATATTTATGTATGAAATTTGTCATGTATAAACACTTTGCCCTCCCAGCCCTTTCCAGGTCCTCAAGGTGAATGGTACAGAGGAGGATGTTCACAGATTTGCAAATGAACCAGAAATAGAGCCCTGCCGGGGGGGGGCGTTGAATGAATTGCCAGTTTAATATGGAAAATGGAGTCAGCTTTTCATTCTGGGCCTCTGGAATCTATGGGTGGACTGGAGCTGGCAGGCAGGGAGCAAACACCCACCCACCATAGGGTTGTGTGGTTCAGAAGTTTACAAGAGTGTTTGTGTTCTAGGAGCTGCTGACCTTGATGCCAATAGTGGTAGTGATGGATGGGCAGAGAAAGGGTGGGGAGAGAGGTTGACAAAAACACTATGGTGTTAGGGCCCTTCCTCTAAGATTTTTTTCCACCTCTCTCCTGGATTCTCCAGCTAGAGGGCTGCAGCAATCTGAATGGTTGCTGGGGAAAAGAAGAGTGCAATTTTTAAAAGCATGCCACCTTAGTCTGTCAACAGGGGAGGCACAGTCTTGAAAATCCCAAAAGAAAGAGCTCTTTGCTCCGTAACCCATCTCCTACATGCCCCTTCCCTGCTGTTGCTTAACTCTGTAAAGCCTCTGGGGTGCAGGCAAATGGAGTTTTTACTATAAGAGGTGCAGACACCAGCCTAGTGATGCTTAGACCTGGTAGAAAAGCTTCAGCATTGAGCTATTTGATCCTAATCCTTTGCGCTTCTCCAGAGCTATTCCTTTGAGAATCACAAAGTGCTCTACACCTATTCACAAAGTAATCCTTACAAGCCCCTTCTGACAGGGCCATATCAGTATGATTGGGGAAACTGAGGCTTAGAGAAGAGAGAGGATTTAGACAAACACTTGTGCTGTGAGTGTAACACCTAAGGAAAGATGGTGTTTACCTTCTCATTTTCCTTCTACTTCATAATTTATCCTTAAAGGAAAGGGGCAGGAAGAGTCCCTCCCACAATGAAACATCTCCCTTGCAATATAATATTCAGTATTTCCCCTCTCCTCAGGGGACTGATCCCAATCTCACAGACCCCTGATGCCAACAGAAGTCTTTCTTTTATTTCATTTGGGATTTGGATTAGCCTCATATGCTGTTTTTATACCAACTTGTCTCCATTGGTTTTAATGGGGTTAATTTTAAATTAAAAGATTAATTGTGCTGCCAAAGTGGAGGAGAGTTTTGTAACTGACTTGCATGCGGAGCAAGATCTATGTAAGTGAAATCAGAATCCACTGTGTCTGATTTTTCTGTTCTGTTTTCCATGATCATTAATGAATCTTTATGGTATGTGAACTACTAGAGACTTTTAATGGGGAGTTTTAAAGGAGCCTAAAGGAGTCAGTCATTCAACTCCCAAAGTGTCTCACTGGGAGCTTTGAAAATCCCTACCTAATTTATCAACATTTCTAAAACATTTGGCATCTAGCGAAGCAGCTCACATGTGAAGTAATGTAGCTCATCCCCAATTTACAGATAGGGAAATAAAGTGCAGAAAGATTGAGTAACTTGGCTAGGGCACAAAGAAATCGCCAGTAAACAACTTTCTCCAAGCATCTGTGCTTCAACTATAAGAACACCCTTCATTTTATATCTTTTATATTTAAACAGATCTAAAACGCTGGAACTAAATTACATCTATCTTAGATATTATTCTGCTGCCCATTACTTGTGTCTGAGCACCTGATGTGAAAAATAGATTAAATAGCCAAACCCCTAGTGGACTTCAAGGAGTCTCTTGCACTTCTCCCATTTTAGGGTCAAAAGTTTGTTAGGAGTAGTGTATTTGGAAAAAAAATACATTTGCTTGTAATAAAAAATCACATAGGTGAACAAATTATAGGCATGTTATCAATGAGTACCATATAGTCAACTTCAAATGCATAATGTTGAATTTGTTTGTTCAAATAAAACATTTTTAATGAATACAAATAAAAAGATATCACCCAAAAAATTCTTGCTTCTTCTTAATTAAATGCTTTTTATATGTCAGTAGCTATGAAGCCCAGAAGATTGTAATTTTTCTGCACTGAAGACTCGTTTTTATGACATACATGTACAGTACTTAGCAGCGTGATTCAGATGTTTTGATCATTCTGTTACATATTATTCTATGGCTAAGCAGAAAGGTGACCCCTGCGACAAAGAACTTATTGTAGCAATACTTCTCTTCAGATTCTGTAAATATCTTCTTGCAGAGTACTAAGATGAGACCAGAGCTTGACATGAACAGTTCTTCTCTTTCATCTCCCTTGTAATACTGTATCCATGAATTCATCAATTGGGTTCAATTGTAGATTTGTTTCATCAGTAGATGTCTACATCTGTCCATACTACAATATTTTTCTAGCATGTAACATGCCCCTAAATCCTATTTTCAGATGGGAAGACCCTAAGAAGAAAAAAAAAAAGTCTGGTTTTAGAATACAGGTAAATACGAGCTCTGGGGTCTTTGTGGGTGGGGGCTGAGGGCTGTGTGCCATGTCTGGGAGCTGGGGACTACACATTGGGGCCAGTTTGATCTGGTGTGCTGACACCAAGGTCGCACACCAGGGCTAAATTTACATGTTGGCTCTGGCGCTGTGCAGTGGGGTCCTGTGCACTGGTTCTGGGGCTACACATCATGTCCAACTCTGGACAATAGCTTAGGGCCTGTGCACTGGCCTGTGCACAGCCCAGGACCACGCACTGGCTCTGGAGTCCTATGCTTGGTCTGGGGCTCAGTGCCGGATTGGAGCTGGTGCACCAGGTCTTGCTGTGGACCAACCTTGCACATGCCATCCCAGTCCAGTGCACTTCTGGGGAGAGGGGCTCCCCATGGGTCCAGAGATTTGGTGGGACAGGGTAGGAAGCAAGGAAGGGAGCAGCTAATTGTCATGACTCTCAGAGCTGCGACAGTGCTGTCACTGCTTCATCTCCCTCCCCCTCCTGGATTTCTGGACCTGTGTGGAGACTTTTTCCTCGCATATAATGCACACCCTAAGCTTTTTAGGGGAAAGGTGCAGGTTATATGTGAAAGTATACGGTAATTCCATTGCAGGGTCAAGGCTAACTTTTGCCTACGCACACCTTCCTGCCATCAGACTAAATGGCTAAAAACAGATAACCAGTTTAATGTGGCACAGATTGGTGTGGGATATGACTCACATGAAAACAGGCTTAAATGACAATTAACTCGAATTAGCCACTATTGTTCTGAGGCAAAGTGTTAATTTGGATAATTCACAGGTACTTAATGTGGGACAATGGACTTGTCCATCTGTAAGGTCTAGGGTTTGTTGCAAGATAAAAAGCTCAAATTCGAGTCAAGCTGGTTTTCTTTTTTTAGCCGTGACAGCAAATATCAGTCAGGGGCTGCTGTTTGTGTAGCAGCTTGCTTAGTGGAGTCTCTGTCTGGTTGGCTACCAGGTAGTCTCCTGCTACAGATAGTAAATAATAACATCTTGAGGCCAAAGCAACCAAAAAATGACACATGCTCTACAAGATACTTGAACTAATTGAAAAACTCTGGGATTGTGCTCTGGAAACTGCCAGCCAGTTGCTAGTTGAATGCTATGGAGAGTGAATTCAAAAGGGATCACAGAATTATAGAAAATGAGGGTTGGAAGAGATATCAAGTGGTCACATCTAATCCAACCCCCTGCTCAAAGCAGGACCAGCCCCAACTAGATCATCCCAGCCAAGGCTTTGTCTAGCCGGGTCTTAAAAGCCTTCAAGGATGGCGATTCCACCACCTCTTGAGATCAGTGGTTCTCAACCTTTTTTTTCATTGATGGCCAGTCCCAACCCAGTGCCCCTCACTCCTGCCCCAGGCCACCTCAGGCCTCAGCCCTGCAGTGTGTGGGGCTGAGGGTGGTGTGTGTGGGGTATGAGGTGCCCCAAGCAGCCCCTCATGGGCTGGAAGTCTGCCATCCTGTAAGGAAAAAGCCATGGTTTCCCAAGATTTTTTTTCCTTAAAGGAGAATCCATTTTTAAAGTTTGCTTGTGACCCTTTCATATATTCTTGCAACTCATGGGTTGAGAAATGCTGCTCTAGGTAACCTGTTCCAGTGCTTCATCATCACCCTTCTAGTGAGAGAGGCTTTCCTAAAATCCAACATAAACCTCATTGATGCAACTTGAGCCCATTGCTCCTTGTTCTGTCATCGGCCACCACTGAGAGCAGTCCAACTCGGGGAGGGTAATTATTCTGGCTGGAGGGCTGCTTAATGAGTTTTGATGAGCTGTCAAGGGTGCAAGGGTAGCCCCGCCCCTTGACAGGTGCTCCGCCCCTTGGTTGTCATCTTGGGACTGGAAGTCCTGCCCCTAACCCCTGACTTTGGCCACCAGAGGTCCTTCTTCCTGCCCCCCCTGGAAACACCTTTTGGGAGGGGAGGGCTGCCATCTCGAAACCAGAAAAAAAAAAATCATATCCTAAACGTCAAACACCTACTATAACATATTTTAATTTTATTACAAAAAATATTTTGTGTTTGCATAGTGTATATAGAGATTATTGCATAGTACCTCAAAAATAAGTCTTATTCTTGTATATTGTGTGTGTGGAGGTGGGGGTGGGGTTGGGGATATACAATCATAGAAGATTAGGCTTGGAAGGGACCTCAGGAGGTCACATCTAGTCCAAGCCCCTGCTCAAAGCAGGACCAGCCCCAACTACATTATCCCAGCCAGGGCTTTGTCTAGCCAGGTTTTGAAAACCCCCAGGAATGGAGCTTCCACCATCTCTCTAGGTAACCTGTCCCAGTGTTTTACTACTCTCCTGATGAGAAAATTCTTCCTAATATCTGACTTTCCTTGCTGGACCTTGAGACCATTGCTCCTTGTTCTGTCATCTGGCAGCGCTGAAACCAGTCCAGCTCCATCCTCACTGTCACCCCTCTTCAGGTAATTGAAGCTGCTATTAAGTCTCCTCTCATTCTCCTCTTCTCTAGACTAAATAAGACCAGTTTCTTCAGGCTTTCCTCATAAGCCATGTTTCCCAGTCCCCTCACCATTTTTGTTGCCCTCTGCTGAACTCTCTCCAATTTTTCCACATCTTTTCTGTAGTGGGGGACCCAAAAATGGACACAGTACTCCAGATGTGGCCTCACCAGTGCTGAATAGAGGGGATTAATCACTTCCCTTGATTGGCAACACACGTACCAATGCAGCCCAGTATGCCGTTAGCCTTCTTGGCAACAAGGGCTGGCTCATATTCAGCTTCTTGTCCACTGTAACCCTGGGACATGAATGACTGGTGCCTCCTGAGGCTAGGGTGGCACAATTTGTGGGCTGCCGCATCAGTGGCAGTGTGGCAAGCGGTGACTGCCCACAGAAGCTGGTGGCGGCAGCAGGGAGAGGGAGGGGATGGCAAGCGGCAATCAACACCTCCCCTGTGCTCCTCCTACATGTCACCTATGTCCCCAGGTCCTTTTTTGGAGAGCTGCCGCCCAGTCAGACAGCCCCCAGCCTGTACTGTGATATATGGGACTGTCCCCTCTTCAGTGCAGGACTTTGCATTTGTCCTTGTTGAGCCTCATGGCCCAATCCTCCAATTTGTTGCGGTCACTCTGAATCCCAGCCCTACCCTCCAGCATGTCTATTACTCCCCCCAGCTTGGTGTCATCTGCAAACCTGCTGAGGGTGCACTTTATGCCATCTTCCAGGTCGCTGATGAAGACATTGAACAAAACCAGCCCCAGGACTGACCCCTGGGGCACTCCACTTGATACCAGCTAAACATGGAGCCATTGATTACTACTGTCTGAGCCCAATGCTCCAGCCAGTTTTTTATTCACCTTACAGTCCATTCCTACAAGTATGTTGGAGGAGACGGTATCAAAAGCCTTGCTAAAATCAAGGTACACCACATTCACCCATATCCCCGCATCTACAGAGCCAGTATGTATATGGTGGGGTGTGGGGGTGCGTATGTGTATAGTAGGGAGTATGGGGGGGTTGCGAGGGAGTGTGGCTGTGTGAGGAGGCAATAGGGTATGTTGGAGGAGTGTATGCGGGTGTTGGGGCAGGGTGTGGGTGCGTGGGGTGTGAGGGAGGGTGGGGGTGTGCGGGGACCCCACACACTTCCCCCATGGCGTACAGCCCTCCCCCCCGCCAACAGCAGTAGCAGCAGGTGGGTTAGCTTGGGGTGCTTATGCCTGGTGTGGGTGCTGCTGCCAGCAGTGCCCAGCTCTGGCTCTGGCCAGCACTGCATGTGGGGGCGAGGAATGCAGCCTGGCCAGGCCGCCTCTATTGCGTGGGGCCAGAGCCGTGCTTAGGGGTATGTGAGGCCTGGGGGGGCAGAGTGGCAGAGCTGGCAGACTGGGGGGTAGGGGGCTGGCAAAGCCAGAGTCTGCGGTGGCACTTGACAGTGGCAGAGCGTAATGGCCACAGCAGGGCCCAAAGCGAGGGGGCCCAATTTGCGCCCCCCAAGATGGCCCTGTGTGGGGCTGTGTACAGCACATGGGCAGCTCCCACACAGCCACACCACCAGGGGAAACCCCGTGTGATGGAGCCAGCTGCCTTCACCACTCCCTGCCATGCAAGTCCTGGGACACTGTGAGGAAGAAGGGGCTAGGGCTCTCCTCCACGTCAGCGGAGTCCTGGGACCTGTGTGCCAGGGAGCTGCGAAGGCAACTGGCTCCATTGCCTGGGGCTTCCCCTCATGCACAGGAGTGTGGGAGCTGCACATGTGCCTCAGGAAGCCACCCATGATAGAGGCGGGCTGGCCTGGCTGTGTTTCTTGCCACCACTTGCAGCACTGGCCGGAGCCGTGTGACACCAGTGACAGCACCTGTAATGGGCACTGCACCTCGAGTACCCCTGCCTGCTGCTTCTGCTGCTGTTGCCACCGGCTGGGGCTGTGTGCCATGGTGAGGAATGTGGGGGGGGGGTCCCCGCACCACCCACCGCCTAGGTGATGCATAGGGGGTCACGTGCCCCTCCTGAGATTGGCTGCCACTGGCTTCTGTGGACAGTCGCTGCTCGCCATCCGCCCTACCCTTGCTGCCAACAGCCGCTGGCATTTGTGGGTCGTCCCCACTTACCACCCTCCCTCCCCTGCAGTCAACACCACCACTGGCGTCTACCGGCAGTCGCCACTCGCCGACAACACCACTGCCAGCGTCTGTAGGCAGTCCCCATTTGCCACCGCTGATATCATCACCAGTGTCTGCAGGTGGTACCCACTCACTGCCATGGTGCCCCCCAGTCTCAGGAGGCACCAATTATTCATGCTCCACCATCCCTCACGACCACACCCTGCACTCCCGAGCAGGGCTCTGCACTGCTGCCAGCCCCAGCTCCGCGCCCCTGCCCAGCTGCAGCTCCCATTCCCCCTGCTGCTTCCCCACCTGGTGCCCGGAGCAAAAGGGGTGCCAGGGAAGCTGAGCAGGTCCCTTGGTGGCTGTAGTAGCGGCAGCAGCAACGCCGCCCAGAAGGTGCGTGCTGGTTGGGATTGGCCTTTCTACTTGTGAGGATGGGAGTGAGGTGCAATAGAGTATGTTGGGGGGGTATATGTGGGCACCTCACTTCCACCCTCATGAGTGGAAGAGCTGGGTGGGTACAATCGGTGTTCCCTCTCAGTTGTGTGGTGTGCACTGCCAGGCACACCTGCGTGACGTGTTGCTGCACAGCTTAGAGGAAATGCTGGGTACAACTAGTTGGTGGGCACCCGTGGGCCAGATGAAATTGCCTGGCAGGCCATATTTTGCCTGCCCTGGTCTACCTCCACCCTCTTGGGAACCCCCTCCTCCTGTTCAGGCGGTTAAAGGCTACTATTAAATCCCCCTCAGTTTTCCCTTATGCAGACTAAATAAGCCATTCCCTCAGTTTTTCTCAGAAGTCATGTCCCCCAGCCCCTGAACCATTTTCACTGCCCTCCGCTGGACTCTCCAATTTGTCCACAGCCTTTCTATAGTGAGGGACCCAAAACTGGGCACACTACTCCAGGTATGGCCTCACCAACATCACCATGTGATAAAATACCAAAGTTACGGTGTCCCCAGGTCTCAGAGAAACCTCTTCTTTTTCTCGTTTCTTCTTTGTTCTTTCAGACTGAATTCATTTGGAAATTAGCTTGTCTCCCTCGGTTCCAGTCTCTCATGCCCCCTGTTGTCTCTTGTTCTATACTCACGTTATAAAACCTCTGGGACTGGATCTTTCTGTCCTGTATTTACACAGCCCCTGGCACAGAGGGGTCCTGGGCATGAGCAGGGCTCCTAGCTGCTACGGTAACACTAAGATTTCATAATCTTTTCTGCAAAGCTTGTGGTCCAGCCTCCTCCCACCTGTGCATTGGATTTAAGGGAACATGTTGATTTAGAAAGATGGTGAAAAAAAATGCAGCTTGTTTTAGCTTTGAAACTTGCTTCTTCTGTTTGTATTTAGAGCCGGTAAAACAGTAAAGAAACCCCAAAAACTTATTTTTAAAAATGTCAATAATTCTAACTGTAGGTAATTCACTGAGGGGGGGGAGAAAAGAAGGGAACAAAATGGCTTTGCATTGATTTTTAATTGAAAGAGCTGAAAATCTAGTTTGGGTTTATAACTGAGCAAAGGTGTGCGTGCAGGCACGTGCACGCGTGCATTTCCCCACCGCTGCCTCTAACGGAGCCGGACAGACTTGTGTGAGGGGAGGATCCGGGGGCGTTGGGAGAAGCGGTGCGAGGCGGTCGGCAGGGGGCGCTCGTGTCCCCGCGCCGCCAGCCGCGCGCCTCACGCCCCGCGCCGACACCAGGAGCGCCGGCGGCGCGGACCCGCCGGGCTCGGCCCTGGTCCGGGTCGGCCCCCTGCTTGCACTAGAAGATGCACACGTGTGTGTGTGCGTGCTTGCGCTATGCACATCCGCGGGGGTCTGTAGTTATACCACACAACTCGCTCACCACCTCTCCGTGTGTGTTTGCACTGTGTATATCGGTGGGGGAGGGAAGGGTTTGTGTGTGGTATAGCGCCCAGCTCGCGCACCACATGTGTGTGTGTGTGTGTGAGAGAGAGAGCACCCAACTCGCACACCACCTATGTGTGTGTTTGCACTACGTATATCCGGAGGTTGTAGTATAGCACCCAGCTCGCACACCACGTGTGTGTGTGTGTTTGCACTATGTGTATTGGGGTGTGTGGTACAGCACCCAAATCACATGTGTGTGTGTCGTATAGCACCCAAATTACACGGGTGTTTGCGCTATGTGTATTGGCGGGGGGAGGGGTGGTATAACTCCCAGCTCGCACAACGTGTGCACTTGTGCTTTGTGTATTGTGTGTGTGGTACAGCCCCCAGCTCGCACAACGTGTGCACTTGTGCTTTGTGTATTGTGTGTGTGGTACAGCCCCCAGCTCGCACAACGTGTGCGCTTGTGCTATGTGTATTGTGTGTGTGGTACAGCCCCCAGCTCGCACAACGTGTGCGCTTGTGCTATGTGTATTGTGTGTGTGGTACAGCCCCCAGCTTGCACAACGTGTGCACGTGTGCTATGTGTATTGTGTGTGGGTATAGCCCCCAGCTCGCACAACGTGTGTACTTGTGGTATGTGTATTGTGTGTGTGTGGTATAGCCCCCAGCTCCCACCACGCGCGCGCTTGCTTGCACTATGTGTATTGTGTGTGGTATAGCACTCCAGTCACACGTGTGTTTCCGCTATTTGTGTGTTGTGTGTGTGGTATAGGACCCAAATCACACGTGTGTCTGTTTTGCGGTATGTGTACTGGGGAGTTGTGGTATAACCCCCAGCTCCCACAACGTGTGTTTGTGCTATGTGTATAGTGTGTGTGTGGTATAGCCCCAACTCGCACAAGGCGCGTGTGTGCGCGCGCTGTGTGCGGTACCCCGTGCCGTGCCCGGGCGGTGCGGAGCCGGCGGGCCCGTGTTTGTGCGCCGAGGAGGGGCGGTGCGGGTGCGGGTGCGGCGGGCAGGCCCGGGGAAGCCCCCTGTCCCTGGTGGCGGGGGCGGCGGTCGCGGCCGGGAGCCGGTCCCAGTCCTGGCCGCGCTGCAATGAGCGAGGCAGACACCGACACGCAGCGGGCGCGGGCGGGGGCGGGGAGGAGGCGGCGGCGGAGGCGGCCGAGCCCGGCGCATTAGCTCAGCGCGAGGCGCTCCAGTCCGTGGCGGGGAGCGGAGCGGGAGGACGTGCTCTGCTGCTGCAGCTCCCCGCACACACCACAGACGCGAGAGACCCGGAGCGCCTCCACGCCCAGCCCGGGGAGCTCGCCCGCGGCCCCGCTGCGTTTCCGAAGGGCAAGAAATTCGGCCTTTTCATTTTATCCGCCCTCCCTCCCCCTCTACGGACCGAGCTCGCTTCCTCCCGCTGCCCCCCCTCGCTGGCGGCGGACATGGACAGGAGGGAGAGCGCTGCAGAGCAGCCGTCGCCGGGGCGGATCTGAGGCGGGCGCGGGGCGGCGGGGCCGCATGAAGACCTCTGCCGGCCGCACTCTCCGCCGCGCCGGGGCAGCCCGGGAGCCGTGAGGGCTGTGAGCGGGCACGAGCCGGGAAAAGAGCAGCAGCACACGAGGATTTCCCCCTCGCGAGTGGATTGCCGGAGCAGGGCGGGGAAGGAGAGAAAGAAACGGGCGTTGGGTTGTTTTGGGGTTTTTTCCCCTTTAATCCTTTCAGTGGATTGCTACCAGGGTGGAAGATCAGCGGGGCTTTTTGTTGTTGTTTTGTTTTGTTTTGTTTTGTTTTGGGAATAGAAACTAAAAATGGAGACTGTAAGTAGAAGCAGCTTCCAGCCTCATCCAGGACTGCAGAAAACCTTGGAACAGTTTCATCTGAGCTCTATGAGCTCCCTGGGTGGCCCTGCTGCTTTCTCGGCACGATGGGCCCAGGAGATGTACAAGAAGGACAATGGCAAGGACCCGGCGGAGCCCGTCCTGCATCTGCCCCCCATCCAGCCTCCCCCGGTGATGCCAGGCCCCTTCTTCATGCCCTCGGACAGGTCCACGGAGAGGTGCGAGACCATCTTGGAAGGGGAAACCATCTCCTGCTTCGTGGTGGGGGGAGAGAAGCGGCTTTGCTTGCCCCAGATCCTGAACTCGGTGCTCAGGGACTTTTCCCTGCAGCAGATCAACTCGGTGTGTGACGACCTGCACATTTACTGCTCCAGGTGCACGGCTGACCAGCTGGAGATCCTCAAAGTCATGGGCATCCTGCCCTTCTCTGCCCCCTCCTGCGGGCTCATCACCAAAACCGACGCGGAGCGGCTGTGCAATGCCCTGCTCTACGGGGGCACCTACCCGCCGCACTGCAAGAAGGAGTTCTCCAGCACCATCGAGCTGGAGTACACGGACAAGAGCTTCAAGGTGTACCACGAGTGCTTCGGGAAGTGCAAGGGACTCCTGGTGCCGGAGCTTTACAGCAACCCCAGCGCAGCCTGCATCCAGTGCTTGGACTGCAGGCTCATGTACCCACCGCACAAATTTGTGGTCCACTCTCACAAGTCCCTGGAGAACAGGACTTGCCACTGGGGCTTTGACTCGGCCAACTGGAGGTCCTATATCCTCCTCAGCCAGGATTACACTGGGAAAGAGGAGAAAGTTAGACTGGGCCAGCTCTTGGATGAAATGAAAGAGAAATTTGACTACAACAACAAATATAAGAGAAAAGCACCCAGGGTAAGTAAGTGAGTGTGTGAGTGTGTGGGGGGGCGTTGTTTGGGGGGTTTTCCCCCACTTTTTTATTTTAAGACTGAGAGATGAGGGGGGCTGGGGGAGCCAGACTGCGATTTCAGACTTGCACTGAGATGGAAAGGTCCAGGGCACCAGAGCTGCTGTTAAAGCCTTGCAGCAGTCTGTCATGCTGGAAAATCACACTGTGTTAAGGTAGGGGAGAAGCATTTAAAGAGAGCACTTTTTTTTTTTTAGCTGCATGCTGAAATTGGTTTTCTTCTTGTTAGAGGCTTTAGGTTTAATTTAAAAACAGATTAATTTTTGCCTATGATTTAGGGGCCGATCCTGTGGTCCTTGCAAACTCCTACCCCCTCCTCCTGACTTTAACAGGGAATGAAAGTGGTGGAAGGACATTGGCATCAGAGCCTGAAAGTGGGGGAGGTCAGGGCAAGGAAGATGCACATGAAGTAAGAGGAACAGACTTGTGGACAAATACATAAAACCCTCTTAATTGAATAGCTCTGGGAACAGGGGCTAAATTAGCTCTGCATATATTTGGACTAAAAGTAGCTGCTTATAAGGTTGCATAGAAAAACCCTGATGATAAATGAGTATACTAGTAGTGCGTGGTATGTGAATGGATAAGACTCTGGCACAGTGGTGCCTGGCTCCTGCCACCAGACTGGCTTTTGTGTATTGGATTATGTAGACAGTCAGTGAATGGATCTGTCTCGAGTCGGCTGCAGCAGCAGCCTCCAAGGTATGCCATGCGGGTTGAGTCTGCCCATCCACACAGCTAGAGCACTTTTTTTTTTCCGGTGGCTTTTTTCAGGCTGAGCAGCCTGTACATCTCAGCATCCCCAGTGTGTGGGTGGAAGGCTGCCTTGGCACCTGGCACCAGTCCTGATCAATGGGCAGCAATGCTACAAGGGCCCTGAGAACTAGCTCACAGACACCAGGATGTCTGGCTGGCGATGGTGTAATTGGCTGTGGGATGAGTAAGACGCCCTGTGCTCTCTCTTTTTTTTTTTTAACAAACAAACAGCCCCCCCCTCGACTTGTCTTGCCTTTTGTTTTTAACTCCTTCTACCCAATACGCTGTCAAGTAAAACTGAAGGGATCTTTGAAAGCTTTCCTTGCTGGAGTTGGAGAGGCCAGGATGGACGGAGCTGGGAGCAAGCTCTCCATTCTCAAGAAGCAACAGGGATTTTTGCTGGTCATGGATTTACTCCCTTTAACTTTCTAAAGATTCATTTAAACACACACACTTTTTTTTCTTTAAAAATATCTAGGTTTTTTTAGATACCTGAATATTAGCTATAGTAAGGTAACCGAGGGAGGCCCAATTCCTTGATTTTATTGCCTCTAACTTATTTTTAAACCACTCTTTCTAGTCCCAGTTTCCATAGTTGTCTCCCACTCATCCGCCCCCCCCCTTTTCCCACAGCTGGAGTGTCAGAGCCATTGTGGCAGGGCTAAACTATAATGAGCCACATTATCGCCATAGTTGGAGGTGGATGTGTTTTTAATGGCTTGCCTGTCCTCCGTTAATCATGTGCTAAGATGGCATGGTGATGTCTGTACATTTGTGTGGGGAGGGAAGGGGCCAAGTGGTGGTGGAGTTTGCTCCCTGTAATAGTGCATCCCTTTCAGAGCACTTCTTCCTCCATGGGAAATGAGAGCAAGACATTTTTTCTTTTGCACCCTGAAAGGGGTGTTCTGATATTATTGGAATCTCTCACATATTTGTTGATCCCCTTGCACTGCGTTTGCAGTTCAGTGCCATTTAAATATTGCGAGGGTTATGCATTTGTTTTATCTTGCAGGGGTTTTTTATGATGCTATTTCCTGGTTTTAGTAGCATCCAGCACCAATAAGTAGGGCTGTGGAAGAGCTGGCTTCTGAATTTGGGAAGCTCTTGACTTTTTTGGGTATTTATCTTGAGATCCCTTCCCCAAATGAGCTTTATTTTCCCTGAATGTACTGAGCACCCTCGGTGCCAGACAAAGTCAGCAAGAACTGAAAGTGCACAGCTCCTCTGACAAGGCAGGTTCAAGATGGCTCAAGCTGGGTGCCTGAAAGCGGCGGCATAAAAACCACAATTGGTAGCTCTTTTGGAAAATGTTAGTAAAACAGGTTAATTACTATCTGGGATTTTCAGGGTCTTGGAGGGCATTTGGTGGTTTGGGGGTTATTGGGAGTGGAGGGGGGGGAGGAGAAGAGACCAAAGTGTCACATGGGTCTTTTGATGATTAAGTGCTACAGGGGAAATGATTTATTTTAGTTCCTGTGCAAAACTGGGCTAAATTTCAAGGCTTTTGAATTGGCTTCAGGGCTCCTGTATAAAATACAGTATAATCATTAAGAGGCCTTGTCAACAATCCATTTACCTGTCAGTACAAGCACAATTTTGGAATTGCCTTTGCTCACTTATGCTTCCTTTTTTTCCAACCTTTTTCCATCAGATGTAGCCAACTGGATGTCATATGCTAAGGTCATTTGTGGTGTAGCAGCATTTGCAGATAATTATGGAGAGATTCAGTCTGGCTCTAGGGCTGCTAGACTGCAGCCAGAGGCAACTAATGTAGTAAATTTTACATTGCCCATTGAGAAAATGAATGGATGATCCTGTGTCTAGTTCTGGGTATTTTTGCTTGTCACTGTTTCTGCGTCAGCTGCATGTGGTGGCACGTGTAGGGTGAAGGTGCAAATGTGTGCCCTTTTGTTGCTGTTGCGTGAGTTCTCATATAAAAGTGCATGTGTATGTTTGTGTGCCCATGTTATTTATCCTCTTTGTACCATGTGTCTTCAATTTTGTTGCTATTACTTTGTCTCAGTTTCATTATGTGTCTGTTTGTTCATATGTATGTTCTTGTTTGCACATTTGTTTGTGCGGAGTGGCTGGGTGTTGTGCTGTTCTGTTGTTAGGACTGTGTTGTTTATGTTGCCAGGTATACACTCTAGCTAGCATAGCTGCATCACTTAGGAGTGTGAAGAGGTGTGATCCCTGACCAACACAACTGTACTTGCAGGTGCCTCTCTTATAGATGCAGTTGTACCAGAAATATTTTGCATTTGTCAGCATGATTTCTGTTGCACGTAGGGGTGCTTTCACTGTACTGCTACAAAGTCCAATTTTTGGGTATATTTGCATCCCCCCTGTATATTGCTATTCCAGAGAAGTCCTCAATACTTAGGTCTTTTGCTGGTGCTGTTGTGTGTTGTTTGTGGTGTTGCTGCTTTCCAAAGTGATTCTAGTCTAGCTCTTCCCTGTAGGTGCCAGCTCCATGTAGGAGACAGTTAAAGCCAGAGTGGAGGGAGCTCTGTGTTCTGCAGACCAGCGGAGCAGGTGTGGAGGGACTCTTAAGAAGTCTTGGTGGCTACTCTTACTTCTTTTTGCTTTTAGTTTTGTTTCTTTTTTTATCTCTGTAATCTTTGATCTAGGTGTCCTGCATCTTTTCTCACCTGCTCTCCCAGTTCTCAGCCTTGCTTCTGTTTCTTTCCAGTTAGTTCTTGGTTGTGTTCTGTAGGCATTGGTTTTATGTGTAGGCCCCGCTCTCCTCTTTCTTTTTTCTGTTAAGTTTTCTTGCCTTTTCAACCCATCCACTCTATCTGGAATAGAGCATCTCAAAGCACAGCCTTTGAGTTCTAGGTACTTTCCTGCGATTTAAAACATAAATAATTAAAGTATTTTTGGACTGGAAAAACGGCACCAAATTTCCCATGGCTTGCTTTGGTAGGCCCACGCAGATGGTGCATTATGATTGTCCTTTGCAAGGATAGGCAAGGCTTGTCTTCTCTCTGGGCGCAGCTATACGTGCCAATTTAAGACACATTGGCCATTTCTAAGTTGTGTTAAGGGTGCGCGTCTACATGTGTGCACCCTTAATGTGCCTTAAAAATGGTGATTTTAGGCTATTTTTGCCTAAATTTGATACCTGTAAAAGCAGGTATCAAATTTAGGCACAGATAGCTAAAGTGCCTTAACATGTGTAGATGCGCTGTGTCAAGTGACTTGGGACTACCTTTAGTCCCAAGTTGGTCTACACACCACATTAATGCACCTTGGCGCATGCATGTGTAGACACATGCCTAAATTGCCTTGATGCACATTAAGTTTAGGCGCCTGTAAAAACACGTGTAGACATGCCCTCTCTTTCTCCTTTGTTGATTTGCTTGCACTCTCACAGGTTGGGGCAATATCTGCTTTCTGGCTGCCATTGTCCCTTTGTAAAGACTGAGCTGTTAAGCACTCACAAAGGGGTTGTAGGGCTTGGTCGGTAAGTAGGCCCTATCTACAGTATGGGATCCTGCCCCTCTCCTAGGACAGGGTTCTGTGGGTCATTGATCTGCATGCAGTCTGAGCATACTTTAACATTTCCTCCTCCTATTTCAGATCCCTACAGTTCTCACACAACCGACTATAGTCAGACTAAGAGGATAAAGGAGAATTCTTATGTGTGTATGCACGCACACCTGCAGTGCAGTGTTTCCAGGGCTCAGGCCTCAACATTTTTATGAAGTAGCTCGCTGTAAGGTGGTAGGAGCACTGTGGATTCTGACACACAAATGAGCGCACAGAGCCTCCCACTATTTCACAATTCTTCCCAACCTAGAACTAGCACAACATGTAGCTTTCTTCACAGAACAAGGTTTAGCCAGGTCAAGTGTGCAGCCAAATGAAAGAACAGAAATTATTCATAGTGAAATACTGCAGCACTGAGTGACATTGTAAGATGGATATGGCCATTTACATACTTCACAGCTGTCGCTGCGTAGCACACTGTCCACCTGGAACATTGCAGAAGCAGGGACGGAACCCAGTTTTCTCTGGATCATCTTCACTGATCAGCAGTACAGACCCTTTGATTCTGCACAATGGCACTGACTACTGCTCCACTATCAGTATACAGTAGGTTAAATCAGAAGTCAGAGGGGACTTCTGCCTGCCAGAGGGTTACATTACTATGATTATGTGGTATTGGGGTGGTTTATTTTATCACCTATTAGAAAAAAAATTAATAAAAGCCAAGATGGAAACTATAGTAGAAAACAAATGTCTTGGAGCAACAGCTTACCAGTAAGTTTGAAATCATTTTAGAACTCAGAAGCTAAGTTGCAAAAATGATGCTAATCTTAAAGCAGAATCCTATGTATTTGTGGAGATGTCAGCATTTAAGCAGACATCAGCATTTTTTCACCCAGGAGTGAAAACTGATTTACAGATGTTGCAGATTAAGAAGTAAGAAGTGGAGCATTGTGTGTGTGCGTGCATGCATGAGCGTGAAAGAAAAAAATACATATCTGGTGATTTTGAGCCAACTTTTGTTCTCAGTTGTCATAAATTGGTTCAGCCCTACAGAAAATTGCAACTATCTTCTCCCTTCTGCGCCTGCTCTTCCTTACTGCCCTGTCACTTCTGTGGCTCGTAGATCTGGGACTTAAGTCTGTCCAAAGCTGTAGCATATTTTGGGGACACAAGCAGTTTGATCTTACCTGTGTTGCAGCAATCTAACAGCTGATCCATTCCCCAGAATTTGAACACAGTTATTGATAGCCAGGTTCTAGCCTGAGCTCCCTGACCAGTGAGGGCATGTTTTTGTCTCTTGCGACTTGTATTTAGATCAACACAATAAAAGCGTTCTGTAACTATCTGCAAGCATTTCTATGAAGCTGCTCAGAGCATGTCTAGACAGCACCATGGTTAAAATGCTGGCAGCCACTTGCACCATACCATATCTATACTACACCTCTCTCCATTGTTAAAACAGTGGGAAATTTTAAGCTAAATCTAGTTTTGGCAAGACTATTGAGCCATAGCTTAGTCCTTCAGAAAAAAAATCCATACTCTAGTTAGAGAATCCATATTTAAATCCTGCTGGTGGGAAGTTTCTTCAAAGATAGTTTGATTAGTATCATCTTGATTCTGATTAGTATCATCTTGATTCTAGCATTGAGAGGGCCTATAATAAGAATAACAAAATATACACATATATAGTAGTATTTGCAACATGACAAAAGTATTTAGTGGTGGGACTTAGCCAAGCCAGCAGTGCTAATAGCTTGGCTGTATAGGTCAAAGAAATGCATCTTGAAAGGCACCATTCAGTACTCCTTAAGACTATTTCTTTCTCATATTCAAGGAAAGTAGCAAATGATCTAGCCCTGGAATTTTGTCTCTGTGGTCTTGGAAAAGGAAAATAGTTAAAGTATAAACACTGGTGATTTACACTGGGTCCCAGGTCTAGTCTAGTTATGGAATACTAGCAATCAATAGAACTAATCTATTTTAGCTGAGTGGCTGGGTAAGGCTCATAAATCAAATTGACCTTCATATAAAGAAAGCATCTAAAATTTAATAGCTTAAGATGTTTAGTTTACCTTCATATGAATCTCATTATGTTTGTTAATAGTAAACTAAACTACATTAAATGAAATCTGACTTTTTAAAAATTATTATTATTATTATTACTTTCCAAATCTGGGTAACAAATATCAATGTCTTTGTATGCCAGACCTTTGCATTCCATTCCATGGCTCTAGGCTGCAATCTGCACAATGGTCTTCCATCTACAAAGAGATTCGAAAATAACAGGATTGAGTTGATACTTGTTATTTTTACCTTGGAAAATTATTGTTGAAGTGCATTGAATTCACCATGGGCAACTATGATTGCACTGTGAGGATTCAGAGCCTCACCCTCACCCTTTCTCCTGACACCTGTAGAGATTCAAGCTCTGATTACAGATCAAACATTTAGGTAAGGGAATGGCACAAAAGGTTAGTTTGAATGCAGGCTTTGGGGCTATTTCTGCAGTTCTCAATCAGGCCAGCAGCAGACAAAATAACTGAAGCCCACAAACCACAGACATTTTGTAGTTGTATCAAACTCTTTCCTGGCAATAATATAGAGTGTGCTTGAGACAGAGGACAGCTCTGAGCCAGATTAAACTGGTGTCAGTCTAGAGAAGTTTCACTGAAGTCCATGGAGTTGGTCTGAATTTTCCCTGGTATGTTATAGCAAAGGGTGGAAACTGGAGATGTGTTATTGTTTTAGTCTGTCTGCTTTGGGATTTAATTGGGTTTTAGTTTCAGATGTTCATGAAAGGTCTGTTCCTGAAAGCACTGACCTCAGGGATAGTGCCTACTGCTCTGAGTAGTCCCCTTGTCCCCAGATGGCAAGGACTGTACCCACACATAGGCCTGAGCCTTAGCATCACTGGTAGATGACTAGGTTTTTGTTGTTGTCATATAACGGTTTAGCACAGCCTAGAAAATGTCTGTAAAGATGGGGTAAAGGTTAATCATCATTTTTAGTGTATATGTAAGTACCAAAAACTTGAACACAGACAGCTTCAAATATAGTTGTCATTCTTTGAAAGTGTGTGTGTTTTACTATTGGGGAAACATGCTAGCTCATGGATTTTGGCCCCTAGTACCAAGCTAATTGTGTTGCTTTGACTTCCACTTGGATGAGATAACAAAAACACAGATTGATACAAATTTAGGCCCCAGTCCTGCCAGGCTCGGTGAATGGAACTCCTGTCGAAGCCAGTGGGAATTCCCATGCGTTAAGCTCTTATCGTTGGCTCCATCTATAGTTGGCTGCTATTGCTTTTAATTGGGTTTTTCCAAGCTGAGGATGTAGTATTAAAAGAATCCAACAAGCTGTATCATCACATTTTCCTGCTAAATTAGGACCTGATCCTGCAATCTTTACTCGCACTGAATAGTCTTTACTCATCCCAGAAGTGCTATTAAAGTCAATGGAAATGTATATGCACATACTGATTATATTTATAAGTAAGAGATGCAGAATCATTCCCTAGACTCAGAGTAAACAGCAAATGAGCTAATCAATAACCCAGCCTCTGGCCTTGGTGTTTATTGATTTATGTGCTGTTACCTTTTTTTTTTTTTTTATTTTGCTGGTGTTTCCTCTACTTTTGAGCGTGAGATACCAGCTCCTTTAGTGCAGGCAGAATTGCTTGTTTGTGGGGGGGGTAGGAGGAGGTTTATAGCATATTGTTTTGTGTTGTCATTTTATCCCATGGAGGATTTTTGTGGTGCATGGGGAAGACTTGCACCTCTGTGCCTTTGTTCTCGAGCCTCTGTTCATTCAGTGGTATGGTTTTAAAGAATAAGGTCATTGACTTGGATTGCTTCTTCGTTTCTCAACCCCTGTTCACCAGCCAGTTTGTGTAATGTCCGTCTGAGACGTTGAGTAAGGGCATTGAAATAGCAGACAGGATATCAAGTGTTAGGAAGTCTGGGTTAAGTATAACAGACTTTTCTGGCTGGCGCGGGGGAGCGACCCCCTTAGCTCAATTATAGATCAGTAGCTCTGGGAGCTGGAGTCTGCCTTGATCCCTGGTGGTGGCTACTCTTCCCTGTATGAGTGTGTGTGTGTGTGTGTGTGTGTGTATGTGTCTGTCTGTCTGCATGTCTGCTGTAGGGAGGTGCCAGCTCAGCCTCTCAGTGGCAGGGCTGTTGTCACAGTCTGTAGTAATATCTTTCTTTCTAAGGATTACATACATTCAGGATGATTTCTCCACTGGGAGAATTAAGCAAGTTTAAACTGAAGTGTATTTAGAAAGCTCTGTAGGGGGGGGGGGGAGTTCTGATTTGCAATACAGAGGATGATTTATTTGACTCTTTTAATGGGACAACATCTGTTGGGGCTGTGAGGGAAAACTGTTCCATGTCTTCTCACTGTTGTAACCTGTATCCTTCCTTGCACCCTTTTACCTTCCTGCTCCCCAGGATCTCATTGCAACATGTCTAATGTGAGCCCTGATTCTACAGTTGGGTGTATGAGGATGGACATGTGGCTGGATGATTTTCTAAAGGCTAACAACTTATCTGTATAGCTGTTGCATGCTCCAGTACTGCCTTGAAAATAAGGAGAAAAGTACTTTTTTTTCAGAAGTTTGGGATCTTCTGAGAAGTTGCTGTCACTGCTGCTGTTAGAAGACAAGAATGGCTGAGACTTCCCACGCTGTATATGCATTTAATGAAAGGGCCTTCAGCTATTTCTCAATAGTATTTGTATTGATTCTCAACCATTAGAGAGAAATTTCTTGTGCATTTTCGTTGCACTACAAACCTTGGCGCTGAAATACAGCCAGGGAAGAAAACCTCTAACAATGAACTATATTGATCAAACTTCAAAAAACAAAAATACCATTTTTTGGTCTACTCTGAGGATAGCTCAACACTGTTTACTTGCCTAGTTCCTTCAGCCCCCAGTCTGGCAATCTGATCTGTGGAGGTGGCCCCCAGTGCCCGTGCAGAATCCCAGCAACTACCGCTAGACTCCACAGAGGCATCAAGATCTGCCCACACAGGTCAGGTTGCAGGATTGGGATCCTTAGTAGCTGTTTTTTCTAGTCATTTATTCAAATTCACTTACTCTGCACCTTGGGAATGCTTGGCTGCTTGAATTGCATATATAAACCTTGCAGCTGCTTTTGCAACATACTTCTAGTTAACTAAATTAATTTTGTTGAACATTAAAATGTATAGATTGCACAGTGATCCTTCTGCTCACTAGAAACAGTGGTTGCTGCAGTATACATTGCAAACCATTGATTCCTCTTTACAAAAAGAGACAACTCTGGAAGTTATAGTTCTGTTATACTGTTCTTATGTTTTTATTTGACAGGTATCTTAAAAAAATAAAACCCAAGATTATTCAGCTTTTCATAATTAAATAAACTATGTAACATGGCTGCATCTAGTTTATACCTGAAATAAAATTAAAACATCCTTAAAATCAAAACTTTAATCAGTAGGCTAGAAAAGCAGAGCAATTTGTCTGTATTCTGCTCTGATTTCAATCTCTGAGTATGTGGGAGTTACTCCAGGCTTATATTGATGTTACTTAGGCCATAGTTTGTCCCTTTAATGTATATGAGAAGAGTCTTGTATTCTTTGTTGACAAAATTATGTTCAAATAGTGGTATGATGTAGACTACAATTTTAAACATGTCCAGCACTCGGGACGTGATTCCTGACACCATATTCCAGTGGCACTTTCCACGAATGAAGCCAAATAGTATAGGTCGTCCTTTCATTCATACTGACATGAATTATAGTAATTCCAGGGAAATACATGCATTTGCAAAGGAAATCAGGCCTAAGGGGAAAATCCAGTGCAGGGAGTATACCACTGATTCTTAACCAGGATGTATTGAGATCCTTTCAAGGGTGCTGTGCAGTGCCATGTAATGTTATTATCGCTGCTTGACAGTGTGTATGTAATTCACAAGATAAAACCAGAATTTTCACATAGAAATCCATAGTGTTAAAAACATTCTGACCTGCTAGGTCTTTTTGCATTCTTTGCAATAGAAGAATTGCTCTATTTTTCCATAGTCAAAAAAGAGTGAAAGTAAAGAGCTGGCTTTTTCTGAGGAGTGCCTCAAGTCTAAAAAAGCTGGAAACTACTGGAGTAGGCATTGCAGTCTCGGGTCCATTATTGATATTCCATTGTTCTCCTTCACTAATAGGAAACATACCATACAGTAATGCCTTGTACTCCTATATCAGCTTTTGGTTGTGCTTGGCTTTTTGTCTACCTTCTGCCTTGGCAATTCAGTTTGTTGCAAAACCAGTGAAAAATAATTAACTAAAACTGAGCATGTAAGTGGACATATTTTCCTTGGAGATCTCTGGGCCAGATTCAGCAGTAGACAGTGTTTTGCATGGGTGCAACTGGTAAAATTGTGCAACTTGCACCATTTCCATTGGGTAGTTTGCCAAGGATAAAGGGCATGCCACTCATGTAGGTTGTTCTTTTTTTTTTTTTTTTCTTTTTTAAGTCTGCAGGTCCTAGAGTTTCACACATATGTTCAGATCTTGAATGCATCACTTTTGGGGTATATTTCAAGCCCCCATGCATACATAAGGTGAGAAAATGCAGCCCCAGTAAATGCTCAAAGACCCATAGGCAAATATAAAAAATAAAATTAAAATAGTTTTTGAAGCACAGTTTTTAAGCTAATAATGATTTTAAGAGTCTGACTCAAGATTTTTGCTTGGGTTTGGTAACATGAAGTTATGTTCACTTATACCTGACATGTAACTTACATCACCATTTACATCATCACTGAATTTGCCCTTGTGTCTTACAGTAGTTTGTGACTTTTGCAAGTTAAAAAGAAGCAAGCCCAGATGAGGCTTGAATGAATGGCATCTGCACACCTGTTTAATATTAAAGATCAAGGGTTCGGTGCTTTGTGGCTTTAGCTTGAAATTCAAGTTGCTTTGAGTCATCCCTTTCGTCTTCTGTTTGGGTGGAATATAGGAGTGGCAGTAAATGGCCTGCAGCTAAGAAAGGAAAGAGTTGAATTAATTTTTAGAAATAAGTTAGTTCTGGCATTTGTGTTAGTACACATTTTCATGCTTCTCTTTAATTTTATGCGTTTAATTGTCTGTTACTCAGATAAAGATGTTTAAAATCTTTCCCATGATGATACAGAGCACACAATCGGACAGTAGGAGAGAGCTGGATTCCGAATCGTATTGGCGATGTTTATCAGTGTATGGAGTTATAAATGAAAAAGGTTTGGGGTGTGGGGGGCGTGGGTTGGTTTTTGCCTTTCAGGCCTTATTCTATACAAAGATTGGTACTTTACATGGCCTAATTTCCACTGAGCCAAATCCTGAGGGTCTTCATTTAGTGTTTACTTGCAGCTTAGTATATAGCAAGAATAACTATTGACATCACTGGAGTTTTGCAGCTATATAATTGCTAAGGTTCAGGTCCATGGAAAAAGCTTCAGTTTGCATTGAATCAGCCCTCCTATACATGACAGAATTGGGTCCAGTGCTTTGCTTTAATTCAGGGAAACTAACACTGGATAGAATTCTCTGTTAGGCTGGTGTAAATCTGGAATACAGATTAAAAATAATTTTACCTCCTGTAAATTAATGGAGCTGGGTGAAGTAACAGTTGGTCATTTTTCTACATTTGGCCATTTTTTTACACATGGCCATTTTTTTCTGCATTGGTTTGTAATTTGAGGGTTAAATTACTTTTTAGATTGCTGTTAGCAATATGGAATAACTCCACTTGGCTTCAGTGGAATTACTCCAGTTTGAGAGTAGGATTTTGTGTGAAAATTAAATCACTTATCTATAAAAAAAAAAATGTTTCTAAAAATGAGCAATATGAACAGTTTAACGGGTGTTGGTTGTAGCTGACCTTGTCTGCCTATGAGCAGGGTAAGGCCTTTATTTACTTGTGAAGGCAATTATTGATGCAGTTTTATGCTGTAGTAACTTTTAATTTCAGGGGATTTACACTGATGACTAAGGACAGAATTCATGCAATTGTTTTAAGGTTTATATTATGCCTTCATGCTGTCCATAAGAAGCAGCTGATCCTCATCATACCAGACCTGCTAACCCTTCTTCTCTTAGACATTTGCATGAAAACAGCTCCTTTGTTGCTTGGAAGCTCTCTCTCTAGCTCCCTCTCTTCTCTGCTAGCTTATTCCCCCATCTGAAATCTAAATCCTCTGTGACATCACAATTAGTTGCTGTGGAGACAATTGTGATGTCACAAAGCCAGCGTTAGGTTCTCTGGAGATAAAATATGGAGCAGGGCAGATCCTGTTTTCATGTAAATTTAAAACTAAGAAAGGGAGGGTTGCAAAAAATAAAATAAAATAGTGACTGCATTTCCCAGTTTTTCATGTAGCTCGCAGAGGTTAGGTTCTGCTGGTGGTGATGTCATATTTCCAGCGTAAGAGTGGAGTTACCCTAGATTTACCCAGCGGAATTTAGCTCAGTAATCATATAGAGGATGATCCAAACTGGCTGTCTGATTCTGTTTTGGCAGCAGATGACTGCTGCTGGATTATCTCTTTTGTGGGCTGTTGCTGTAGAAGAGAACAGGCCTCCTTGGAAAACTTTTTGAAAGATCAACATCACAGATCTCCATCCTAAATTACTAGTTTGTAGAAGCAAGGTTGCAATTACAAGCTCAGTTGCTGATCTTCCTGCTCATTTGGACACACACTCAACTTTCTTTTTTCATTTTTTTTTCAAGCTCCTTCTGTAGCCTCTCTGCCCTAGTGCATCTTGGGATTTCCCTTTTGCTGAATGAGCTGCTTGTTTGAGGGGGAGGAAGTGAAGTCCCCGTTGGATTAGGAGAGGATGGGGGTGGAGAGGGGGGGAATGTCCTGTTTCATATGCAGAACACACTGAACCAAAAAAAAAGCTTTCAACAAAACCATCGGTGTCACAGGCTAGCAGAGCAGCTGCTGGCTTTGTTTGGGAGATTATTAATGTTTCAGAGTCTTATGGCAGCTTTTAAAAATGAGATAAAGGATGCAGCTTCCCTTTAGTTAATAAGGACGGGGGGATCCCCTCGCAATTCTGAATACCCATGAGTGGAATGGAACTTTAGATTTTGTCACTGGTTTCCAAAACCTAGTTGGGAGCTCAATGAAAAATCTTTATGTAAAATATTCTTGCTTTCTAGACTGGAAAAAATGAATGATTCTCCTTGTAGTTACATCAGTCTTACCACTGTGTAAATTCTTCTCGACTTCCATAGAAGTTACTCCCAACTGGAGAAGAGTCAGGCCTGATGAGCAGTTGCACTTAAGGGGAGGGTGGGGTGGAGAAGAGAGAGATGTCAGTTTTCCTTTGGAACTTAATTTACACTAATGGAAACCCAGTGTAATGCCACAGATGTGTAAGATCTGTACCAGCCAGAGGAAAGACACTGTGTGCAATTTTTCTTGCATCAGTGATTTCTTCCTGAAGACGGATAGGGAAAGTTTTCCATAATGTTTGGAAGTTCAAGAGAGAACCAAATGTTACTATCAGATTTCTGCCTCTCGCCAGTCATCATTTCTTCACATTAGGTTGTCAGGAAAGGTGCTTAAATTCAGAAAGGAGCATCAGATATGAGAGTTGCCTGGTTAAATAGACCAAAATAATGACTACAGAGGAGTCACTATTCATATCCTATTTTTCCATGTGAAACCCTTGTGTAGCAGAAGTGCATCAAAATAATTTTTACGATTCCCAGTCACCGTTGTCAGTAGAGATGCAAATATGACGGCCTAGCTGTCATTCTTGCTAATACTAGTGTAAGTGCATTGAAAACAATACAATTACAAACATGTGGATGATGGCATCAGCATCATATGTATTACAGTTTGATTTGAGAGTTTGGGGGGGCTTTAGGGTCTAATGGCAGCTGCTTGTGTTGGTTGTTATACAAGTTCTGCACACTCTAGCCTCCAGTTCTTAATATTGCAAGGATTTATTGGTGCTCTTTTTGATTTAATGTGTGTGCTCTTGTGTTGCTGGTGTAAGAAACTGTATTTGTGGGAGGCAATGATTAAAGGATACAATTCATTTAGATTGCTAAATCTGTTTTTCAGGAGAGTTGGGATTTACAGAGCTTTAATGTGATCTCACTTTGTATTGGTTTTTATAATACTGCAACCCCACCAACTTCCAGGGAGTCGCTACTGATTTGTAGCAGTTTAAGGGTTGAATTGGTACCATAGCTTTAATCCTTTTGGCTGTGATATAAATAAAACTGATGTCTTCTATGCAGCTTTTAGCATGCTTTGCTACCGTTTCATAAGTCCAGAACTGACAGAGTTTGGAGAATAATGTAATATAATAATAACAACCATGTTGCAATCTCAAAGTATCTCTGTCACAAAATCACAGCACATGGAGATGGAAAAAACCTGTCAAAAATCAGGCTGGCATACTCTATTTAGGTGGTTTGCATGACACATCCAGGATCTCAGCTTTCATTTAAATATAAAAGTTAATTTACAATCCTCTTGTCTGCAGCAATAACCTTTGAAATGTGAACAGAGATTAACCAACATGGTGATGTCTGACTGAGTCTGCAGTCAGCCTGAAAAAATCACTCCAGGGGTAAATTCCTTTGTTCCTCTGTGTTGTGTAAGAGTTAATGGTCCCGACTTAGTGCTCTCGTCCGGTGGTCCCATGAGCGCCTCTGAGTTTTTGTCACCATGAGGAATTAAAAAATTTAAAAGCTAATGTAGGCAGGGAGAGCAAAGTGTGATGGTTCCCGTGAGTCAGTGAAGTTTGGAGACCACTAGCCCACAGAACTTCTCTGAGTGAGTTTGATGCACCCCTGTCCAAGAGGCTTAGGCCAGTTTGTTCATAAATGTCAGTGCCACAGCCAGTGGGTCTTAAGTGTGCAAGCTCTGGTAGATCTCTACATTTTTCCCCTTGATAACTAGCAGAAAATGTTCTGGATAGCATTTCTCCAAATTGACCCTTACATTCCCCTATAAGTTTAGTGCAAAAGAAGAACTGGGACCGACTCTTCACCCATCATCTGGAAGCTTAAATGTTAGTGTACAGGACCTGATTCTCTTAAAAAATAACCGTTTGCCCAAAAATAGCTGGAGCTGTGTGCGTGGGGTAGTCGGCATTGTGGGAAGTTGAAATGCCCACGCGCATGGGTGCATCTGTTTATTTTTTGCAATTTTTTTTTTTTTTTTTCAAAAATGTAGTTGGTCTACTAAAAGATAGAACCTCTACCATGAGTTCTGATTGTGCTGCCATTTATGGTTTCTGCTGGTTTGTCCCAGGGTATTGTTTTTGGGCTGGAGGATGCTTTTGAAGCAGTTCCCAGGTATAGTGACCCAAACATGTACAGCAAAATAAATAGCTAAGAATTTCAGGCTGAAACTTTTAGTTCCTTCGGAAGCTGCTGGTGCTGCCCAGGGCTTTCAGTTTATTTTACCTGCAGTTTTCCTCTGTCTAGGGAGGGGCTTGTGTACTGCCAAAACCATTCATATTCTGAGTTGAATGATATTCAAATGAAGTCAATTAAGCAAGGGGGTTTTAATTAGCAGTTGAAGTTCATGTGTGAAGAGCCTTGCCTTAATTACTTGACAGTTTTGTTGTAAATTTGCTAAGTTTTTTTTTTTCCACAGAACTATCAAAACTGTGATTTTTTTTTTTGATTTTTTTTTTGTAACATTCTTAAATACTGTGAGCATCACCCAATGTGTCTGACCTTCACGCTTTTTTTGTCTCCTTGTACAAAGCTCTTTTCAAAGCTGTGGCGACAAGGTAAAGCTGTGTTAATTGCCTCCAATTAAAACATTTATTACATTTCCTTACTTTTTTTTTTTTTAATTAATTTAGGCTTGTCTGTACTGAGTGTAGTAGGGTTTGGGTTCCTTTTGGGTTTTTTTTCTCTTGTCGCTGCACATATGTAACTCTCCTATAGTGGCAGGGCTGTGCAAAGTGCAGGTTAGGTGTAGAAGTTAAAACGCAGTAAGCTGCATCTGTGCACATTGCTTTTTACCCATGTGATGCCTGCCTAGTCTAGGGGTTTGTAATGGTGTGGCAGTAGTTTAGCTGCCATGGGGGAAAAAAAAAGTGCAGACAAGCCTCTTGTATTTGGTGCAAAACTTCCTGGAGTTTGAGACTTGGCTCAGGTTCCCTGACCTGACTTTCTTTTTTTGGCATGAGAGAGCATATGAGAGTGACTCTGCTCTGTTTTGTGGTGCTCTGAGGGCGGCTTCAACTATCTGATTTACTGGGTGACATTGACATTAGCCTAGCACCCATTTTTATCTTTGGACACATGAAGGTGACCCTGTCCATGACTGAGGTGGGGAGAGGAAAGGGCACAAAGAAGTGAGTTCACCACCTTAATCTGCCTCCCCTTTGAACAATAGTCCTTAAACAGGGCCATCAAACAAAGACATTAAATGCTTGAAGTTCTCAGTGGCCTTGAGAGTCATTGTGTTCCAGTTTTAAAAGACCTTCTCCTTGCTCTGTGGATTTACGGAACATAGCTGCATTGGCATCAAGGGTGATTCACACTTAAAGTGAGATTCATGCCCTGTATTTGTTGTATTGTTTATTTTAAAATTGGGGCTGTTTTGGCCTGATTCCATGAGAATTCAGACTAAAGAAAAGGTTTATTTTGCAATATTAGGAAGTATATATTTTACTGGAACTCAGTGTCATTTAATGGAATTCCCTTTGCAGAGCAGGCCTGAGTCCTGAGTATCTTAATATTACAGGCAGGCAGCACCATACGGTAGGGGCAAAGCCTTATGCTGGAGCCCAGCGGTCCTCCCAGTGTGCTCATGGGGCTGTCTGTATCAGTGGGCGAGGGGGTTCTCTCCTGTAAGGAACTGAAAATGGCTTTTGCTGACCCGAGAGCTGTGCGGTGGTAGATCTTGGTTACTTTTGCTTTCTTAGGCACCCCTGTTCAGAAACCCTTAGGATTCTTGGCAGAAATTAAATAAAACATGAAACACAATTAACCTAAATAAGCATCCTGTCCACAAAAAGTATAAGGGAGGAACAAACAGAAGCATTGCTGCCATTGCCTGTTATCTGGATTGCATATCAAAACAGCAAACAACTCTACTCAGTATAGACTAAAAGGCGGGCAAGAAAGGTCTAAGCCACATGTTCACCACCGATGTGGTAGAAAACACTCTAGGCTTCAGACTGCACATGAATCATTTGCTTCCCCCCTGTCCTCCCCCTTTTAAATTTTACCCCAGTGATATATTTTCTTTCATACTTCCAGCCCAAGGATCTCAAAGTGTATTTATTGCAAACGCTGGTGTATTTAGCTTGTGGAATCCATTCAGTGAAGTATCCGGACCTGAAGTGCCTTGCCCCAAGACATGTATCTGAGTCAATGGTAGAGCTGTGGGAACCCAGGAGTCCTGACGAGTCCTGTGACTTGACCACAAGACATCCTCAAGCTATTATAACTTTTCTGCCAAATGCTGTCTTCAGCTCCAAGTCCATAGGAACTATGCATGTCTATGTGAAGGCAGAATTGGCCCTCCAGAACAGAAGTCATTTTATTATTGTCTTGGCTTCCCATAGCACGTAATTACAGTGGTATCCAGAATATCTGAAACTACACAGTGATCCACCTTTACCCTTACAGAAAGAGCAGTATCAGCATCGTATCTTGGCTTAATTTTTGTTCCATAGAAGCCCCAAAGGGCTCACCAACTATGCATAACCCCCAGGACTGTACATAAACCAGCTCCAAACCTTTTTTGAGCAAAACTGCTATACGGGGGGTGGAGGGTGGGGGTTGCTTCTGGAGATGCTAGGGTTAGTTAGCAGGCTCATCACTCAAACATATCAGCTCTTCTTGTGGGTATGCTGAACTCAGAGTCTCTGGTGTCTGTATCACAAGACTATTTTTCAGATCATTTGAAGTTCAAGTATTCATTAAAGTGGTGCCCGGCAGCTCTCTGTATTTGCCTTTTTCATTAGAAACACCTTCCCTATCTCCTTTTCTGGAACAGTTTATAACCTATCTGTTTCAATTTGCTTCAGGCTGAAAAATTGTCATTGGAGGTGAGAAGGGGTTTCCCTTTTCACATTTTCAATTAATTTGTTTGAGTGGAAGGGAAAATATATAATTCCACCTTCTTTTCAGTCTTCTTCCTAATGAAAAGTACCTAACTTTTAAAGCTGTGAGTTTTTGAAGTGTTTATGGCCATAGTTGGTTGTTTAGAACACTTTTTTTAATTTTGAAGGAGACTTTAGATAGCTTTTGAACTCAGGAGCTGGTGTCTCCCATTCAGCTCCCCCCCCCCCATTTCCTTTGGCTAGTTTTTAGGGACTGCTTACATTTTTCTGCTTTTTAAGTAACTAGGAAAAAATTATGCCCCCCCCACCCCACCCCACCGCTCCCCTTGATTATAGTCACTGAAGTTAAAGCAGATCTTTGGTGAGAGCAGAATCCAAACCAATCCATAATTTTTAAATTTTTGTAGAAAAGTGATACTTTATTGATGGACCATTACCAATGTGTGGAGTCATATGCAACTGCAATACATAAATCAGTAGAGCCAGAAATACTACAGAAACCTTCAGTGTGTACAGTCAGTGCTTAGGCTCATATTCATAACTGTCTGTTTATTTGAGGAATGGAGTATATAGCACATCTGTAAAATGTCAGTGAGAACCACACAATGAGTCAGTGACAGAATCATTAATAGAGTCAGTGACAGAAACATTAATAGCACCTAATAGATCCGACTCCCATTTATGTGTTTAACAACCTGAGCTTGCTTTTAAGCTGTTGTCGAGTCATTGGGCTGTGTCCCGTGGTGAGCTGTTTCTGGTCTGTGTGTGGAAGGCAAGCCGACACTCTTGTAGGCTTTATGTTGAAGAATGACGACTTGTGAAATGAGAGACCAAAACTTCTAAAAAAAAAAAAAAAAAACCTATAGAAAGAATATGGATTTGCATAATGATGCAAAGATTCCTAAATTACAGCAAAATCAAAGCACTTAAATTATGGGCCAGAGTCTATTAATGTGCTTAGGTGCAATTCTATTGGTTTTAATGGTGTTACACCCATTTTCACCTGCAAAGTATACTTGAGTGTTGTTCCATAAGAAGCAAAGATTTTTCAAAGCCGGAGCTGAATTGCCAAGCAAAGTTTCTTTACTGGTTCTTCATGGCCATAGTGACCTCAAGTCAGAGCCTTACTAATTTTATGCATTGCACCAGTTCTGCTGATCTCCCTCCCCGTCTGCTTGCTGCAGGATTGAGCGCTGCAGTTCTGCCACACTGTGTGATACAGAAGATATTGTTCCAATCAAAGCATTTCCCCCTGGCCTCCCATGTGTATTATATTACAGGTAGTATTTCATGCAAAGTTCAGAGAAAAAGCTGCCTCCTGAGAACTCTCTCCAGGTACCAGTCAGGTGATGAGTGTAGGGGGGCTAAGGGTTTGGAAAATATGTATATACAGGTCTCCCATTAAGGAAACATGAAGCTCACTCACTCCCCATCAGGATAACTGTAGAGCACAGGCAGCAACCCTATGGTGAATGAAAGGGTCCCATTCTCATTATGATGAGCCAGCACTCACATCTGTAGCACCAGTATGGGGTTACAGAAGCTACAAAGGGAGGTATTTGGAGAGTGGGAGAAAGGGTATCTAGTAATGGTGTTATATGCAGTCTAAGTAGGAGTGGGGTGCTGAGCAGGTATTGCTCAGGCAAACTGGTGCCTAGGCGCAAAGTCAGTGTTATGTTGTTTCATTAACAACTTGGACGGTAGGTGTCGTGGCCTTGTAAGGGAGCATCCCACTGCTTTGGCCTCCCAGCAGGATTGACCCACAAGGAGCTTTGAACCCGTTCGTGGTGAAGCGAAATAAGTCTGTCTTTGTTCATCACAACAATGTGCTAACTGCAGTTTCTAATAGCGTTTATTGGCTGTAGTAAAGCTATTTCCCAACTATGGATATATGTATGTGTGTGTGTGTGTTTGTGTGTGTGTGTGTCTATACATGTAAAGAAAAGGCTGTGGTACAGCAAGGATACAGTTTTTGTTTGCTGTTTAGTGTCTCAGATTTATAGCGTGCACTACAGTGACAGCTTAAAGAGGAGTTTCTTTAGACTCCAGTTTAGCCCTTTTAACTTTCCGTCAGCACAGTTAGAAATTATGCTCATTTCTCTTCCACAACACGCAAGCCTCCATTAACTTTACTGTACAGTTGATGGTACAGTAGAGACATTCTCAATTTAAAGCTTTTAGATTGGAAGAAGTGGTTTCCACCAACTGAGAGTTTGAGAGACATGGATAAAAAACTACCGCATTAGTTCTAGTGACTGAGTCTCACATCTGTGCATCTCATAGAGTATAGATTTTAAATAATTTAACAAATGCACAGAGTAATGTCTACAGTAGTAGCATTGTTAGAAACACTCTACTCAGCAGACAGCCAGTCTGGGCAAAAGGCAAGGATGCTCACATTCAGTATTCCATCATGTCATTTGACTAAGGGATCCTGTTAAAAGATTTACAGTAGCACCAAATGTGGGAAAGAATACACACTATTAAGAATCCTTTGAGGAATAAAGGCAGGGGAAAATGGAAGAGAAACTTTCTCAAATCTGAACTCTTTATTTTCCGCATCTGTGTTTGGGAGCAAGATTGCTTCTGTAAAATAAAATTGTTTAAGAAAAATAAATGACATTTAGAAGCAGGTTCCTATTTTGGAGATGTCAGTCTTTTGTGTATTAAGAACAATACGAAGTTGAAAGAAAAGACTGCAATACAAAATGGTTTTCAGTTCCCACTTCTAATGCCTCGTATTTAAAATAATTCCCGATTGACTTCACAACCTAAATACAAAGTAGGGGAACCAGAAAGTGATTGGAAACTAATGTGCAAGGGACTAGCTATTTTGTTTTCCAAGCTAAATGAGGGATAAGCAAAGTAGATGAGTAATTTAATTTAGCTTTAAAAAACTTTTCAATTCTAATGATCCAAGGCAGTGTTAGTAAGAGTGGATAAGGATTTTTTTCCCGGTTCGACATAGTTTTTAACCTATGCCGAGCAGTGTGTTTTCAACATGTTACTGTGCTCCCCAAGTGGGTGTTTTAGTATTCACGATTCTGGAGGATGTTTCTCTAAGCCTTGTGTGACTCTTTTTTTTTTTTGCAAAGCAGTCCCTTATTCGGAGCTGGCTGCTGTCCTGGTGCCAGGACCTCCATTCACAGAATTTCTTCCCGGCTCAGCCAGGGCAGCCCTTTTGTTGAGCCTGCTACAAGGTTGTGTTCCCATGTGCTGCGAAGGTGCTGACACATGACCTCCTCACACAAGAAATACTAAATATCCTGCCCCTTCCCAAACTTGTCACGCACCCACCCATCACCCCCTTTTCAAGAGCCCAGATGGTAAATAACAGCGGGAGGTGAAAGGGGGGCTTTGTCTCCATTCTCAGGCCTGCTTTAAATATTCTGTGTCTGTCTGTTTCCCTCTGCCTTTCCCACTCTGCCCATAAATTAGCAAGCCAGATCTCTGATGAGAGAAGACAGAATGCCCATAAGCTGCAATAACATCGCCCACTCGAGACAAGTTTTTTTTAAAACAGTCTTAGCATTTGCCTTTGATGTGCCTGAGGTATGCTTTCTTTCAGGAGGAACTTTTCTGAGCCCTGCAGCCTTGACACAGAGCCCATACTCCCAGTGAATTCAGGCTGTGCCTTACTGGTTGTGTGGCATCTACACCAACTTAAAATGAGCCCAGGTACTCCAGCAATGTCAAGACCCACAAGGACCCTGCCAGGTTGGGGCCCTCATGATGAAAGAGCTCACAAATAGCTTCCCTGTCTGCTGTGGGTCTGCCATGTGGGAAAGGCGATCTAAGGGTGACCTGATAGTAACCTGCCCGTTGAGCCAGTGTGCGAGCAAGGTTGTGAAAAGGGCACAGACGCAGCCAGTGGAGACGTGATGACAGACCCAGCGGTCGCACACCTCTCCCAAGGCAGTACCCGCACATACAGCAATAAAGCACGGTGCTGGCCCCTGCGCTCTATCCTCTATGGACACCTCCACACACAGAAAGGAGGAGTTGCCTTCAGCGGTGGTTTAATAGAATTCGGCCTTTCCATTCTGCGCCAGTCTAAGTGATCTGGCTTGAGATGAAGTTGTTTCTTCCCGTACCAAAAACGACCCAGCAGGGTTTACGCAACATCTGGTGGATTGTTTTGGAGCGGGAGGGAGGGTGCTATGGAAGTCTAAGGTTATTATTGCTGTCATTGTTTGCCTCCTAAAACTGAACACTGGACCCAGTTACGGCTACAGGAATGTGACTGAGCACACAATTTGCAGTGTGTTTCCAATTCGCAGCTGGTGTGAACCTGGTGACTTCTACTAAATGATGCTAATTTACACCGTGTGTGTGTGTGTGTGTGTATGGTCCTTTTTTTTTAATTAACTCTCTTTTAATTCCTTCCTTCCCCAAACCAAACAGCAAGGTATTCTTCCCTGAGCCTGAGGTCTGACATATCATTGTGAGCAAGTGTGAGATCAGCCCTTCTTCCTGGTGACCTAGGCTGCTGCTAAAAGTAAAGTAATGACTCTTTCCAGTTTCAGTTGATTGGAGCTGAGAGGCTGGTGAACTGAAGTACTGAAGGTTTAATGAATTCCCTGGGTACTGAGGTTACCATTCTTTTGTCTATCTTTGTTTTAAACTGTTGAATATTAATAGGTTGGGGGGAGGTTGCAAGGTCTGGTTACATGTCTAGTTCTTGAAAGGAGGGTATTCTCTCTCTTTTTTGTTTTGTTTTGCAAATATTGTTGTAGGAATCCGGCGTGGTTGCCAGGCTCCTACCTAGCCTTTTAGATGCCATGCGAATGTCAGCTGGGAAGCTGATGGGAGGGATATAAAGGAATAATGCCTTTTTGCAAGTGTCACGGCTCCAAAACCTAGAGCGATTCTGCCTTTGACCATTTATTAATGAGCCTCTCTTTAACTGATGAGAAGAGTTGTCAGGGAAGAAGGGAGAGAAGCGCCTTGTGCACCATGCGATGGATGGAGAATATTCTACTCTCCATGTGCAATCTTTGTTCCAAACTGCATGTGTGTGCGCTGCTTAGCCAAAGCTTTGGCCACTTCTGGGATGTGCCCTGCATTTTCCCTATACCAGCTTTCCAGATGTAGTTAATACAGTAAATGTGGAACAACACAGGTCTAGTGGATACAGTTCTCAGGTGCTCAAAGGGAGGTGTAACCACATCTTATACTACCATGGGACATGAACCTCGTCTTGCATATGTGTGCGACCACTTTGGCTTTACTAGTTACTCCAGCTTTCCAAGGGTATGTGAAAGAAGAGTCGGGTCACATGCACAATTGAAGTATGTACATAAAAACGGCAGGCTCTTCTTAGAGGGAGGCAATGGGAATGTTCTGAAATTGCCATTTAAAGAAGTCAGTTTCTGATACAGCTGCTTTGTAAATAACTCAGCCCTTTTTATATGGAATCAATATTTAATTAAGATAGACTCTTTTTATGTAGATTTGTCTTTTTCCCTGCTTTAGATAGGTCCTTTCAGCAAGGGATAAATAGAAGAATTAGCTATATAGCAAGGGAGGAAGAAGTTGAAAAAGCCCTGTCAAGTGTACAAACTAAGGAAATAAAAAATGCAGGGATCACTTTTTTCATTTTTTATCTGTCATCTATCTCATGCAGAAATTTGATTTGAATGTGAATGCTTTCCCCTTTCACCTAAAAACAACATACTAGATAATATAATATTTGGAATAATCGGTGCTCCTACCCGCGCCAAACGACATGCAGTCCAAGAAGACTTCTCCAGCTCTAGTTTCTGTGCTTCGTTGAACTTTTGCTGTAGTAAAATGCCATTCCATACACAGAAAATTTGACCATTGAGAATTAGTTCATTTTCTTTCCTTAACACTTTATTAGGTTGTTGCTCTAAGCCACAAAGTTTGAGAGAGCATTTTTCGTTTTTACTTCTAAAAAGGCTTCTGATGGATGAAGCCCTAAAATGAATAGAAAGAGTGTCTCTCTTTTCTTTTTTCCTCCTACTCAACACTCACACACAGTCAGCCCTGGGGTCTTTTCTTCTTTTCTTTCTGTGTGGTTGGCAGAAGAGAGAGAGAGAGAGAGAGACAGTGTCTGGGCCCCTAGTGCTGTCATGAGAAGAATAGTGGTGCTGTTACCGCTAAATCTGAAGGGACAAGCTTGTATATACACGCTGCAGCAGCCAGTGGGCTGAATTAGTGGTGTTTAGGCACTGCTAAGCGGCTAATTGAGTCACTGGTACTTGCTGATTAAACCAGCAAATCCAATAAAGTGTAGACGTGCATGTTTATGTTTGGGTCTGTGATCTATGAAAAATATGCGTGCAAGATTTGCATTAACCCTTTCCATTTTCTCCTGACTTTATTAACTTATTCTTTTAAAAACATGATTTAATCAATGCATTGGACCATTTTATTCCAGCGTCTGCCTGTTGGGAGTAGAAGTGGCAGAGAAGGCAATCAAATGAGTCCTCCCAGGATTGGTTTACCCTGTCCCAGTTTTTTTTTTTTCAAACAAAGAAGTCAAACCTGCCATTAGCTGAACAGGGCTAGCCAGAGTTTTGAGTTGGTTATAATAGGGAAAGAGCCATGCATCTTGTATCACGTAGGTATCAGAGGGTGCATGATAAATCTGTGCCACATACGTATGACAAATGAGGCCTTAGTTGAAATTCTGGTTAGCATTCACGTCAACCCACTCCACCTTCATGAGAGTTGTGTTAGTAATACACACATGCTGGTTGCACCATGTCTCCCAAACGCCTAGCTTTGCAAATACACAATTTGCCTACTATATAACATGATGAGGATTAAAGCAGGGTGGTGGGGAAAACCTAGATTTAACTCTCCCATAGAAGAAAAATATTTAATTTTTTTTCAAAGTTGGGCTAAATTTAATACGAGCATGTTGCAGTAGGCTTCCTAGTGCTTAGGGCCTCTACAGTTAAATATAAATCTGTTGTATGTAGGTACATAAAGATGGGAGAATCTGGTTATGCTTTTTGCTTATGGTGGTTTTTTAATTGTTTGTTGCTCTGTTGACTTTGCCCTCAAGTAGGAGTATCTCTACCAATATATCTGGAGCAGAATTAGGCTCTTCTGTTTTTCTTTGAAGCGCAGGTGCTCTCAGGGAAGTTGTGCTATGGGCTTATTGTCCTGAGTGCTTGGTTGGATTTAATTTTGCTTTTAGCTTTAAAAAGAAAAGACACTTCTCATCAAATCCATAGGATATGTGTCAAAAAAACCTGTGAAAACTAGAGGAGAATGGTGGGGTCAAAATCTTGTGAGCTGTTGTGGAGAGATTGACAGTGTGGAAACATGAGTGTGGAGGGGTGAGATTAGGATGGTCAGGAGCAGATGAGACAAAGGAGTCTAGAGAATGGCAGCAGAGGGGTCAACAGCAGCGTGCATCTCGTGCAGCCCTTGCATCTCGTCTAGGGTGAAACTTGAGTATCAGGAAGCAACGTTCTGTGATGGCAAACAAAACGTGACAGTTGTCAGCTAGTTCTAGCGTTCCCCCTTCTCCCCCCCTCCCGCCTGCTACATATCAGTGGATGCTTTGGAAATCAAGTCTGTTCCTGCCTTCAGAGTTTACAGCAAGAAAACACTTGCAGGCACAAGCACCATTTCAGAGGACTTTTGAGGGAGAAGTTGGGGTTGTAGGACATCCTCCAATACATTTGTGCACCCTTGCCCACAACGTGAGTGGGTGGGGTGGTCAGTACCTTGTGATTCTTACCCAAAGAGCATTCGACTTTACCGTAATTCTAATAGACAATTGCTTTTAATCTTTTTTTTTCTTTGTGCATGCAAGAGTGCAAGAATTTCCCACCGATTATGGGCAGGCCTGGGCTGGATCAGCTCAGAGTCCATTCATCCCACCTCTGAAATTGCTCGCTGTGTGTTAGGTGTGATTTGTTCTTGGGTGGCAAGAAAGGGAACTCTTTCCCTTTGTTATAGTAATCTTATGAAAGCTGTGGGAAGGCATTGCTGACTAGTGGGCAGGGCACAGGACTAAGTCAAGAGACTTTGGCTTTAGTCCCAGTTCTTCTCACCATTTTGTTGAGTGGCCTTGGGCCAGTCCCTTCACCTTTCTGTGAAACATTGATAGTAGTATTCAGCTTCCTGCCTTGCAGGTTTGTTATGAGGATCTTTGTGAAAATGCTGCAAGTCCACACAGTGCAGAGTATCGTGGTTGATACTTGTAAGAGGTGCCCAGCCAAAGACCCTGCTGCGCTGCCCCCCCCCATTTGGAAGCTTGCTTCAAAGTGAAGCAAAATGGAGCAGGTTGGCAGAGATGCCCTCAGCACCTATCGACACCCTCTAGAGAAGGAAAAACACTATATCTGTTTATAATCACGGGCACTTTCCAAGAACTTGTGCCCTTCTGTTTGCTCTGGTTATTTTGGCAGCTTTTGAGGCTGGTGCCTGCAAAGGCTCCTCTTTAGGTAGGTCTCTGCTGGGGCAGTGGTAGTGCTCCCACTGAGTGCCATGCAAATCCAGCATATTAGGTACCAGGCTGTATGTATGTTGGGGGGAGGAGGGGAAAACCCAGGTAATAAGGAAAAGTTTCACTTGAGTTTTATTTTTGTATCCTGACAACTGAGGTTTTGCAGAGGAACAAGCAACATGCAGACCCAGGAGGGGGTTTCGCAAGGGCTGTCTCTTGGGCGTCAAGTCTTGTGGTGTCAAGAAAAACTTCCTCTTTTAATCAATACTGCAGTGCAGCTGTGTCTCCTTGAAAGGGTGGTAAAGCCGGGGGAGGGCAGGGAGGATGATCTGGCTTGTCATTAATTAAACGGAAAAAAAGAAGTGAGATGTGATGATCCTTCTCTGTAGCCCTGCCCCTTTACGCTGGGTTAAAGGCCGGGAGCATTGAGACACCAAGAGCGCTGTGTCGCACTCAGAGAGAATTACCTTGGTGCGGAAACAGAGCAAGGCGGCTGTAAGGCTGCCGTCTGAGGGCTCCCGTGCAAGCTCCTGTGTGCGGAGGGTTGGGTCAGGGATGGGAGTGACATGCCAGGGATGTGGCCTCAGCGAGTCGTTGCAGCAATTTCTTGGCAGTGGGGAGCCAGAAAGCAGTCAGGAACAGGTTAGATGGGTCCTCAGGTACCATGCAGAGAATTAGGCAAAGGTTTTGAGGACTTGTAGATTCTGTTACTCCTTCTGCCATTATCCACTCTTTGTTCTCAGGCACAGCACTGCCCGGGACTTCGGTTTCCCCGTCTGTGAAATGGGAAAACACTGACCTGCTGCCACAGGCAGTTGTGTGGCTCTGAGTATTTTAAGAGCCCCTGAAGAAGGGTGTTAGGCAAATGCAAAGTCCGTTCTAGTACGCTTTTTTATCCCACTCTCACTCCCTGTACATTTTCTCTTGATTCATTTGGTTTTCTACTGGCATCTACCCATAGAGATTCCTTCTCATCTATAAAGATACAGTTTCTGCTCAGAAAGCTTGCGGTCTAAGATCTTAGCTCAAGATGTAGATGAGGTAAGCATTAATTTAATGGAAACCTATAGGAGGCTTCAGTTTGGTTTACTTTTGGTCTGTTCCTCCTTTCTGTTCTGACTTCTACTAGTTAGTGCCTTTGGCAAGGGTGTTTACACACATTTCTCAACATTCATTGTATTTACTGTGCATATCATTAAAAAGTGAAGCAGTGATGTGAAGAAGCATAGATATAAATCACATAAATAAATGAACAGGCTAATGTAAAATGGATTTAGAGTGATGGTAATACAGTCACGTACACGCCAGAAGTTACAAGAGTCCAATATCCTCATCTCTACCATTCATGGTCCCTTCAGGTTGGATGAATGGTGAAGATAGGTCTGAGTTAGAAGTGTTTTGGGCTGTCTGATGGCACAATTTTAAGGCTACTTTTAAAGGAGTACTTTTTTGAAAAAACTGGCTACAAAAAGCATGTCACATTAAAAACAAAAAAAAGCAGTGCTGTGATTTGTAACATACTTGGGCATTTTTTGCCTCTGCTTATTCCTGTAACTGTTTCCTCCCCAAGTTCCCTAAGACCTTCTCTGGGAGTTTTGCATAAGCAAGGAGCACAGGGTATGACACCACATCATTGAGCTGTGTGAGGTTGAGACAAATAATAGCGCATATGCTGCTTGTTGACCTTCACTGAGGTTGCAACATTTCCTTGGTCAGAGGACCTCAAAAGCTAGAGACTGGAAAAATCCTGGGAGGTCAGTTAGCATGTGAAGTTGCATCTGGATATGCCCAGCCATCTCCTGAGCTGACAGTCTTTGTGCCAGGATTGTCCCATGTGGCTCGTCTGTAGGACAGAAGTGTTGTTTCTTCTGTGGCCACGGTTCAGGGTTATTCTCGGTTGCGTGGTTGTAGGGTGGTTGGTTTTTCAGCAGCTTCTGTCCCCATTCCACGCTGCGTCTTTTCAATGACAAGCATATTTTTTACCCTAATCCTGCAGATCTCGTGCATCTATAAAACTTTACTCGTGTGAGTACAGCCATTCCTCACTTAACGTCGTAGTCATGTTCTTAAAAAATGTGACTTTAAGCAAAACGGTGTTACACAAATCCAGTTACGTCACACTAGTTACCTACTAGCAGGCGGCGGCCAGACAGTGTCATAACCGAACACTGCGCAACCTTAAATGATCATGTTCTCTACTAGATCAATGATGTAATAATGAAACAACGTCAACCCAGACGATATTAAGCAAGAAGTACCTGTATGTGGGTAGATTTCGATAGAATTACTCAGGAGAGCAAAGTTGACCGTGTGCTTAAGTGCCTGCAGCCTGTATAAATGAAGCTTTTATAACACTTTTCAAGGTTTGGATAGCTGGGGGTTTTTTAGTGTAGGTGTTTTGTTTTGTAAGAGAAGCAGAACACTAGCCACAGTAGTTTAATTGTTATGAACCACGTTTTGCTTGCAATAGTCTCAGCTCAGAATTCAGAATATCTTTTGAGGAAAGAAAAATGAGTGTTGGGGAAGGGAGAACTAAATTCAAACTGTGATTCTATTTTTTTTTCCCTCCATATATCACAAAAAAACAAATCCACGCTCCTTGGATGCAGAGTAATTCTGTCCCTGACTGCAAGCAACGGGCTGTGTACAAAAGGGAAAAGTCTAGTTGGTTTTCACTAGAGCAGGAGTTGCTGACTGATTTCTCTCTTCATTTCAAAGTTCAGGAGGTTTTTGTTGTTCATCGTGGCCCTTTGTATGCCTTTTTACCCCTGAAACACAACCGTGGTCGTCTGAGGGTCATGTGATCGCAGTGGGGTGATCCATGTTAAACAGACAGAGGTGACGTTGTAGACGATGGCTATTTTAAAGAGGCAGCATTTTTTTTAAATGTCCCCCAGGCCTTATTTCCTGGAGTAGATTTCAGATTCTTCTTCTTTTAATAATGAGCCAAAGAAGTGCCTCATTGCTGTGAGAAACATCTAGGCAGCGATTCCCACTCATCGCATTCTTGGTTGACTTTTCATAACATAGCATGATATCGTTTGTATTTAAATATGATGCATTGTCATGTAGGGCCTGATTCTCATTTTACGATAAGATCCTTCTGGCAGTGAAGGGATCTCTTAGAGCCATAACGTGGGTGCAAAACTACTTTTTAGACCTTCTTTGTGTCATCTTTATGCTGCCAGACTGGAGTAAAGGTGGTTTGGTGCATATGAGGACTAGCTCTTGTTTTCATAATAGCGAGAGCAGGAGTTGCTATTGCTTCACGTGACACTTAGTTTCCTGGAGGAGTCTCTAGCTTGATGTTGCTTGTTTTGATACCAGTGTTTTTATTCCTCTGAAAACAAGAGGAAAAGTTTTAATACGGGGGGTGGACCTTTTTTTTTTTTTTTTTTTTTCATCTGTATCTGTGTAATGCGCTTTCTCTGGGGTATGGTGGATTGACTGTTGCTATAAACATAAGAAATTCTTATTTCTTATTAGAAATACAAAGTCTCTGTTCATTTTCATTGTACAAGGAGGCTTCATTGGATTGCTTGGTTAAGATGCTGCTGTTTCTTTTGGGGAAAAATTTAAAAGGCTGCCTTCCCGTCATAACAAAACTGGGTCACTGTGATTTTAACTGGGTCATTTGAGACTCTAGCACTGGAGGCATCTTGCTAGATTTTGACAATTGGAAAGCATTTTGAGGCCCGCTCTTGTCAACCCTTTCTGCTGCGTATGGGGCTTCCTGCCCTGACCGATTCCATTGAACTCACTAGTGCTTGCACCACTAAATAAGCTATACTCCTGGTTGTAAACTCATAATGCTCATCCGTCTTTTAGGCTGCAACAGCAAAAATGGATCAAAGCATCACAGAGGTCCTCTGAGAATGAACTCTCAGCCCTTTCCAAGTTACAGGACTTTTGCAGTTGCTATTGTGGCTTGAAGCTGTCAGAAATTTCCCTTGAGGGGGGGAAAAATGCAAATCAGTGGAGCTGTGTGACAAGGTTTTCTGTATTTTGTTTTAGCTTTTAATTTACTGACTCTTTTCAATAAGTCCTGGCATCATCCTCATGATCATTCGTATTGTACTTTTGAATGAGATGCAACTCCCACAGTCTAGGAAAGTGTTAAGAGATGCAGAGTAAACCCTGCCCCATTAGGGAGAGATAAAGTCTCCTGTGTCTGTCTGCCCTGAATGAAAAGAGACAGTGTTTAAAAACCAAAACAAAAAGCCCCACAGTACAACAACTGGCCTCCTTCCATGAACTAGCCCCATTTCCAGCCTGCCTGCCATGGTACCAGGGGCACAGTCTGTTATTTAGAGGCTAGTCTTGTATGTACATAGAGCCTTGTGATTTGTGTTTAGAGCCGAGAGTCTCCTAGAGTTCAGCTCTGCTGGAACAAAATGTTCAAGACAATACTGTGGGATCCAGCTGGAGGTTTAGCATTAATGCAGCGTCAGCCAGATGGAAATGAGGTAGAGAGGGTTGCAGGGGATGGGGGATGGGGAATTCCTTCCCTTTAAAGGGAAAAGAAAACAATAGGAACTCTGAAATATGTACATACAGCATTAATGCTACGGCAAAATGCATGTTTGTATCTAGCTCCGTGCCAGGAATGCGTGGATTGTATTTGACTGTTGGCTGTGGCAGTAAACAGGCCACATTCTCAGTCACGCTCGTGCAAATCTAGAGTATCTGCATGGACTGAGGATTTCCAGTGGCATAAGTCAAGCAGAACGTGGCTTGTTGGTTGAGAGCCGCAAAAAATGATTGGTGTTTATTTTTGGGTTTTGTGGGCTTTTTTTTGAGTACCCAACTGGAGAGACTGTCAAATGTCCTGCTTTTCAGAAACTGCTGAGCATTATAAAACTTGGCAAATTGGGGTGCACAAAACTGCTAGTCATCTTGCAAATCTTGGGCACTGTTTCTATATGTAAAATGTAGTTGGTAAGGTATGATGACTTCAATTCTGCCTTCTGTAACTCCTCAGCAACTCTGCTGCTATGAGCGGGGTTTCAGGTGTAACTGAGGTTAGAGGGAGATCCTTCCAGCTTTTTAATCTGCTCTTACAGGATTGCTTTGTTCTGCACGATGGCTATGACAAGGGTAATTTATCATGTGATAATCAACGAGGCTGACAATCAAATGCAGCTTCTGACTCATTTGTACATCAGGGCTGAGGTAAGAGGATCTGATCATGGTTTCCTTGTTGATGCCAAAGTTGGACAAGAGGGAAGAACTTGGACGTTGCTGGTTTATCTGCAGAAAACACTGTCTGTTCCTGCATATCATCCAAAGCATGGGGTATGAATGCAGTCAGTAGGCAAAACCTTCAGTAAATCTTGGGTCATGTGCCACACAAAAAAAAGCACTTTGCCAAGTGGGGGTTAACATCCTACAGGGGGTTGGGGCAGGAGCCTGTTCAGGAGATGTTATGGTAGCCAATTTGAAAGGATAGCTCTGTTTCCTCTGATCAAAATCCTAGACTTTGCTTCTCTCCTGAGCTACAAGACAAATATTTTGCATCCTTCCTTGATATGATACTTTAAGTGGACCAACAAGCATGACACTCACCTGGGTGAGCTGCAGTGAGCTTGAGGTGGCTGTCTTAAGTGCCAGAAAAGGCAACAAGCCTGTTGTGTCTCTTCTCTCAAATGGTTGTTTTCCCATTTGGACTGAGCAAAAGCAGAACTACCCAAATGCAGAGTCAGTCATTTTGGGCTCAAAAAGCCAGTTCTGCTTTTTCAGGGGGGGAAAAAAAAGATTTACCAAGAAAGAACCTGACCTACCCAGCTCTCCTGGACATTTCTTGTGCTTTTCCTTTAAGAGGAGAGAGGTCAGTGGCTTCCAGTTAGGTCAGCTTCAAAGGATGAGAAATACCACCCCTGCAGAATGCGATCCCTGCAGGCATACTCTAATCATTAATTTTAGAAGCTTTCTGGAAATGCTATAATATCCTATATGTAATATTTCAGGGCCCTTTTGATTTTTAAAAGTGAGTGTCCAGTCAACGGGACAGAGCCTGAACTATGGAAGCTCAGAGAACAAGGTTGTATCATGTACAGAACATTATCAGAGGTGCGAACCTACCAGTCCTAGGCTTTAATAACCTCTAAAGTACCCTAAAGAAAGAATATATGTGTGTGGAAGGGAAAGAAATACTAGTTTTCTGCTTAATGACCTTGCCAAGGAAAGGTCGATAAACAAGGGGGATTTTTTTTCCTCTTATGGGATATTCAGAGGTCATTCCCCAAGGGGATTGGAGGCTTATAGCATCAAAGTTGGCTGCAGTTGTGTGTCGGACGCTGAACCGTTAATTAAATTACTCATAGCACAGTTCCCCTGGCCAAAGCCCTTAAAAGGCCTTCGTCAACACTGCTGCATCTGTGGCCCCACATCTTCTGGGAGCAGCTTGCAATTAAGGTTGAATCTTGATGAAAACAGTATGAGCACTCAAACAAACAGAGCTTGATATTTGTAGCAATAAACAACCATCAAACTTTGTGATTTATTGGCAGTGAGCCAGAGGCAGGAAGTCCTTACCCCCACTTTTAAATTTTCTCTTTTCAAGTTGTCCCAAGCCATAGTTCCCTGATTCTCTACATTCATTGCCTGCCCAGCCAGGGAATACATTTCTTCCCTTTCTCCTTCACTATTTATTTCCCTTAGTTTGTGTGATCATTGGTTGTATTGCTGTGTAGCTCTTATACGCCAGCATGTGGCTTCCAGACCTTTTGCCTGGGTTCCCTGGGAATTTTACAAGTAAATCACTGAGCATTGTATAAGCTATTTATGGATTAAGGAATAGTTTAAGAACATCAGAACATCCCTCGTGATCCTCCTGCTCCATCTAACTCTTGTTGGCACTAGGAAAAGCACCATCTTGGAAGATCTTGCTCCAGCCGGCTGACTCTTACCTGCGTAGATGAAGTCTGGAGATTGAACTGATTCTGGTTAGTCTTGATCTTGAGCCTGACATGGTATATTTTTAGACTGCTCTCTTGGCTCCTGAGACAAAGCTCCCCTCCTATTCAGCACCATACTGAAGCATGCCGCTCAATTCAGTAGAAGTCACCAGAGCTGGACGGTGGTGAAGTTGAATGAGGACTTCTGAAGACCTTGAAATGCATGTGTTGGGGGACACTTGAGCCTTTCTTTTGCCTGCGGCTCTGAATAAAGAGGCTGCCCGTCATTTCCCTGACAAGCGTGTCCCTTCCCCCATGGTCAGCGTAGCCTATGGAGAGGGACAGTGCATTGGTACTTATTGCTATGCTTTTTAAAAGCAAGGTCCATTGTGGCAGTGAGTTTGCAGGAGAAGGACTGGGCACTAATCAGCTGAAAGGAAGCCGTTGGCAAGAGAGCTTTCCCGTTCTGTCACCCCGCATTCCTGTCAGCTCCTGCTTCTGCACAAAGCTTATGTAACTGTCTGTGAAGCAGAAAAGGGGTCACTTCAGGCAGCCGTTTTGATCTGGTAATGTCTCCCTCTTTTCTCTAATGCTGTCTGGAAGGATTTATTAGATTTCCTTTTCAAAAGGAGAGGCCAGGCGTGCACGTACACATATACGCACGTATTGATGCAGCCCTGGAGACTGATGGGCCGCAGGAAGCTGGGGCTCCTAAAAGAGGTGGGGGCCAGCCGCCCAACCCTTTCAGAGCTACACTTTTGCTTAGAAAACTTCTGGGTCCTCATCATTCAGCTTCAGGGTCCTCCTCGCTTAGCTTCGCAATCCTGCTGACATGTCCTACTGTCAGGTGCCCCTGTTATAGTCATGCCAGCAACCATGCACTCTGCATTTACAACATCGTTTGTCCAAGACCCTCCACGTAGTTTACAGACGTTAAGCCATCGTTTCACAAATGTCTAAGGTCGGAGTGCTTTATTATACCAAGTCTTCAGAGGACTAAACTGAAACACGAAACATTACACCACCCCATCTGAACTTTCTCCCATTCCTGGAAATGGAAGCTAGTTGTCCTGGCTCCTAATCCTCTAGTTTGAGCAACTGAGTGCATCTCCAGTATCCCAGAGGGAATGATGCAGCTCGTGAGGATGTTGATTTGACAGCTTGCAATACATTGCAATGATTCAGCCTCGAATTAACTGAATATGGAGTTGGCAGCTGATTGTGGTTTTATCCCCCTTCACAAACACTGCTGAAACGCTTGGATTTTCATCCCGTGCCACTCCATGTGAGACAGCGTAGAGTGAGATTTTCAGTGACGTCAAGTGATTTTGTTTTTTATAAATATCCCTCAGTTCTTTGTGCCCAGCTTAAGGCACCTTACTAGGATTTGATTTTTCAGATGGCAGATGCTGAACACTATCTAAAAAATAGTTCATTTTGAGGTGTCTCAGGTTGAGTACCCAAAATGGGTCCCTTTCAAAAATGCTGGTCCCTGCAGTTTTCTGAACCCTGTTTTTTGCTGTGCAGCCCATGTTCTTCTATCTCCTGCGTGTCTCGTCTGACACGTGTCAAGTGGAGTGAGGCTGGCGCAGTGACGGGGTTGCCTGGCATTGTCACCTGTACTGAACGCCTCAGATTAGGCTTGGAGAATACGAGAGCTAACTTTAGAAACCAGACAGGAAGGAGGGTAGAATATCATTAAAGATAAAGCTGCTTTATGGATTAGCATAGCCAGCAGCTAGAGAGCAGTCACCGCTGGAAGTATGGGAAATTTGACCTTCTGCACAGAGGGCAGGAGAGAAGCCTGTCTCATCCAGAAAGACCAACACAAAGGCCCACGTGCCACTCGGGTCCCATGTGCCACTCTACTCCAGTCCCATTTCTGAGACCTAAAGCAAAGGATCTTTGAGACCTCGGCACAGGGTTGGATGAATTTCCCCCTCATTGCACGTGTGCACTGACTGCCTGGAATCTGTGCTTGATGCTGTGGTAGCTGCTAGCTGGGAGAGAAGCATCAAATCATGTTTTAATTTCTGTCTGCTACAGCTATTTCAGTCGCTATAAAATGATAACCTTGACACAAGTGTTAAACACATAAACTTTCATTAGCATAAAGGGAAATCTGGGACAATGTGCATATAGAAAGTATACTGACTTAGCTGAAGATCTGTCCTTTTAATTGCAAAATTGAAGTGCCAAGAAGCATAGTGAGTTACATTTTTTTTTAAAGAGATTTTCTTTGTGTTTCAAAAGCAGGTGGTGTTTATCTTGTCTCTTTGTCCGTTCCATGCTCCCTCCTTACATATGCAGGTATAAAAATAGATGTTATGCATGTCAGCTAGAGATGCCAATTAACAGGTGTAGAGAGGATGCTTTCTAGCGGAGGTCACTTGTCTGTCAGTGTGTCCCCTTGAAACTGAACACGCATACAGCGTGGCCTATCAGGAAGAATTATTTGAGGTTTGAATCATATCCCCTTCATTAACTAACTCCTTTTTAGAGGGAGCTGAAAAATGTGAATGGAATAGTATATTCCTGTGTATTCAGGATCTACACATGGAGCAGTAGGATTGTTTTCCAAACCACATCAAGATTTGCTGTTGTATAGTTGGCCCATGGAGGTTTTTTGATGCCAGTGGGGGTTCTAGGCCAAACTTTACTCTTATTTACCCTGCTGTCACTGCCTCTTCTCATGTCCTGTTCAAATTTGAGCCCAAAAACTGGCACGTACCATTACTCAGTCTATAGCCTTAGTGAGGTCCTCATTGGTGCATAGTTCTCCCACATGCGGAAAGGCCAGCAGGTTATTCTGAACTTTTTCTCCACGTTTGCACATAGTATTTACGTCACTAGAGTATCCCCACAGTTAGCCGCATGTTAACTTTAGTCTTCCTGACCCTGTTTAGAGGTAGTTCAAGCTTTTCCATGTTGGCCAATCAAGCTCTGCACCTTCGGGGAGATGTTTGGCAGTTTTGCTATTCATCCCAACTCCCCTTGGGTCATCTCTAGTCGTGATTGCTACATATTTATTTATGCGGCTGTCGGTGCTTCATCCAGTGGCTGTGCTGTAGAGAGGAAGCTTTTCCATAATTTTAGTCTGCAGGGAGCTGCAATGTGACCACATGGTGGGTGTCTTTTATCTTTTGATTTGCTACATGAGTTCTGGCTTGCTTGCTACTGCCCTCCAGATGTCTGATGGGGCAGTTCTGGCAAGTACATGGTAGGTATTGACATTCATTTGTTTAAGGCATCCAGTAATGTACTGGCAACTTTCATTCAGTACCATGTCTAACTTCTTTGCATATGCTGATTTTTCCAAAACTAGGCATGTGTATTCAGTTGCCAAATAGCAGTGTAAGCACAAGTTCATAACATTGTTGGATTTGTGTTATTGCAGTTACATCAGTGCTGGAACTTGGGCAATTTGGCATCTAAACTTCTACTTAATTTCTATGCCTGTCTTTTGGGTCTGCCTTTGCCTTGACTAATAGACTGCGGGCAAAATGTAAAAAAAAAAAATAAAAAATCTTGATGTGCTCAGAGGGTGTGTCTACATGTGCATTTACTGCGCAGTATGCAGTTTTTAGACCAGTGTCTACATGCATAGGTGTTACAGCGTAGTAACATTGTGTGCGCATTGACTTGAGAGTAAATTCAGTCCACACAGGGTTACTGCAGATAGCAAATTTACTCCCAAGTCAGTGTAAGTCACCATAGTTACTGTACAGTACGGGCATGCATGTGTAGACATGTGCCCCTTCGCCACAGTAATTTTCGGTTACTGTGCAGTAACGGTGCACATGTAGACACACCCAGGGTGACTTGGGTATCGAAGACTTGTGCACGATTGACCAGGTATGCAGAGATGACTGTGCAGCTCTCTTTGTGCATGTTAAGTGACCATCTTCCCCTTTTCTACACATAGGATATATTTTGTTTCTTGCATCTGAGCCTTTCCATTTCCCAAGAAATATCTGCTTTGTCTGCTCCTGTTGGTTGTTTAGAGGGTTTCTTGTAGTCTTATGGAGAGAGACACCATGCTTATTCACTTTATTGCATTTCCTTGACAGATTAGGGAGCAAACATACTGCTTGGAATTTCTTCTCCTTTCTAGTGCTCCTGCAAGCTGCTGGAAACAGGATGAAGGGCAAATTTAAAGGATAGGGTGGATTTTGCAGTCGTCAGCACAAGAAAAGTATAATTTAAAGAAAACACATGTGCCATCTTTGGCCTGCAGAGTTGTCAAAAATGACTGGTTCTGCCGTGTGCACAAAGGCTAGAATAAACAGGATTCTGTTTGCTGCAGATATAGGTACCATGGTGCTGCTTTAAAAAATCTTTGATGTGGGAGGAGAAAGCTAAGTTTGGATGGTTATCAAAATGCCCAAAGCAACTTTCTGAATGGGGCTTCTTAGAAGTGTAAATTAAGGAGAGAATTAAGAAATGCTAGATAGACACAGCACAATAATCTTTCCTAAATACTCATTGCTCATTTGTAAAATGTAAAGAGGGTACCTCTAATATGTCTTTATTTTTGTGAATCTGCCCAGTTTTTCCCATCTTTATCCTTTTTTAAGAGTGGTATGAACGTATGCTAATGTGTATGTCATTACATTTTGGTGACAGCTTTCTGGAGGAACACTCTCAGAATTTAAAGCAGCCTGGAATATATTTTAATGAAAGATGCTTATGGAGTATCCCTTTTATAAATGAACATCTTGACAAAGTTAAGCTGCAGAGCATGATGCATTGTTTGGACAGCAATTTTAATTTTTTGGCCTTGTAGCACACCCAAATTTGTTCTCACAGAGACGGTTGTTAACCTTAATTGCACCTCTTTTAATTTTAGTAGGGACTGATTATAAACAGACTGGAACCTCAGAATAATACATGCAATAAATTGGAACTCTCCTGATCCATAGAAAGATTGGATCCATGATAAGAGTATGTATATGGGTTTATAGGCCTGAACTGGCCTGACTTTAGCAGGAGTTGGGTTGGATCCCAGATCAGATCATAGAGAATAAAGAAAAATTCTATGGGTTAAATCCCAGCCTCTTTGGAATCAGGATTTCATTGAGTCCCACTCTGTCCTTTCAGAATAGCGTATACTTCCTATTGGAGTCAGCCAGGGTATAGACAGATGTAACATTTGTATTGCTATCAAAACAAGCTGTTATAATGCATCTGTTACATCTGCTTGGTGTATACCAGTGCAGCGAACTACTCTAGTTTTCACCCTGCTTCATGGAGGGTCAAAGTTAGGGCCATTTAGTCAACGTGTATTGCTGTGAGATCATGCCACATGTAACAGCTAGATCCTAATAGCTGCTGCGTGCATCCAACCAGCAGCTGCTCATTCATTTTTTTAAGTGGCTAAAATGGACGTTTATCAAACCATGTTTTGCTGTTTTTCATCACTGTTGGATACTGAGACATTTATTAAGTGCCAAACTCTGCACCCTTCCTGCCTTTTGATTTTATTTACCATGGTGCAAACCCAAGGAAATTTGATTTGATGCCAGTAAAGTTACAGTAGGCACAGCACACTTGAAAATCTGCCCTGGTGTACACCATGCTGAAATTAGCTTGGGTTTCCTTTGCTGCATATGTTTTTTTGGGGACCAGAATTACAAGAGTTTCTGATATGGCACCATTTCTTGCCTATCCCTATGCTGTGGTAATGGAGTAGCTGAAAATGAATCACCTTTGTTAGGGCACCAGGCATGTTCGGTGCTTCTATTTTGTCACAACAGAGAGAATTCTCCATGTGCCGGTTTTTAAAAGCAGTGCTGCTGTACTTTTTTTAGGGTGTTTTTCTTACAAAATGGAGCATAAGCCACAAACTAGATAGTGAATACTACATAATGAATCAGTACATAGGGGCTGGTGAACTATCAAGATTTCATGCAAGGCAATGCCAAAATTGCCTTATGTAGCATCAAAAATCTTTTTTTATGTTTTCTCTTAAGCCACATTCAAAACCCTCTGGTTTCAAGTAGTTTGACAGACCCGCGTAAGTCAAGGAAGGGGGTCTGTATTCTGGTCTTGGTTATACTGATGAAAATGAGAAGGAACTCCACTGAAGTCAGTTCCGTCAGATTTAACTAGAGCTCTCTCCTCCCTCTGTGCTTAGTTATTTTAGCACAGAGTGCATGTGAAGTCAGCAGATCCTGCTCTGTTATACTTCTTCCAGCTGTCTTTCCCTTCCTCAAGGTGGCATCTATCACAGGCAGCCCAGAATTTGATCCTTGTTTAGAAATATGACAATAGGGGAAAATTTGGTTTTCGGCTATACCAGCGTGTAAGTCCAAAATAACTCCATTATCCTCATCGGTTTAAGGGAGGAGTTAGCATTTATTTCTCCCTTAATTTTTGCTTAGGTATTAGAGTTGATGCTTCTAAGTTATGTTACGATAACACCCCAAATCCTGAATCAGCATCAGGGTCTGCGACTGTGCGAGTATGAGTACTGCGCTGTAGTGACATGCAAGAGGACGCTGCCCCTGCTTTGTTGAGGCTGCTATCTGTTTGGAGTGAAGATGCAGCAAAACCGTGAGCGAACAGGGTAAACGGTTACAGTGCTGTTATGTAGGGCAGCTTTTATGTAACTGATATCACCTGAAAGATTTTTGCTTTAAAATTGACTTATTTCTTGTAAGGCCTCAGCTGCAGGCGGGATTTGCAAAAGGGAGGTGAAGTACAGAGGTATATAAAGAATATATTAGGAGACTTAATGAGAGACTCTGGCAGGCGCCACTATAAAATACATCTACATTCCACGCACACCTCCCCCAAAATATTTTCCTGCCCAGTGTTAATTAACAAAAGACACCCTATTTTTCTCCTCGTGTTAACTTATTTATAGGTAAAATGCATATTAAATTCAGTAAATAACTTCCTGCATTTTTATAAGTAAATTTCAAGTAGAGACTTTTTGGCATTATTGGACACATCCATGTGTTTTTTGTTTAGAGTTGACATGTAAATTATATAAGCGCAGTAAATAAGAGGGATCTATCAGCCCTTCTGCTGACCAGATGTTAGAGGGAAAGAAGCAAAACAAACCCCCCCCCAAAAAAAGAAAAAAGAGAGTGAGCGAGCGAGGGAGAAGCCAGAAAAACCCATTTCTGCTAAGAATTTGCTGTTGAAATCCAAGTTGATTTTTCCAGCAAGGAAAGGACCTCCGCATGGAGACAGCACTGAGGTAGGGGACTCGATAGGGTTTCCATCTTGGGACCAGCACCAGAAATGTTTTTACTCTTACGAAAATAGGGAAAAGAAAAAAAGCTTACAAAAAGGAATCTGAATCTTAAACAGAAGATCAGGGCTGACTAAAAACTCAGGAGCTTTCCCCTTCTGGGAGAAATGTTGACCTTGAATTTGTTTCACTGGATGAGACGCTAGATAATCTTTATTCGTTCCAGAACGAGGAGCCTCCGAAGGCCTCTGGTTGTGTCCACTATTGGAGACAGGACAGTGCACTAAATAAACTGTTACTCTGCTGTACTCGTGTGCAACAATGTAGCACTCCCACTCCAGTAAATAATTCATCCAGGAAAGAATTTCAGTCCGGACTTCTCCATGATGTGCAGACTATGGATAAAGTTACTGGAGAATCCTATAAAGCTAATCGATCCTGCGCTCAATTCATTGCAAGCTCTTGGCAGCTCGACCAAAGTCAGTAGGATCCCACTGTGGTGTAAGGGAAAGGAAAATCCAGCCTTGGATTAAATGTGTGGGTCAGGATTACAGGGGCATATCCCATGTTCCTCTGCGCGCATCTCCCATGGATGGCCCCGAGAGATGACCCAGGTGTACCTCTGGGATAAGGGAGCCATAGAGTTTATGCTTTCTTTTTTTGCTTTTGAAAGGCTGAGTCAAGTCTGGGTTATTTCTTTCTTCCTTATTCTCTCTTCAGCCCCTCTTCTTCCCTCCCCCCCCCAGCCATTAAAAAGGTGGTGACTGGTCATTAGGAGGCACTCAGAGCAATTAGGTCTAACTATCCTTCTTGATCGCTATTCAAGACAGAAGCTAAAGCAGGACTGCATTGTAAACAACAACAGCAAGAAAGGGGCAGACTAAATTTTATGGCTTGTTGGTATGTTTGTGTGGGAAGGAGGGAGGGAGCATATCATCAGCCCTGCCATAAATCTTCTTCATTGCTGATGAGGGGAGGTCACCACATTTGGGGGGGATTCTAGGACAATTAGGTTGTGAACTTTAGCGTTTTATCTGTTAAAACAGCCACAAGGAAAAAGGAATGAAAATAAAAACAAGGCCAGGTGACTCGGCCCTCAATCTGACTGTCATACGGATTCAGGGGTGGGGGGAGGTTAGACCAATCCTCTTCCTTCCCCCCCCCCACACAAATGCACACTGATTGTGGTTCATGCTCCATTTTTAGCAAGGACTTGTCTGCAACAGCAGTTTAATGCTGACTAAGGACTGGGCAAACAGTAATCTCAGGACTAAATGGTTTTATTACCACTTCATAGGCACAGTTCCATTGAACTCAAGGAAACTATGCACATTCATAACAGCTCTGGATCAGGTCCATTTTAGTTACTTTAGATAAAGAGATTGATAAGGTTTATTTTGCTGAAGACTGGGCACAAGTTTTTGTGGACTTGAGTCCAGTTCATGGGTTCCTTTTGAGGCAGGGAGATGCCCAGCAGTGGGAGTTCAGATCATTTCAGATCAATAACCAGAACTAGAAGAACTTCCAGTGCAAGGTCTTGTACAGACCCAGTGTCCACAATAGTTGTGGTTTCTACTGCTTTAGCAAATAAAGCTGCAAGACTTTATTGCTAGAGTTCTTTCAAACTTGCTTTTTGGGGGGGATAGGAAATTTAGACTCCAAGGCCAACAAAACCAACAGCACTGCATATCAAGTGGGGGTGAAGGCTCCAACCTTACGATCAGTAGTAGACTGCGGTGTCTGCATGGAGCCCTATGGATTCCCCTGGGCCTCTGAGAGGGTACACAGCCTACCTAGGTGGATCACAGCATGAGGTCAAGGGCCTTACCATCTACATGTACCCTTAGCATGCACTTAGTATGTCTTGCATGTAGAAATGGAAATGATCTTTGGTTCTAATTAGAGGCTGAGAACAGAGCTGAAAAGAGGATCGAGATGCTGCGAAACTGTAAGGTGACTGGCAAGGGGAAGAAGAAGAAGTATCAAAATTAGTATCTGGCAGAACTATGCAGCTAATCTGTACCATTGTTACAAAGATATACCCACATAGGAAAATTGACTGGAATAATTTATGAAACAAGATACTTCACAACAGCTATTTCAGGGTATCTCTTATTTTAGATATCCATTGTAGAGTAAAAGTGGTTTGACCCCAGAATAATTACTTTGCTTTGGAATTTCACTAATCATTACAGCAGTCTGATTTCTGTTATGAAATAGTGCGTCCACAAGGCAGATATTCTACAATGACTTTCCAGTTAATTTGTCTGTGTGGTCAAGCCTTTGGTTTCCAGGCTGCAGTGTTCGGTTACCTGTGCTATGATGGGCCACTGATTGAATATAAACCTGAGAAAAGAAAGTGCCCTGCGCTTGTAGTCCTGATATTTACATTACAGCATCAAGACTCGGAGATTGCCTCCTCAGGGCAAGGCTCTGTCTCCTGTTTGCCTCTCAAAGCATGACGCGCACCTTCGGCACCATATAAATAAATGATGATGTTTGCCAGTCCACCCTTGTTTTCCAGCCCAGGGTGTTAATGCCTTATTTGAGACCATAAACGGATTGATGCACCAGCGGACTGCAATGAAAGCAGTCAGCCTTTGAGGTCCGGAGCTCGCAGCCCCCTGCGTTGGGATGGATAGGGCGAGATTCAGCCTTTTGCTCCGTTCCCAGTTTTATAAGGGGTCAGATGGTCACTGTGGATGATAGACGGTTCTCATCGGCAGGGTCCGCCATCTGGCAATCATAAAATGGGCAATACACATTTTTTCGAGGAGGATGGTGAGGAAACGAGCTGCAGACGGTTGTCATGAGCTCACGCCCCTAAGCAGACACCTTTATAGCTCTTTTCTACTCTGGTTGGGCGTCTGCGCGGAGGGTCAAAAGTTCAGGCTGTCCAGTTCCCCCCCCAAAGATAGGAGGCAGGCAGGGGGGCTGGAATGCAGAGACTGTAAAATGGCTTGTCCAAATTGGCCACTCCTACCCCTTTCCTTCCTCCTTGCGTCCATCCTGCCTGGGTTATGGGTAGAGGCTGGGCAAGGCCGGCTCTGATTGCTGGAACGCTTGGAGAACGGACAAATTGGACACCGCTTGAACTTTGTAAAACGCTCTAGTTAGACGAAGCAGCGAGGCAGCCTCCTGAACAATGAGCTGGCAAGTTCAGGCTTCTCGGTTCCCTTTTCCTTTGTGCGCAATTAGGAGTGTACGAAAGGTGGCTGTGCTGCGGTAGCAGCCCTTGGAGGGAAGGGGCGAGGAGGGGATTCCAGATGCTGCTGGGAGCATTGCTGCAACGGCTTTGGGCAGAGAAGAAGTGCCGACAGGAGAACGCTTCTAGGCGAGTGCTGCCCCCCAAAAGTAAATTACTTTAGAAGCAGCGGGGCTGAAAATGGCAACATAATATAGCAAGTTTAATCCATCCCCATGAGAGGGAGGAACACCTCTGCCAGCTGTGCATGTATTGTATGCAGTCTGTCTCGCTTCGCTGCCTGCACCCTGGTGAGGTGAAATCCATTCACCCCCCTATGGCTATTTTCAATTTACTACGTAGGCGTGAGCGACAGGCGAATCCTGTGTGATGGGTATGTTGGTGTGACTTGCGTCAAAAGGAAGCTACATGTGATGGGCCTGATTCCCCTTCACTTGCAGGTAGAGTAGGCGTAATGCAGCAGGAGTGAATGGAGCTCCGCTCAGCGTAGTATCAGGCCAGTCAGAAAGGGGCCCAACATAACACTTTTCACAAGTGAAATGTATCGAGCACAAGCAAGCTTAAAATGAAAAAGAGATTAGTGAGAAGAGAGGTTAAACTGCGAATCCGAACTGTCTTTCAGGTGATAAAATTGCTTTCTCTACAAGAGGAGCCTGATAAATTGATACTCCCCACCCAAAAAAAGCAGAGGCCATTTTCAGACCCTGTTAACATGACTCACTCTACAAACTGTTTTTGCTCATGATCCAGAGTCTCCAGATTAACAATTTGCTGGAATGCAGAGCACACATCTGGTCTGCGTTACTGTGGACCCGGCCATAATCATACACAGAGAGCTACCTTGGGTTTTTATGTAGAAATGTTTGTATTACACAAAACCCCTGTTGCCAAGCAGCTTTTATTAAAACAGCCAGTTAATGCTCAATGCGCTGTCTTGCTGAGGAGCTCAGAAGGCCACATAACATATGGATGCCTCATTTTAGTCGTTTATACCCGAGAGGCGGTGGGTGACCAACTTGCTAGATCATGTGTGGATGCCCTGTAGGCCTTTGCTTACGCTAGACTTTTGTGTCCTGAATTTTCCCACACTTCCTACCAGCTTGGTGAGTGTACTTGTGAGCAGCCGTAGTTTGGCCACCCTCGTGTCACCCAAGCCCTCTGAAGGCTGGCCCAAATGACAGGGTGATTTAAAATGCCACCATTTAGTTCAAGCTAACTCCCCCACTCCCATGGGGGAGCAATAGAAAACGTCTTGCGGCCAAAGGGAGCACGTCTAGGCAGGTTTCCAGGGTTGAAAGTTTTCAGGTGATACAGCAAAGAAGAAAGAAACCAACACTGTAAGCCTCCAGTTCAGGACATCATTAAAACAGCTGCTTAATTGAAGCCCCAGTGGCATTTGGAATCAATGGACTTTAGCTGCCCTGTGTTCAAAGCTAGGCACATTTTAGAGCACTGTGCTAAGTAGTGATGCTTTCCAGATCTGGGTCATAAAGGTGATTGTACCTTCCACAGGCTTTCAGTTCAGATTTCAGGGATAATCCAAGTTTAGAAAGAAGGATTCATGGATCTTTTTTCACTCGTAAATCACTTAAATTCTTGTTCAGTGTGAGCAATTAGGGTAGGTGGTAAGAGCAACTTCAACTAAAATGTCACACTCCTTTGTTCCCATGTTTGTAATGGACAGGTGAGTAGGTTTTTGTACCTCTAGTAGCAAGTTTTCGTGGCAGATTCTCAAAGCCAGGGTCCTCTGAGCTAGGGAAGAAGTTCACTGAAGTTCTTGCAGTGAAAAAAGCATGTTTCCTAATCTTGCATTCAACAAAATGTTATCAAGTGATGTTGAAGATCACAGGACAGGAAGAGGAAGGAGGGCTGATTTCTTAACATTGTGTCAGTCACAGCTGTCTGCTGGAAACCACAAAAACCTACCTCAGTCTATGTAGACCCCAGTCACAACATACTTTGTTGGCTGAGTGGGTTTTTCCTGTCCAGGGATTTTGAATGCTTTTATGGCTTATGCACAGTGCTTTCCTGTCTCATCCAGTATTATCAATGATGAATCTAGGAACCCCCAGTGCATGGGCACAAGTGTATATCCAGGCATGACAATTTATTTGAGGTTTCATTTAAGAAAAGCTGTTTTACAGAGGAGCAAGGATCATAATGGATACAGCAGCTGAAAAGTTGCCTGTCTCTACTGAGTTGGTCATAGTGGGGAGAGATTTGCATGGGGTGGTCTGTGGAGGAAGTTGTGATTGCTCCTGCCCGTATTCGCTAGAGGACTTTGAGTTGGGCTGTTTATTAGATGCACTATGAAATACCTTGGGGGGGGTGTCTTTTGGGGGTTATTGTATGAACATTTCATTTTTTGTTTCAGTCCAAATAGACTTACTGTGCCATTAGTATAATTTTGACATCTGGACTCATGTTCTGGCTACTCTTGCACCCAGATGTGCAGAGGACACGTGACAGACACTGTCCCAGTGTACCTCCTTCCTGAAGCTGTGCCATTGTGCTGTGCTGTGCTGTGCAGGGCTCTGGCCTAGGCCCCATGTTCACTGTTACTAGCAGGTAGTTTGAGGGCAGTAGTCAAGAGGAGCACAGGCACTTTCAGAAAAGAAGGGCCTGTTCTACTGTATTTTCCTTTGAGCCAGCTTCAAAGGCTGCAATCCCATGGGACCCATCTGGCTTCCACACTGAAACTATTGTGAAACTGCATAATTCTCATGATTTCTACCCACAGCTATTGTTTTATCTGACGTTCCTGGGCATCTCAGTCCGTGGCAACTGACCTGGCACCATTTGTCCAGTAAATCTGAATTTGCATCCATACTCTGAATAGAAGGGAGTTTCTAGGCCCACCACTCATTGTACAAATGAAACGTGCTCTGTAACCATTTTTTTTACTTGGAGCTTGAAATATTTCAGCTTATTTATTTTAATTTTTATCGGGAGGGGAGCAAGAAGGGCGAGCAGAGGGAAAGCAAAATAAATTGCTTGCCTGTTAGCATGACAGCTGATACTAACAAGAAATCATGTGAAGTCCTAAATGCAGGAAGGGATTGAAAATAAATTCAGAAGATCAGGAACTAAGGGCTAGACACCCTCCTTTCCCACTGAAGTCTCTAGCTATTTAAAATATTCAGTAATGTTTAGGATTGGAGTCTGAGATTCAGTGTATCCAATGGCTATCTTTACCTGTGCCTGTGTGGGAAGTCTGCTGTGGATTAAGGGATGGATTTAAACAGATCTAGTTCAGTTGGTGCAGTAGAGTTAAGCCTTGTATGGGCATCTTTTTAGGAGTAGCTTTTTTTACTTTATCTTAAGTCATTTAGGAACATATTTAAATTGAACAAAATTAAGCCACGCAACCCAAAATAAGTGCTCCCACAGGGGTTTGCACTAGTTTTAAGCTGCATTTCAAACTAATGCAGCTTTCTCACACAGGCAAGGCCTTTCTTGAAGCACACATTGCTGTCCTGTAAAGAGGAAGTTTAAACCTCTCATTGGGTATAGTTCAGACTCCTCCTGACATGCATGACAATTGAACTGTGACGATTTCTGTAGGCTGTTTAACAACTCTATTGATATACAGAATGGATTGCTTAGTTTGAATGACTTGAGCTAAATGGGAGAGGAGACATTCTCCCAACCCCACCTCGGTGCAAAGATAAATATGAAGTAAAAATAATGTAAAGATTCCTGCTAGCATGAAGCTGAATGTTGCCTTTCAAACATCCTCTGTGGGAACGAAGAGGCACTAATATTTTGACGTTCATAAAAGGTTAAACATTGTCCCATAACACAGGCACACACAGCTAATTAAATCCAATTGCTGCCATGCAGTGAGGTGTTACTTTTTCTTTTTTTAACATTATACTAGGCCATTATATTAAAATGTTAAAGAAGAGTGTAGCATTTTGTTACAGCAGGATCTCTGCTAAAGCTTCAAAAACATGATTATGCTGAGCACATTTTCTTGGCACAGACCTGTATGTTTTCTTGGTCTGTCACATAGAGGAATATTCTCGTCAGTGTCGGCTAATTGCTTTTAATCTATAGCCAAGCAGAAAACGCTAATGAGAGAGCTTATTTTAAAACACGTTAGGAGGCATGGGACAGTGGCATGTAAAATAGATGCATTTGAGGGCAAAATGATGGCTCAGAGGGGAATAGGCTAAGGTGCCTTTAGCCAGTGGTAAAAACTACCCAATCGGGTGGGTAGACCCGGGAGAGGTGATGGATGCATTTTGGAGAGTGGGGCCCACACTTTGGGGGTGGGAAGAGGGCTGTTAGTCCTGAAGGGTGAAGGATACAGAGAACTCTGCATCCTTGATCATTGTGAGCAGCATCAAGGATTGCCTGATGTGGGGTGACAGCATGGGGCAGGAAGAAGATGCAGGTGATACATCACTTAAAATAGGTGAGATAATCCTACTTGCACAATCGAGGAGATTTTCCCACTGAGCCTGAATTTGTCCCTCTTGTTAATTCATTTACGTGTGGGCTGTTCATTTTGGTGTGTGCCCCTCTCTTTGATTGCTTTGGCAGCCAGACTGTCATTTGTATGTGATTTATTAAGGCATGAATAACATCCAGCCAAGATGCTGAGAACTATTTTCCTTTCACCTTCTCAAATCTCCTATCAGCTGGGTTCAAAAAGCCCGAGGTAGAATCTAAGTTACGTGGTTTTCTGTACGCGGCATAGTTAGATTGGTAGCAAACAGAGCGCACGTTTGCTCTTTGGTTGTGGGGCAAATCTTAGACTGGGTCTCGCTATTTTAAAACCAGTCTGTGTGCACCAAACTTTTGTTCTGTTACAGGTATAGACTGGTTTCCTATCACTTACACTGGTAAAAGTCTAATGTCTGTACCTGGCCATTATTTTAAATCCATGGATCTTTTGCAAGAGACCGGGAGAACTCCCCTGCACCAAACAGGCCACAGGCACCTTTCCCCGATGTAGTCCTCGCCCCTTGCTGTTATAAAAGACCCAAAGTTCAAAAGGTCATAGGCCTTCTTCTCTCTCTCTCTCTCTCTCTCTCTCTCTCTCTCTCTCTCTTTTTTTTATTACCTTGAGTGAGTTCTCAGGACTTCCATTTCATGACCACCACCAGTCCTGGCAGGGCATCAGACAGGTCAGGGGTGTTATCTCTTTGTTTACGACACTTGGGTGTCTTATTCGAAGCATCTTTCTTTCTTTCCTTCTTCCTTAACTCCAGCCATCCATCTTTTCATACATTTTTAATGATTTAAGGAAACTGCTTATTTACTTTTCTTTCTGAGAAGTGGGACCTTAAAACCCTCACAACTCCACGGCTCCTACGAGACCTCACCGCTGCCTGGAACAGCACAGGGAAAGACATAAGAAAAAAGTGTAGGTAGTTGACTGAGAGGGAAAGCATCTTTGCAGCATGTTGTGTGTTTTTTTTCTCGCAACAAAACAGCCTGATGCTTCCATTGAAAATTTTTTATACCCGTTGCTTCTGAAAGCTGAATGAATTCTCAAACTGCCCTTAAATGACCAACTACAAACAAGGGCTAAGAGTAAGTTCCTAAATCCACGTTGAGAGGCTTGCTTTTTTGTTTTTTCCAGGTGCTGAGTGCTCTCCAGGCTCCTGTTAACTCTAGCTGGTACATATCAGGTGCTTGGTTGGCCCTTTTGAAAATCACATCCCCCCCCGCCCCCCCCAAGCTCCAGTTCAAGAAAGTGTATGAGCAGAAACCTGTATCATAAGTTTTGAATGCCATGTCACAGTAACTTAAAATACAAAACTTACTGTTACCCAAAACTACTTTTTCCTGTTGTGTACTGTGGAAAACAATTTAGGGGGAAATTCGAGTTCCGTTTGTGCATCGAAATGGCAGTTTTGTAGCTGCATATGTGACAATTTTGCCACTATCTCATCCCGTGGGCTATGTACTAAATGGGAAGATGTGCACATATCTGAGCAAAACGTACTAGAAAAAGCATGGCGGAGTAGGGCCCTCCTATATTTTCACCCAGTTTCAAAGTGGTTAGAGCATTTGGGCAAGAAGCCACAAACCTGAGTTTTAGCTCTGCCCTGCCCCCAGAGTAGGGTTGAACCTGGGTCTCACTGATTTCCCTAGCACTGTTTTTTAACTGTGGTGCTATAAAGTTATTAGGGCCCCCCCTGGTGCTCCTTAGGTAACCGAGTTGCTGCAATCTGCATTCACTAGTCATTAAGTAGAAACCAGGGCCTGCTCCTTTCCAGGCCAGCACCCATTTCACTGAGCCTTTGGCTTCTCCTTTTCCTTCTGGGCTTACAGATGTCCTTCTTTTGGCTGTCCAGGGGGCTAGCTTCAAAAGGAGCACCAGAGAGTTGCTTGCAGAAGGCCTGACAGTGGTGTAGTGGTTCTCACACTATGCTGGAAAGTCAGAGAAAAGCAGGTTTAAATTCTCCTCCGGGCTCTGGCCAAAGGCAACCTTAGGTGCTGGATGGTTGGCTTTCTGAGTGATTTCCTAAGCACTTACTTGTTGGGGTTAAAACCTGGGAGGGTTGGCCTTGTCTTCCACTGGAATTTAAAACATTTGCTAGTCGTGGGTTCAGTGTGTTTCTGTGATGGAGGTAGGTGCACATCCAGTGCATAGGCTGCTGCACATGCTCAGTCTACATGCATGTGTCCATGCCCATACATCCACACTGCAGGGGAAATCAGTTGCAACCTTTTGTGTAATCAGCAAAAATACCGTTTACATGACTAGAAAACTGCCATAGGCACCCATGTGTGTAAATCAGTGTGTAAACCTCTGCCAGGTTTGCAGTGTAAGCTGTTTTTTAACAGTAATATGTTGGCAGTTATGCAACACATAACACCTTTGGAGTGCTACACAAACATTTAGCTAATTTGGACCAAATGCTGCTCACATCTGGGCATTGTCATTGATTTCAGTGAGACTTACATCTTGTCTAGGGAATGTGGACAGAATTCATTCCTTTGAACCTTCTACGTCTAATGCAGTTTTCTTTGTTGTATTCTGTGTTGCTTATGTTTTTTCTTTCTTTATTTTTCTTTTCATGCTTTTGTTCTTCTTCGCTGGATCTTGGGAGCAGGTAAGTGATGCACGTTTGTGAAGAATGTGATGTTGGCTTTGGAAGCATCTTTCTAGATAAATGTCTTTTAATCTAACTGGGAAACATATTTCAGCCTCAGTGTGACCTTACAAGGATCCGCTGGAGCATATCTGCTCTGTTTTAGATGTTAATGGTGTGATGTCTCACAAGGGATTGCCATGTGGCTCTGCTCTTTAGTGGGAGTAGGGGTTTTTTTTCTTTTTTTTTTCCTGGGGGTTTTTTTTTTTAAGTAATTGAATGTTCAGAAAAGCACCTGAACACCACGGCTACATATTTTTTCCTGTCAAGAGACATTTGCCCCATTGTTCTTATGCATTGCAACCAAACCCTAAACAGCACATGCAGCAAAATATCTTCTAAATTAATCCTTTCAGGGATACTTGCTCCCAGTCTAATACAAAGAGATATATTAGTAACATTCTTTTCCATGCCAGACAAATGCCAAATTCACTGTTTATGATATCAGGTTGAGAAAATAGGTATATATCATAAAGGAAATAAAAGCAATGATCATGACACTTGAGAAATTCATGCTAAATGTACTCTGTGCTAACTTTTATAATCCATTGGTATGTTTTTCTCATTCTACACAGTTTATAAGGAGCTCTTAAAAGTAAAATTAAACTAAGTATTTGGTCTTTTGCCTAAGCAACTAGGCTAAATGAAATGTTGTATAAATAATAAAGCATATTTTGATAGTCACCTTCTAGTATATTGAAAAACACTTACATCTTTTCCCCAGCTTTTAAGACAAAAAAAAAAAAAAAGGAGTAAGTTCAAAAAAGTAGAAAAAGTGAAGTGTATGAAGCGGTGGTTCTCAATCAGGGTGTCATGGCATCATGGGTGCTGGGAAAACCCTTTAAAGGTGCTCCAGACTGCAAACACCTACACAGTTCGCAAGATATACCCAGAGATTTCAAATAGGAATCTATAGTGTCAAAACCATTCTGACCTTTTTGTGGTCTTTCTGAGTTCTTTCCAACAGAAGAATTGCTCTATTATTTTTTCCATAGATTGAAAAAGGTACACCTGGGAGGACATTTAGCTGTTCGTAGGGCCAGTGTAAGAGTTACAGCAGTAAAGTTTTCCAGTTACCATTGTTGCATTCTTCTTTCGTGGTTATAGGAGAACTGTAGCATCTTCTTAATTAAGAACAATGCTTTAGTTTCTTCCCAGAATTGAGCTTATAGGTAGCACTTGCATAGCCTCATTGGTGCATGCATCAGCAGAGGAAATGCACATTGCATTAGCTCATACACCCTGTAGTGTTGTGGGATTTTTTTCATAGTATCAGTTTTTCTTGAGGAACCTGGTTTCAAGCTGGCTGACTTTAGGTTACATAGCTTGTAATACAAACTTTTTTGGGCTTTTCCCCTAGGAAATGAGGTTTTGTTCCTTGCATCCATGAATTTCAGATTTTAAAAAATCTAATGTATTCAAGCTATTAAAAGTATTTTTCAATGCATACAGGGCCAGCTGAACACCTGTCACCTGGTATCAAATCTGATGTCTGCTGCGTAAATCATCTGTTGATTCACAGGTGGTTGGATTCAGTAGACCCGTAGTGTTACAGTTTCCTGTCTAGTGTCATTTGGACTTCCACACATGAATGCTAAACACCATGACATTTTAGCTGAATAAGTTGTTATCCTTGGCCAGCAGCTGGCAATCTTACTGTAGTGTCTTGGCCACTATTAATCTGTTTCCTATGTCATGAAATAGCAAAAGTGCTTAGAGCCTATTATAGATCAATCACTTATCAGGATATTTCAGGCTTCAGGAACACCTCCCCAATGACACTGGGTATGTGTCTGTTTTCACAAAGAAACTTTGAGCAAGCAAAATGTAGAAAGCTGGATTGTGATTTTTGGTGCTGCATTTCTTGAGGTGCCCAATGCAAGACATTTGGACAGGACATGACAAAGTGCTTAACATCTGCTCTCAGATATCCTTAGGTATCCAAAACCAGGCACCCAAAATCACCAGTCAGCCAGTAGGTATACCTTTATTTACCATTTATTTGGACCGCAGGAGTACAGACCTAATAAATGGTCCCTGCGAGAAGGGCATAGCTTCTAAGAGTAGACTTTGCTGCTAGAAAAGACAGCTGAGGGAGGACAAGGGAGCTCCTAAAAGAAGTACACACATCTTAAAGAGTGGCCAGAAATAAAGTTGGGTTTTTTTATTTAACTCCTGAGACTTTGTAAATCACATTAGCAGAATAGAGTAAATTTACTACAGACAGCTCATAAACCACTGAAAAGAGGGGTACATAATAAAATAGTGGCACATTTATATTGGCAATTTCACTTATCTGGACGGGGACACGGCGATATCGAAGTGAGATCGTAACTGCTCTCCAGTTCTGATTGTGGACCACATCTGACTCCCCATTGCATGCCCTCAAACCAGGTCTGACTAGTGGTGTAAGAAAGCGCAATTTTGTCCCCAGAGTGCGTAGCTAGTTGCAAGATTACTGGATTTCTTCACTGTGGTATTTCCATTGAAAAGTACCTGCCTGTGATGTGTCATGTTCTGGCTTTGTGTTATAAAGGACAGTTGAAAATGAAAGACTGGTATCATTTGGTAGGGCAAGAATTAAGTAAATAATGGGGGAGGGGGGAATGGAAGTGGATTTTTTGTAGATCAAGAGCTTAGATATTTTGCAAAGTGCCACTGTGTCTTTCTCAAGTCTTCTGCACTGCAAGTAGCTTATTTGTAGTGAAGCATTTTTGCCAAATTACCCATACCCAGTTCAGAAATCAAAGTCAATATACATATTGACAAATACAATCGTTATTTAAAAGAATGTCTACTTACTAGAGAATGCGCAAAGAAGAACAGCCTGAATTATGAGAAGTGCTAGTTTTTTGGAGAGCCTGTTTCACTAATAAAGACATTATACCTTCTAGCCGTTAGTAAAGCTGGGCAAGAATTTTTTTTCCCCACCTAGTATTTTTGTGTGTGTGTTAGGGGAAGAAATTGGGGTGAGGGGCAGGAAAAGATGTGGATAGTCAAAGCACTCACCTGTATAATCTATCTTTGGTCTAAATCAGGCAAAGCTAGGATGCAGGACAGGATCTCCCATATCCTAGGTGAGTGCCCAGACTGCTTGGCTAGTTAATGCTGGAGCCACACTGTCTGGCTTTGATCAGAAATTCCACCCTGAGTCTGAGGAATATTCCCCAACAAAAGTTTCATCAGCACTGAATGTTTCTGTGAATTGTTTTGATTTGGACAGGCCAGCATTTTCCAACAACACAAATGTTTTCTCAAAAATATTCCTGAACAGCTCTGCCTATAAGCGGTTTTGAAAGTTGGCTCAAGGGTTAAAAAGTTGCCTGAGAAAAACTGCTAAATGTAAAAATCCCCTGGAATGTGTAAGAAAGGTAAAGGATTCTGTAGATAAGGCTGAACTCTGAACTAAGGGCACAATGCGGTTTATATGTTAATCTCCTCCAACAAAAGCAACATCAGGCCCTAGAATGTGACAGGACAGCGCTCCTCCTATTTTAAATATTGAAATAAAGGGCTTAGTAAATCTGAGACGAGGACAAGGAAGGGGCAGAGAGCTATTCCTTCCTGAGTTACGAACCGACATAAAGAAGTGGGGCAACTTTAAAAAATGTGTCATGGAAAATGTCAGGAGGTTAGTGGGCGTGTTCTGCTGAAACTGGACAGTGAATTGAGTCCCACCTAACTTACTTATTTGGTGGGAGAGGTCTCTTACTAGGAGGCTAGTCTGATTTCCACCCCCCCTTGGATGTCTGCATAAACTAGTCGACTCCGTGCGTGTGACACAGAATCCACACTTCCATACAAACTGGCATAAGACAAGAATTGAGTTAGTTTTGTTTTGCTTACCGGTTGTTCAGAACTGGCCTGGAGGTGAATTTCCTTCTAGCCAGAAAAACTTACCCGTATCCAGGAAAACAGCTTGGCCAAATTGCTTGTCAGTATAATACATCTCCAGAAGCATTTCTCTCTCTGATGTCATTGCAATCTGAGGCAACGGCTGTCCTGTGTAGCTAGAACAACCACCCAAGCTGTAAATGTAGCCGGAGGAAAAGTAATGGGGCATGCACAGCCAGAGGGGTGATAGTTTGACTCGGGACTTCTGATGAAATGTTTTATTAGAAAAACAGCAAAACCTGTTATTTATTGTGCACCTCAACTTTGCTGTCCTCCTGGCAGCCTCACTACCCCTACCTTCTACCCTGTCTTCATGACGGTTCCCAAGAAGTTTCATTTATGAAGGGAAGACATTAGGTTAGTCTCTGCCTTCATTTTGCTCTCCAGGGGGGCTTTGATTGTCTAAAGGTGTGGACAAGACTGATTAGCTCCTGTATTGTATACAGTGAGAACGAGGCTCGTTAATTTAAAGAAGTTTTAGAAATTTGGAGTGAATGTTGACGTTTATTCTTGTACAGAAGTAAGGTGAGATCCCTTTAAGTCATTTCTTGAATGTGGTAGTCACTCAGTGACCCTTGAAAAACCTAAGTTTCCCATATGGCGTGAAATACTCAGGATGTAAAAATATTGTGAGGTTTCCTGTGAGATGGTATCAAATTAACTTAACGGCAGTAGTTTTTGTTTTTCAAAGGTGACTGGTGATTCAGGGTGCATTCACAGCCTGAGATCTCTTAAAAAGTGCTTGGTGATCAGAAAATGTTGACCGCACGGCCTTGAAAATCAGGCCTTTCTAACTGGATTAAAATAGATTTGTGTCTCACTCCTCCTCCCCAAGACACCCGGAAGCGTGACCCAGAGAATTTTGAGAAATTAAGCCAGAATCACAGGAAAAAGGAACTGCTACTTAGGGCAGCATCCCATGACTTCGTTAAAACAAGAATATTGCGGTGTCATTCCGGTCCCGTGTAGTCGTGTCTTGCTATTGACATTAAACCAGCTGATTTTCTGACCAAAGCACTGTCACTAGTTTTCTTTACGGGCAGAGCAAGACAGGAACCAGGCTGAAGATCAGAAGAACTGGGTTCTAGTCCTGACTTCTGAGCGACTGTCGGCCTTAAAACGCCTGCTTCTGCCTGCCCGCCTTTAGATACAGGGATAATACCGGCTGCTTGGAAGCAGGAAGTACGGCAATTCTTAGGAGAGATGTGCGGCTTATCTTTCAAAACCCGAGAAGTTTGACAAATCACTAATGTTTAAGGGATTAACTTTGCACGATGCTGAACACCTCCTCCTTCCTTAGATGTGGGAAGGTAACCAGCATCCAGTTGGAATGGACTTGAATTTTAGCATAGAGCTTGGATGAATGGGTCAGAAACTTTTGCTTATACATGAATCTTGAGAAGGGAAGGCTTGAGACTCTTAGCCATTTAATATCCTTTTATCTGCCACCACATGGCGATTAAGTATTGCAGAATAGTATCTTGGGTCACGCTTTGAATCAGTGGGTTCACAGTTGCTGCCGCTTCACACGTGTCCTTGCAGCTTCAGCAATGACTTTCTTTTGCCCTGCCCACTTCCTGCTTTGCCCCTAATAGCTCTGGCAGGCAGTTGGGAGGGGGGAGGCGGAGTTGGTGGGGGGCCAGCAGGGCTTTTTTCTTGTTTTTTGAGGTAAGGGTGTGTCTGCCTGGTTGCATAGAAACCTGTCCCTTATCACCTGCCACTTGTTCTTTGAAAACTTGCTCAAGGTTTAAAGTTCTGGGTTTGAGTAATCAGGCCAGCATAATGTTTCAAACGGAAACAATGGCCCAGTACAGTACTGTAAACGGCCTCTGCAAAGGAAGTATCTTAAGGAGCCCACGTTTTTATAGCCTCCCTCAGACCATCTGAAATGCACCTCTTAGATTGCGCCTTCAAAGGGGAGATGTCCTCCTAGCTGGTTTTACTGCCTCGCCTCCTCCCAACCCCCCCCGTTCTTTTTTTCCTTAACTGTCACCATTTTCTTTCTGTGCTACTCTCAAGATTTTTTGTTATTATATCATGAGCTTCCTCAGAGGAGACGCATTTAAAAACCTGCCTCCCATCAGAAGAATGCGAGCAGAGCACATCCACGAGCCACACTCCGCGCTGCCATGGCAACCGGAGTTTAAAAAATGATACATCAGTGTTCCAAAATGATGCAACCTGCAATGAACGTCAGGAATAATTAAGAAAAGTAGAAGAGTGCTCTGTGCCCATTGGTAGCAGGCTCTCTGTCTCTCTCGCTCGCTCCCCCCCCTTTGAAGAGCCAAGTCTCCATTTTTTTACTCCGGCAGGACTCCTAGGACAAGGCTGAGAGGTTTGTTGGAGTAAACGCTGACCAGGGACCACTAGGTTTGGCCCCGGCGCACTTTGGCAGGCAGCCTCGGGGAATGCGGCTGAATCGATTCTTTTCCACTGCAGTGCTGGGATGGACCACGGTTAGCTAATCCGGTCGTGGCCCAAGAGCCCAGTACTGGCCTCTTTCCAGGCTGTTATGATCAGCAGCACGCCTGGTCTCCTCCTGTAATAGGCAGGGTCTGTCACACTATTTAGCATTACCCTCCTGTCTCTGCTTCGCTCCCAACTCTTTTATTACCAGCAATGTACGCGGGGCAATAAAACCGGGAAGTCCCAGGGGCAGGAGAGGCCGCATGAAAGACTCGCAGAGGTCGGCGAGGGAAAAGGTCATGGGTCAGGACCCTTCACCAGGAGGCACAGAAGCGGCTCGGACTGGTTTGTGAAACAAATGCTGGGATTTGAGAAGCGGGGGAAGAAACTATAGAGAAGGGAAAGGAAAAGTGAGCTCCAGTGAGGCTTAACCACAGCTATTACTGATCCACGGCTTGCAGCTCCCTTGTGCCCAAAAAGAAAACGAATGATTCTCCCTGTCTACACAACCCAGTCCCATTAGGAGAGTAAGAGTGAATCCTGCTGTTGTCCTGCAGAAAAACACCCCACATGGGCTAATTAAATGATAGAAAGACACCTACCCATGGCACTTCCAAATGGGCAAGGGCACAGGATTCCTCTTCCACTAATTTTTTAAGCTTTAGTTGCCAAACCCGTGAAAGGAGGGGCACGATGAGCGCCTGGCTCGTGCTCGGTGCAGGGGCCGCCGCCGCCCCCGGGCACACGGGCCTGCACAGCCCGCGCCGCTGCTTAATGATGTATTTCAAATCCTCCCCTTCCCCCCCAAAAAGTGAACTGCATCAAGCCCCCCGAGGTTGGAGGAAGCCGGGTGCGATTGCACACCCAGCACCGCCGTGCAAGTGGCACCCCCCGCTCCCGGCGCTGTCACCAGCACAAGCGCGGGGCGGAGCGGGCGGGCGGGCGGGGGGGCGGCGAGGGGAGGAAAGTGCTGACGAGACGGGCTGCGAGTGGGGTTTACGGGCGCACCCTTTCGGGTTTCTGTATCTCTCAGCTCGCATTCATTTTTTAATCACTTCCTGCGGCTGGCACGTCACCGCCCCGCCCCGGGGCCGCGGGACGTGACCTTACCCTTGGGGTGGATGCGGGGCGGGGGTGCGCCGTGCGGGAGCAGCGCGGCCGCGGCCCCCCGCGCGGTGCCGGGCAGCCCCGCTCCGGCCGCAAGCAGCCCGCCGGGGAGCGCCCGCGCGTCACCGCCGCCGCCGCTGCAGACGGGGCGGGCGGGCGGGACAGCCGCAGTCTGGGCTCGCAGCCTCCTGGCGAGACGGGAGAAACTTCTAATTGAGCTCCCCAGCCGCTCCTCCCCCTCCCCGCAGCGCGGCTGAAAAACACCCTGGCTCGCAGCCATGCCCTTTCGCACTGACCTTGCCTGCAAATAGCGCACAGGAATTTTTACAGGCACTTGGGGAAAGGCCGGGCTGCAAAGCTCCCTCCTCTCCTCCCTTGCCCACCAAACCCAGGCTCTCCCTTCCAGGCTGGTGTGAAGCCGGGAAAGAGAAGCCTTTGCGTGGCATTGGGCTGCGGGGTGTGGGTTGGGAGGGGGGTACCCTGCCAGGTAGCGAGGCGCTCTCTGTCCCTGGTGTCAGTCTCGGACCCAGGGTGACGTGCAGGGGTTGCGCATCAGTCCCTGAGCATGGCAGTGCACCCCCTGCAAAAAGGTGCCGGCAGCACTGTCGGCAGCGTCTGCAGTTCAACACTGCCGGCAGCATCTGCGGGCAGTCTGCCATCACCGCTGGTGTCTGTGGGTTGCCACCCTGCAGCAGCACCGGTGACATCTGTGGGAGCTCCCTGTTTACTGCCGCCGCAGTGCCACCATGCCCCCCCAGCTGCCGGGGGTACACATCGTTCATACGCGGATCCTGCTCAGGGTAGTGATTTAGCCCTCACCGCCCATGCGAGGTCTTTTGCGGTGTTATTGCATAGAGCAGAGGTTCTCAAATCTTTTGCACCTTACGGCCCACCAACCATTTTGTCAAAAAAACCCTGGTCCCTCTGTGATTAAAACAAAACCGCACCGTGCAAGATATCAGTTGATTCATCTAGGTGAAGTGCAAACAACTTTGTTTTTTTTTTTTAATCAGGCAATGAGTTGAAGTCCCAATCTAGACATCTTTGGAGTCCCACCACTGGTTGAGAAACACTGGCGTAGAGCATGAGACGGGGACTCTGCTCCCAGCTCTGCTTGTGACCTGGTGTGTAACCTTGAGGCGAGCTCCTTCACCTCTCTCTGTTTCTGTTTTTTCTCCTTCCCCTACTGCCTGGCTAAAGGCTAAGTGCTTCCAGGCTGGGATTATTTCACGCTGTGTGTTGACTACATTGTGCAAAGGGCCCTTAATATTTGTTGAGGCTCTACTTTTTGTCAGATTATTATTATCAGTCTACTGCGTTTTCATCCAGGGCTTTGAAACGGGCAGAAATATTTTGCTGCTCAAATCTGCCAGGTCGTAGTCCATAAAATCCATTCTCTCCCGTAGCAGTGGGAAGTCGCTGGGAGCTGAAGGTGCCTAGCATTAAAGCAAGATCATGCATTTCACACATTACTGCCTGCTCTTGCTGCCTGGACTAGCTTACATAACGTGTGAATTGTGTCAGACACTTCAGACGTGCATTAGAAGTTCATGATACAAAAGGGAAAATTGATTATGTAGAAGTGCCTTTAATTAAAACTTGTTTTTCTTGTCTGCTCTCCTGTGTTTATGTCTGTGGCAACCCACTCCCTGTAGTCAGCAAGCTTCTTTTCAATGCTTTCAGAAGTTCAGCTGCTGCAATCAAAGGTAATTTTGTTTGTGCAAGATAAATATCTCCAAAGGAGGGGCCAAGAATAGGGGTTAAGGAGAGGACAGTCAGCTGAAATCTTAAGTGTTTTTGATTAGGCCTTTCTGACAACCCTGATAACTTTTTAATGGGATCCAAATAATGTTTAACATAATTTGGTCCAGTGACATTTTGGATATTGCTGCATGTGGGTTAAAGGAGATGAAAGAGGTGGACCAAATCAGAACCCGCACACGTCTGTCTGTCATATTGATAGGGAGTGACCTTTGCATCTTGGCTCTTTCCCTCTTGTAGGGGGAGAGAGACTAATTGAATTCGTGTTTGCGTGCACATACATGCAGGCAGAAGACTGCTCCGTCTAGTCTGTTTGCTGCACCTCTCGGATAAGAGACCCAGTCTCGAGTAGTGCAATGTCTAAAGATAAAGGCTTTCTTTTTCCTGCAAGATGGGAATTGCTTAGTGTGGCTGAGACATATGGCAAAGCAGCACCTGTTTTATAAGTACGAGCACGTTGCAGAGATAGCGGAGCCTTGAGAAGAGAGGAAATTTCATATCTTCTTCCCATGATCCCACCTGGCTGCCACCTGCTCCCGCATTTAATTGGCCCCATTCCCTGGGCGCCTCACACTAACCTCAGGGTACGCAGGAGGAAGCAGCGGCAGACTAAATCAGCACGGTGTTGTGGTGAATCAAGAGGCACCACGGAATAGGCTCGCAAACAGAAACCAGGTTTTTTCACTGGGGGACCGTCAGTCCTGAGGGGTGGTGCCATAGCCTGTCACTTGATGTCACATCAGGGGCATTTTGCTACTTGGGTTTAGTAATGGGTGAAAAATGCTTGGGTGATTACCATTTAAAAAAAACCAGCCATTGTCATCTGATAATGAGTTGGCTGTTCGGAAGTTTGTGGCTTTCTAGTTTTGTAACACAAAATAATGGTGATAACAGCTGGGAGTATCGGAGTGTAGTTGGCAGTAATACCCACACACCAGGGACAAACACTTTGGCTTTGTCTGGGTGTTTATCTGCGTGTGGATATTACTGCCTGGTGAACTCCAACACATCTGGTTATTTACCACTGAGATTTGCCAGGAAAAAGGAGGGCATTTGCTTCATTTTTCACAGAATAAACTGAGCATGGCTACTTGTATCATGAAAGCTTGAGACACCACAAGATTTGGATTCGTTTCCCCCCCCCCCGGTGCTGAGTTCAACCTCCTTTCTTTCACTGACTTCATAATACCACAGATGTTTAAGTATGATTTCTTCACCTAACTTAACCATGCTGGTAATAGTGGTAGAGGACGAGCAGCTGTGGAAGAAAGAACTGCAGTAGATAACAAACCTGTACAGATCTGCTTTGTTATCTGAGCCCCAGTAAGAGCAGTCAACCTGCAAATGTATTGTGGGGCGCTCCCTATAGCTGCTTCTTACATACACTTCATCTTTGACTATCTGTACTTTATAGATGGTCAGAAGTTGGCATTAGAAGGTGGTTTTAAAAACGCTCCTCAATAATAATGCTTAACTGTTACAATTCTTTACAATATATGAATCTCAGAGTGTCCACACAGGGCACTATTGTTATCTATATTTTTCCATGGGGAAACTGAGCCTTATAGGTGCACAGTAACTGTCCCAAGATTGCACAGCGATTCATTTTTATTGGCAGAGCCAAAAAGAAAATCCACAGTACCAGTAGTCCTTATTTTCTGAGACCAGGCTGCTTCCTGACAGTTTGCTTCTAGGTAGCTCCCCTTGTCTAGGCATGAGGAAAGATCTCTTATATCTATCTACGTGTCTGAGTGATATGTGTGAAAGAAAGATCTAGACATGTTGTGCTCGTTGCAGGGTTAACTTGAAGTATCTACATTCAAGTTACTCCTCTTAAGTTAGCCCACCTGGAGGACCGAATGTCACTAGGAACCTCCTCAGAAACTTACATCCGAGGCTGTTAGAAAGGGGAATGGCCAGAGGCTCAGAGAGAGACATTGGTACAAACCTTTATCAGGCTGTGTTGAAATAGGTACCTTTTCACTCTAATTTGCTAGTAAAAACTTTATAAAAACCTCACCTGAGCCTTTTCAATGATGGGACATTTCCTTTGACTTTCTGATTGGGTTGCGTATCCATTTTGGCACTCCGTTGGACTTTGCTAGATGGACGCCTTTCCTAACTCAACATACAGGAAGAGGGTGGGAAAGGACATCCGGAGAAAACAGCTACAGGTTCTTGGCATGTCTAACAGGTTGTCTGAAAGAGCTTGCCTGATACCATAGCCAGCTGGGGCCGGAGGAGACGCCCAGTGAGATGCAGCTCATGTGGAACGAGTATTAACTTAAGCTGCGTTCTGTGTTGCATCCCCAACCTCATTTCCAGAAATATATAGCAAGCTGTGGATGAATGATATTGTCCTGACTTCTGGCCACGTATTCATACTCCTATATCCTAAGCTATGCTGTAAGAATGGAAGAGAGGTAGGCAGCCTTCCTCTGTTTAAGGAGAATGAATTGCCTTTGCTTTAATGCAGAAAGGTTCCTTTCCCACACATAAAGCAGTTAACGTTACTCTCATATCTATACAAAAAATGCCCATCTTTTTTTAACATTAATTATAGGCTCCCATGTACACATGGATGCTTTGAATTCTCTTTAATTCAAAGAGCGGGTACGGTGAGAAGCTCAGCAAGATGTATGGAATACAGGTCAGGCCATGTAAGTGTCCTGTCCATTCAGCTTACCTGGTTTGATAAAGGTGTGTGCTGTTCTTTAGATACAGGAGCCAGATCCTAGTCCTTGGGAGATGGGCAGAGATGGAAGGACAAAATCAAAGTGGCCATTAACCCTTATATTCCCATTACCATTGCTTGCATCATGACCTTTGGGGTAAGTTAGAGCAGCCTCAAGGAACTTTCACTCTTGTTTCCTGTGGTCATTTATGGCTGAAGCACAACAAACATACCCCTGACTTGCATAAACGTATGCAGCCCATTCCTTCCCGGACATTAGGGCCTGGTAGCAGCTGGTACACAGGTGTGTACTGTCTGGGGAGGACCTCTGCACACATGGGGTATCCTTAGGGGCTCTTGCAGCCCATTTCATGAAGCTAGGGCACTGCAGAGAGGCCTTTTTGCAACTGAGAATTAGACCATATTTGCTATTGTCAGTTTTCAAGCCTTGAAATTACAAAAAAATTAGTGATTATTTTAAATGTGACTTTTTCTGAAAACTGAACACCCCCCCCAACCTTGTGGCTCATCAGGACAGTAATGAAATGCAGCAGCAGAATGGAACAGTAGGAGGTGACCCACTAAATCGTCTTGAAATCAGACTGCATTAAGCCATTGCTGTACCGCCTGTGAAGTGCATATTACCACTATGTCTCTGGTACTGAAGCCATTTACAGATAAGACAAGATTAGTGTCCTCAGAGGAAAAGGATGGCATATGTGAAGGTATCAATAACAATTTAGCTAGGAAGCCAAATCAATGCAATATCTGTATTTTTCTTTCTTACCCCATTTTAGTTTAAAAAAAAATCTAACCCCAAGATCGAACATACTTTTTTGCTTCCCGTGCTACCTTGAGAGAGACACCGGATCAACAAACCTTTTTGTATTTTCTGAGATCTCTCTTAAGCCTATTTCCTCCTCTCTCTCCTCCCCCATGTCTATAGTACCTACTTCCTACTGACATTGAGAGGTGTCAACCCCACTTTCACACCATCATCATTTTCCTCATGAAGAAGGATGGTTGGCATTGTGATTCTGCCTGTGGGAGGGCTCTGCCACAGACTAAGTCACTTTAGTCGCTTTGTGTCACTTCGAAATGGGGAAATAACAGCTCTGGTGCCATAGGCTTGCTGCTGAGCAAAAGAAGGTGGTGAGTAGTAAAGGGCCTTGTGCGTAAGCTGACTCAGAGGTGCAGTGTCTTAAGGAATCTAGGGGTGGAACTGGAGTCAGAAGAAACATTAAATCTGCTTGAGAGAACATGCAGCATGCGCAGGGCACAGCGCCGGTCCGCGGCCAGCCAAAACAAGAAGTTCGTCTCAATCTGTTTATCTTCTTTCAGTCCACTTTGGAGTGGGTTAACATTTAGATGTACTGACTCACTCATCCCTACCCAGCCACCAAAGAATGTATTTAATTCATAGCTCCAGAGGCAGACTGGATGCTTACAGTGAATCAACCTTTGCAAGGGCTTTGAGCCATTCTGAAGAAACTGGGGGGAGCGAGGGGTCAGCGGCTTGCAGTAACTGATTGTAAGTCTTTTGCTGTAGGGCACCTCACCAAGGGCAGCTGCACATGCTAGGAGCGATCTGTGGGCAGGGTGGAGATGGGGAAGTGACTGCTTTCTGCTATGCCTGTTGATGCAGAAGGACTAGATAGCTTGTTAGTGTTACAAAGAAGGGCTCCTTGCAGGTTGTTGCTGGTTGTATGCTCTTTCTTGGGTGTAGTGGCCCAAGTAGCTGCCCAATATTTACAAAACATTTCCTGCCTGAAAAGAGAATCTTCAGTGCAAAGGAAAACGGTAGGACATTAGACCTTCCCAGTAGAAAGACTTTGTCCCTGGCAGGAGTGTAACTAAAGAGGGGGGACCAAGGGCTCATGCCAGAATTACAGCCACTGCTGGCAGCCATGCACTGCTTTGGTCTCTGATGCAGTAAGGGAGTGTCATCTCCCCATCAAGGCAGAGAATAGGAACTATGGGCATTTTTACATGTGCCCTGGGCAGTGTGTGTGTAAGGGGGGTGGATGGGGAAGAGTGCCTTAATTAGCAAGCCATGCTAAGTAAAAGTGCCCAATCGTCACATGTATCAGCATCCCTGCGTTGAAAAAATGATGGTGGGGTACTTTGAACTAAAGCTTATTTGATGAACTTTACACCCCACCACCATTTTTCAGCGCAGGGACGCTGATACACATGACGCTAGAGTCTGCTGGAGCGGATCAATTTCTGCTTTCCAGCAGACTTGATTAATCGAGTCTGCTCCGATGCTCTGCATTTCCAGCGTGTCAGAGCAGGCTCCCTGCATGCGTGTAGGAGTGCTCTGACTCTTGCTGCTGGCTATTCCTGAGCCTATCTAGGCTGGGTAAAAGCATATTTAAAACTGCACTTATCTAACCTGTTCGGCTACCGCATACAAGGAAGGCTGTATTCTAATGTGTTAGCTGAGTGAGGTGAATCTTAAATGAGAGACCCCCAAGGGCTTCAGCATGAACTGCTCTCATATATTCACATCTGCACTAGGTGGGTCTGTTAGCTAATGCCTTAAGAGCTCTGTAGTCCAGGCAAGCCTTCAAAGTTAAGTCAATGAGCTTAATGGGAAAGGGAGAGTGTCTATGAATGGGACCTGACCACCCTGCCTTTTTGGAGAGAACTGGACCTAATTTTTTGGAAATGGCTTGTCATTGTGGATGTTTCTGTTTTTGGGTGGCCAGCCAGAGAAAACTTGGTAGGGACGTGACTCCGTCTGTATAGTAGACTTACTGTCCTCAGTGTCTGTGCCCTCAGACAGACAGCTATGCCGGCCCAGGCAGGCTGTCTCCTAAACCAGAAACAGCATAGCTGCCTCCACACCACCCTTTGCATAGACTAATTAGGCTGGTGAGTGACAAAGCTAGTTAGCCCATCCCTAATCTTATTAGCCCATCTTCATTTGAAGAGGCAGCCCACCTGAACAGCTCAGTGTGATTAAAGGCATTACCACTGGGGAAAATAAGTTTTCTGTATTGGCATACCCACAGAGTGCTGATGACCAGTTATTTGAAAAATTGGCCCCTTTAAAATTGGGCATATAAGACTTGGACTTTCAAAACCAGTAGTTGTCTTTCTCTCTTTTTTTTTTCCAGGCAGGCCCATTACTCTTTTTTTCACTGACTTCCAAGGGCTTGGTGTGTCTGATTACCGAGTTAAATATCCACTGCAGATTATCATATTTGTTGCTTTACAGCAAACCTTCTCTGTATTTCCATTGGGTTGTTCATTATATTTTCAGAACTCTAAAGGACTTTAATGCAGCAGGATTTAAGGTGGAAATAGCTAAACCATGTGTGGTTGAAAATTTTTGCTATCTTCTCAAAGGAGCCTCCACTAACTGGAAAGCATCCTGCCAGGAAATAATGCCATTCCCATGTCTCTCACCACCACTGCATAATAAACAGGTCCTTCTTCAGTTTGGTCTTGAAACTACTTGCTGTGAAGGATCTCAGGAGGTGGAGAGTATAGTGTTTCTCCTCCAACTTCTGCAAGTCCTGTTTTTAGGGGTTTTGATAGGGAGCCAGGCTCTTTCCCCCTCCCCCCCCATGCTTTCACATTTTCTCTCTCTTTTCCCTTCTCTTTTGTGCCAAGAATGTAGGGAGAAAAAAAACCCACACAGGAAATGCCTCTTCTTTTCTCTAATGACATCTCCAGCTGCAGTTGGATGGGAGAATTCGGGGAGGGGGAGAGTGTCAAATCAGTGGAAAGTTGTTCAGCTGCCAAGTCAAACTGGTACATCTTAGCTCTGGAGACAGTGGAGTCTTTTCTCCCTAATTCTGGCCCATTTTAAACATTCTGCTGAAGGAGGGGGAAGGGGAGAGGGAGGGGGAAGAGAAGCTGGTGACATCAGTGCTCCTGTTTTTTATTTATATGCAGATTTCTTTTCAGAGCTAAATTACAGCTTTACTTTTAGAGGTTTTAAGTGCAATCAGTTTAGAAACAGATTAAGAAGTGTGACGCCTTGTCCTTAAAATAGGGAAATCTATCTATCTACTTACCCCATGCTCATTACTGAGGTCTCTGAACACTGCTCCCTGATCTTCTACCTCTTTGGAAATATTATTAATAACCTGGCTGTCAAACTGCATTTACACATTAGAACACATCCCCGGGCTGAAACACTTGCTTTAAGTAGCTGTAAGTAGTTCTTTAGGGCAAGGCTGTCCTCGCAGCTTGTAAACTACCCAAGGAGGCTTTCAAGGGAAAGAACTGGAAGGGTGGGCAGGGGAGATTGGGTTCGGTCAGCAGGCTTTATCCTACCCAGCCAGTGTCATTTCACATCCTCCTTTCATTCTTTCATCTCATGCCTACAACAGTAGTATGATTCCTCCCCATTAAGTCCCAGATCCAGAGGACTGCCCCGTGATGCGCTGAACCCTGGGATCCATTTGTTGTGGCTCCAAATCCTAGAACATGTGGTAGGCTCATTTGATAGTAAGGACAGGCTGCAGGAGTTAAATTTGAGCACAAACTGTTTAAAAAGGGAAGGTAAGGAGGGCTGGGAATGAAATCTCTTTATTGAGCTGAATGAAGAGCGCAGCCCTTTGAGACTGGATGCGGTGCACTTCACAACTGCATGCCACGCGGGTGACATCTCTTTGCAATACAGTGCAGTGAGATATTGCAACTCTGCAGTGACTTACCTTGTGGAGGGGAGGAGGGGCAGCGGAGAACAAAATGCTTGTCATTAGTAGCCTGATTGTCTGTTCTTAGAAAGCCTATTAAAAATGCATCATGCTGAGGAGACAGTCTACACATCATGTAGAAAAGATGGGTCATGATAATTCTGTCTGGGAGTTTTGAACCAGAGTCTTAGATAAAACCAACTGGACAAGAGTCAGAGGGAGAAAATAAGCCTTTGAGATGTGTTTTTCATCTTATGCAATTACATTATGGACTTCAATTAAAAGTGTGACTGCAAGAGTCTCACAGGAGGAAGAGCAGCACTGAGCAAGAGGCAGCAAGGGGAGGGGGCAGGGCAGGACTGGTGTAGACACAGATCCTTGGTAAGGCGGTGCTGGGGCTGTGACAGCGCAGGCTGTTCACCTGGCACAAGCGAGCTTGGCTCTGCCAGACCTTCCCCGTCTGATCTTGTGCGCAAAGGTGCAAATCGCAAATAACATGTTGGTGTTGAAGTCCGACGGAAGCGCATTGATGGGCCCTCTGGTGCAAACCACATCAAACCCAAGTGGAATGGACCAGTGATTGTCCTGGGGGAGGCAGAGAGCTTGCAGGTTAGCCGCACAATGCTACGGGCTCAAAGCACGCAGATGGGAAAAGTGCTGCCTGAGGCAGGGCAGGAAGAGTCAGGCATAAGATCACTAAATCCTCTGCCACTGGCTGAGCAAACTGCTTTAGGCCTGGTTCTCCTCTGCTTTACCTTTTGTGTCCTCATGAATGGAGAGCAGAAAACACCATTGTTGGTGCAGGGGAGCTCAAAGGGGTGACCCTGCATTTATGCTAGGTTGAGGCTGAAATAAGTCCCACAAGACTGGCCAGTGAGTGTTGGGGAAGCGCTCCTAGGGTTTGATCCTGGAAGTCGCTGAGCACTGAGGCTCTGATTTGACCAAATATTGAAGCACCTTCTTACAGCTTTAAACATATGAGTGCTCCCACTGGTTTGCAAGAGGATACTACTTGTAGTCTTGGCTGAGTTGGGGCCAGGGTGATCAGCCCCTTGCAGAGTTAAGCACTAAGCAGCTAATTCTGTCTCCTTTTCATCCAGGATGATGTGGCCAAAGCTATATCTTTTCTCCCCTTCTTGCATTTTCCAACTGGGTAGAAGGGCAAACGAGCGTGTAGTGCAGTCAGCTTCACTGGTGGTGCTTCCCAACCAGGGTGAGGTGGGAGTGTTGCAACTTCCTTTCTCTGAGGGCTGAATCACCATCTAAACCATTTATCCTGAAGCAGCCTACAAAACCAGGAGTCATCGTACTTGCCCAGAACATGCTATTTTCACAGCCTGCAGAATAACACACACAGCCGAGTGCAGCCAGAGTCCCTTTCCCTTCTCCCCACTGAGAACCATTCTTTCTCTCCCTCGATTCAAACCGAATGCACGAGCCTTGTTTTCCCTTATTGTCTTCCCTGTGCTGGGGGAGGCCAGCTTTTCCTGCAGACAGAGGGAGGTGCAGCAAGGGAGCTTTAAGACTGCCTCTTTGATTGCAGGGATTGTTTTCCTCTTAGCACTCCTGTGCTGGTGTGTGTTGGTGGTGTTCTCCACAATGCTGGAGAAGGATAATTATGATATTGCAGGGCTGTGGGGTTTTTAGCTTGAACCTTTGGAAGCTTCTGCTTCAAAGGTCTGAGAATTCTTTTCTTGTGTTGAAAGACAAATCAAACATGTACATGAAAAACTCAAGCTTTGATAAGAATTTCTCCCATGTATTTTTCCCTGAGTGCTTCTTTCTTTCCTTGATTTGTCATTTGAAATCCTTTGAGTGATGTGGTCTATAATAATGTAGCAAATCTATGCTCAGCTGCGTGCTTTCACAGCTTGCAGGCAGCCCATTAAGAACTGCATGGAAACAGAACTCGTACGCTTCTGTTTGCAGTGTCGGGCCCATGACACAGTTACGTTGTTCTGGTTCCATCTGGTGTGGTCCGGTGGGATAAGGCACTGACTCAAGATTGAGACAGGTGTGTTTTGTTCTCAGCTGTGTTGCTGGGTGACTGGGCAAGTTGATTTGCTGCTCCATGCCTCAGTTTCCCCCATATTTAAAATGGAAATAACAACACGTACCTCCATGGCAAAGACCTTTGAACTCTACAGATGAAGAGTCCTGCATCAGAGGCAGATATTGTGCCGTAAAGAGCAGCGCATGCACACCAACTGCTGTCTTAAGGTATTTAATGTGGCATTGCCTACCATCTGAGGATGTCTGATTACCTGTGGGCAGAGAGTCACAAGTATTATTATACATCTGTTCTATATGTGGGTGACCAGAGCCACAAGAGCATGCCCCAAGTCATATACCAGGTTGGTGACCAAAGGAAGAAGAGAACGCTAGAGTCCCACTCCCAGTCCTGTGCTCTGACCACGGGTCACCATCCCTTTTCCACAAAGTAAAAGAACACGTTTATTAATCTGTTAGCTTCGGTGACTTGGCTTGACCTATACTGCTAGAAAACTTTACCCAGATAAAATCACACTTTAGGGTCATTTGGTGATTTAATTCATCTTTTCAGATGTTTAAGAGATTGCAATACAGGTAAGGTCCACCCTGCTCATCTCCTTTTCCCAACTTCCCTGTAACTCCTGTTTCTCACCTGCCTTGACTTTTCTGTTTATTATTGGGGATTGGAGAGTCCTCGGACCAGTAGCAGCCTTACTAGTAGTCCGGGGCGTCCAATCAGGCCACCCAACATATTTGGGTTGTTTGTCCTGCCGCCATGCAGCGCCCCTACTTTAACAGGTTGCACCCACAGGTTTCCAAGGGCTTGTTGGTGCTTCAGCTTCCGTAGCCCAGGGATCTTTTTCTGTTTGGCCACGCCTTGCCTTGGTCCACTGAATAAGACCTTAGCTTATGGGTATTGACCTTGCCTTGACAGCAGGCCCTGTTTTGGGGTTCTGCCTCCCTGTGCCAGTCTCTGCCTCCCAGCTTGGGACTGTCCCCTGGTTCCAGAAGTAGGGGGTGCACTTCAGCACCTCTGTTCATGACCTCCTCTATCCCTGTAGCCACAATCTGGTCCTCCAGTCACAAGTCCAAGCCAAAAACCCCAAGCCAGCTATTCCAAAAGAAAACAAGCAATCTCCCTCCTCAGGTAAATGCTGCCCACAAGCCTTATCTGCCTAGGAGCCTTCTCCGTAGCTTCCAAGGGTGGCTTGCATGCCTGTCTGTCTCCAGCAGCACCTACACTCTCTAGAGCAGTGGTTTTCAACATTTTTTCACTACTGGACCCCTTTGGAAATTTTGAATGGAAGTGCTGAGCCCTCTGACTTGTAAGTGGGGGTGTTCACATACTTTTGTCTGATCATAGTCATCTTTTGTGAACCGACCCCTAGACATTGTGGATCCTCAGGGGTCCATTGACCACAGGATGAGGACTACTGTACCAAAGCACTTCTCCCTGCTGCTGGCTTTCCTTTTTATGGCTCCAGGCTGGGCTTAAATCCCCCAACCTGGTCTCCTAGTCTCCTGACTGGATCTGTTGCACCCAGTGACCAGGTGTTCATTAGCCTCTTGGCCTTATTTCCATCTAGCTGTGCTGCTGTTCTTAACTGCCCACCCCCTTGAGTCTTACTGGTAACAGGGGCAGGGGTTCCCTGTTACAGAGATCTGCACTGAAAGGCTAGGGTAGCTTGTCCCACACTGTCTATATACCCTGTCAGGGCTGGCACAGCAGTTCTTAACAAGCAATAAGGTGCCTAGGAGAAGCCCTGTCCAGTGAAATATGTGTTAACTCTTCTTGGAGATGGGCTCTTGCTTGTCTTGGCCAGAATTCCCAGTCAAGAATGACAGGTAGAAGAAGGTCAGCTAGATGATGTGAGGTTCAAAAAGCAACTGAGATGTCCTTTTGACTTGAGGGACGTAAAGCATCCTGCAGCTAGTGGTCCTTTAAATCTTAAAGGTTGCTTTGTGGCCATAGAGTGGAGGGTATTTACCTTAAGGGCGAGATGCAAGGCAAGCTTCAGTGTACTCCTCTAGAAGGAGGACAGCTCTCCCAATAGCCGGAGAGCCAGAGGAAGCCCAGTGGAATCATAAAAAGATGACTGCTGCTTTTCTCCCGAGAAAGCAGTTCTTCCCCATCAGGCCTGCTCAGCTCCACGGTGCCCACACAGGAACATTTTAAACTTATTCTCCACGTTTCCTTCTGGCATGATAAACATCTTCAGCAAATACTGCTTTCTGGGGTGGAAGAACAAAACATAACAGGCTGTGGAACTGAGGGTATCACTGGTATTAAACTCTGTAAATGTTCCTCATTGGACACTGGGGACTTCGCTTTGATCTCCTTCCCTGTTAATCCCAGTATATTAACATGCAGGAAAGATGATCTCCTGCGGGTTTGGGAGACTTGCTTGTGGAACACCAGCCTCCCTTTTGGTGTGAATTAAGGCTTACTCAGAACAGACAAGTCCTACCTTAGCATATTTGCCTACCTTGGGCCAGGTTTGCCCTAGACCTGTTTGCCAGCTTAGCCTTGTTGGTTAGGAGCATGATTTTTTTTGGAGCCTTAGCGTACAGCACATTTTTAAATGTAGACCTTGCCTTCTCCTCCCCCCCAAATACTGGTAATAATGGAGGGAGCACAAAAATTGTAACTTGCACATATGTACCAATCCTTTTACTTGCTGAGAATGAAAGGGGTGCCTTGCTTAGAGAAATATGAGAGAGCTGTTTGCTTTTTATTTAAAGAAAAAGGGTCATGTTAAAAATTGTGCTGTACGTACGTAGTCTGGTTAATGCCCTTGAAAACCTGCTAATCCTGGGGCAACCTCCATGTGGATACCTGATCGCCTTGCATGAGTGTTTCTCCTTGTGCCAGCCCCTGGAGAAAAGATAGGAAGCAGATAAATGCAAAGGATTTCTCCTGCTCTCTCTCTGCCTCTCTCTCCATCCCCCTTTTTTTCTATTGGTTACATCTGTGGGGTGGGGGAGCTAAGTTATGAATCTATAGGGCTGTTGCTTTTGTCCTGCACGTAGAACAAGGATCAGATGTGCTTGGCAGATTCTGGGTGCCCTGGACATTTCTCTCACTGTCTCTGTCTCTCTCTTGCATATGCTTTGGGCCAGCCTGTGTTTGTGGAGCTGGAGGCTGGCTCAGCCTCGCTGTTATGTCGGTTTCTATGGAGAGAAAAAACATTAGGGTTGCCAGACCTAGAAGAGTATTAAAAGAAAAAAGACAGAAAAGGGGAGGGATGGGGGGGGAAGGAGGAGGAGGAGTAATATGATCCTAGTATGTTCTGGAGGTGAAATGTGGATTCTTTTACTGGATTGGATGTGGCATTTTTGTTTCCCTGTGCCTGCAAAGCCAGAGGAAACACTGTATTTACTCAAATCCAAGATTACTCTGAATTTAAGATGACCCCCCCCCCCCAAGAATTAGATTCTAGATATGGACAATTTATACATTTCTTCCTTGCCCTTGCCACTACTCACCCTGCTGCTGTGCCTGTACCCCCTCCCCTGTTCCACCCCACCACTTGCCCCCTCTTCTTCCTGCCCCTGCTTGCGCCCCCGATGCCTGCACCTCCTAGCACCTGTCCCCACCCCACTTTCCCTCCCTCCCTTCCGCCTTCTCCCCCCTGCTGCCTGCCCCTCACATCTCCTCTCACTGCCCTCACCTCCCCACTTCCAGCTACCACCTCCCTACCGCTGCCTCTCCTTCCCCTGCCATTAGCCTCCTTGCTGTCTGACCCCACACAACTGTTGCAGCCTGTGGAGACGATTCCAGCCCTGGAGCTGGGGCTAGAGCTACTGCTACTGAGCTGGGGCCGGAAGCAGGACGTGCTCTGTTCTTTGCCCCTGGCTGGAGCGGGAGCTGTGGGGAGACGTGGGGCAGCAGGGGGAGGAGCAGATCCTAGAGTCGGGGTTGGAGCTGCAGCTGCTGCCCCCACCCCACTTGTTCTTGAATCTAAGGCCAAGGGGCTTTCCCCCACGTTGAATGGGGTGGAAACCTCACCTGGGATTTGAGAAAATGTGGTATATGCATCCTCAGAAAGAGGGCTTTTTGGGGGGAGTGCAGTGAATGTTGAACCAGTGTGGCTGCGTCCAGCCTGGTGTTTAGCGATATGGGGAACAGAGATGGGTTTGTCCACTAGAGGTCAATTCAGTGCTTTGTGTCTTGTTTATTCTAGTTCAAGGCACTGGACAGTCTGCAGGGTTAAAGGTTAAGAGAGACAGTGTTTCATCCTCACAGGTCCAGGCTGCCTCTCATCTTTGTTCACATGTTTAAAAGTTAGCTGAAAAGAGCACTCTCTTTCCCAGCCTTTTATCCATAGTTTCAACTGCTATCCCCATCCACAGCTGTTTTTATTGGGCTCATAAATTACGTTTCAATTCCTGTGTTTCAGTAGCAACCACCACGTGGACCCAAATTAAAGTCTCTGTAGGTTTTCCATTAATCCACATGAACATACCACCGCTTCTCTTTTCTTTCCAACCAGGCACATCGGTGTAGAGCTCCCACTGCTCTTACTATCACAGAGAGCCCACCTGGTGTCCTAAAAACAGGAACGCAAGTAACTGTAACTTGCGTTATAGATGCTCTGTTCACCGGGGCGCCTCTTGGGGTAACAAGGAACAATGGTCACAAACTGGCGGAAAGCAGATTTAGATGAGATATCAGGAAAAACTTCTTCACGGTAAGGGTGGCCAAAATCTGGAATGGGCTTCCAAGGAAGGTGGTGTTTGTTCTCCCCTACCTTGAGGGTCCTTAAGAGAAGGCAGGATAGGCATCTGGCTGGGGTCATCTGACCCTGGTGCTCTTTCCTGCCTAGGCAGGGGATCAGACTCCATCAGTTGAGGTCCTTTCCAGTCCAAACAACTATGAATCTGTAACGTTCCAGATAATTCCTTGACCTTGCATCCAGGTTAATGTTTTTGCCTTTGCTCTTTTGGAAGGCATTGCTTTTTTGGCACATGAGTTAGCTATTCCTATTCTTTTTCTTGTTGGAAAAAGGAGGTTTCTTTTTTGGCTGGTTTTTTAAACACGTTCCCGTCACTGTTCTTGGCTAAGAAAGAACATCTCCATCCAACCATAGAGAAAGACCAAGTCTGCAGTTCTGCTAACCCTCCAGTTGTGGGCTTTGAATCCAGAAGAAGTTATGTTCTCTTGCAAGATCAGATGCTTAGCCTTTTTCCTGTGGGCCATTATATGATAAGTTCAGATCCCCACCTTTGAATCAGGAGTGAAATAATCTGACATGCTCTTAGAAATTTATCTCAGAAACTGTCCCATAGCTTGTGGACTATGTATGCAGTATTCCCTAACAAAAAGGGGCCTAAACCTAAAAGTAGATGTAGCTTATTGGGCATTAGATATCGTTGTTGAGTGAAAGCTTAGACCTGGCTCACTAAAGTTTGCAAACTTCTTTTTGAACAAATCTGGAGCTGGTTTTCAGGCAAGTCTGGGACCAATTTATGGTTTTGGGTAGAAATCAGACAGAATTTCTGTGGTTTCATCTGAGTTTCAGGGTTGTTTCCTTCACATGGAGGCTTTAGGGGCATGTAGATCAGTCAAGCAAAGCTAGAAACCCCTGAGAATTTAAAGTGCTTAGTTCCACATAGTGGAATACTCAACTGTTCCTCATTACAAGGGATTTCCCTGTTAGAGACCTAAACTTACCTCCCCCCAAGAAAATACTGAGTCATGAAACTCTTCACAATAGACCATGTCACTGCCTTGAAAAAAAAAACCCTGGTTTGTGTAAAATGTCCTAAACTGTTGCTCATGTGTGCCATATTTGGGGCTCAGGAAATAGGGCAATAGGTCTCTGGGTCCCCATCCTCCATTAGGGACCAGCTGGGCCAGGCTAGGAGAACAAATCTGAGTTCTGTAACTTTCATTCAAGCTGAGTAGTATTTAGTCTGGTAAGTAGTTCCATAGCACATTTTAATAATTACAAGGGGTATAATGACATCAAAAATGGTTATGGAAGAGGGCCCATATGTATATTATTTTTAGTGAGAAAAGTTTACTTAAATAAGGAAGAAACCCTGCAGAATGATGTACGTTAAAGACGAGCTCCAGATTCAACTGTGCTTGCTCCAGGCACACCAGTATCTCTTCTCCTTGATTATGCTGTGGGGATTTTCTTTTGAAAAGATGTTGCAGCTGTTTGTACGTATGCTGGTATTTTTTACCTAGTGGTTAAGGTAAGTGGAGATGTAGAGTAATTCAGCAGATCAGCTTCTGCCTGGGAACCCACCTTTTCAAAAGATGCATTTGCCCTGGGTTTTTTTTCACTGCCTTGTGGTTTTGTTTTTTGGGTTTGTTTGGTTATTTTTGTAGAATCTGACAATAACTGTGGGTGGAGTTAGTGGGATGTCTGTATAAGGTAACCCTTGATATAGTGTAAGCCATATTAATAGCATTGATTTAATGGTTATTTTAGCTATTGGCCAAATCTTGGCATTAGGAGAAACATAGGAAATCAGGGTCTTCTCAAAAGGCCGTTGAATTCAGTGGTAGTCTTTCCATTTACTTCTGTGAGTTTTGGGTCAGGCCCTAAACCATTTACTAGCAGACTTGACCACATCTGCACTTTTTATTTTGATAATTAAAACATTGACTGCAGAAAAAGGCATTCTCAAATATCTTAATTACACCATGGTCTGCAGAGTGAGACGCTCTCTGTAATCCTTCTTGTTTCAACAGGCTGGCTGTGGACAAGTAGATGAAAATGTAATGATCTCATTATTACGTTGTGTACCTAGGGCTAAGCTGCAGTGATGCATGGAGTTCTAGTGGTGTTTGGGGATTGAGGTATCACATTTACATAGTGCCTAGCACAATGGAAGCCCATTCTTGGTTGGCCCTCGTGCACAGGGCTGATAATAATAATCATCATTATAACATTGATGGTATCTGAAGAACACTTGAAAGAGTCAAACAAGTATGTGCAGAAGAAAAAGACAATTGAGTCCCAAATGCTCACTTTGAAAGTGCATTTGTGTTGTGCGGGGCACAGACCAGTAAGTCTGCTGGAACTTTTCCACTCTAAAATCTCCTTGGTTTCTAACACTCCCCTCAGTAAACATTGGCCTCAACTGGCAGCTAAAGCAGGACAAGAGTTTATTTTTATTTCTTGGAATTCAGTAGACCTGAAATCTCTGTTAAATGTTAACTTCTAAAAGACACATGCATCAGCACTCTGAGCTGCAGTTCGTTTAAAAAAACAGTCAGAGAAGAGATTATAGAGAACAGAAATGGAGCTGGATTTTCAGACTTGAGATTTGACTTTTTTCAGGCTCTGATCATGCCAGCTGACCTTCCCCTCCTCTCTTAAAACACTTCCCCCAAGCAGCAGAAAACTGTACAGATGAGGTTGCACCAATAATGATTGATTGTTTTTTTTTCATTTGCTGACAGAAAAGACGTGGAAATAATAAAAAGTCAGTACCTCACTCCCTCCTGCTTATCTTTTAGGTACCTGCAGTTGTTGCTATAGGGAAAAAACAGCAGCCCAGAGAGTTGGTGCACTAAAGCGTTGACTCATAGATCGACTATTAAATAGGTGTTTAAAGTCTTCGCTGAACAGTTATCAAGAATGGCATAAAAATGGGTCCCTTGACTCATTTTGTAAGCTATATAAAAAGAATTAACAAGAGTGCTTGTTAAACAGACAGCTCCATCCTTGTAAGGAAAGAGAAATCCTCCCGTTTAGCTCAACCAGCTTCTCATCCACACCACCATTGATTCTGTAATGAAAAGCACCTGTGGGAAGAAATTGGGCTGTGATTCCTCCTATTCAGCTCATGAATCGATCACCTCTGCAGGAATTGTTCACAGTTAAGATTTGTTTTTTGCTGTCAGTGATTTGAAGTTAGTCCCAATTTACACCAAAAATAGAAAGGACCTGTCCCAAAGTCCACTGGAGTCAATGAAACGAATCAGACTGACTTCAAAGAACTTTGGATCCTGCCCCAATTGTGGGCTTCGTGGGAGCAATAAATTAATTTCTGCAAGTGAGCTTCCAGTCATGGTTACAGCCGTGTGAATCCAGATTGACTCTGAAATTAGATTGGAGTACATCCGCTGGAGTTTGTGCTACCTCTGCTTACTGTAGAGCAACAAATGCTTAGCTTCCTTCCTGGCCATATGTTGTGACTGCAGTAAAACGTTTGTATCTCTTGACTGCAATTTTGTAGCATTGCTAAGGTCCGACTCATTTATTATTTGTATCACAATAGTGGCTGGAGGCCCCAGGCAGGATCAGGGCCTGTTGCGTTAGACGCTGTACAAATGCATAAGGAAAGACGGCCCTTGTCCCCGGAGTTAGACAAGATGCTACAGATGAGTGAGCCAGACAAAAAGAGAAGGGCAAGGGAGGTTAAAGGTAACAAGTACTATGAAGCAGTTATAAAAATAATTGACAAACAGCCTGAGGGTTCCTCAGAGTACTGACTACCTGTATTTAAATGTAAACAGCAGCTGTTCTCCCCAGCTGAAACTCAGCACAACATCTCTGATTAGCCAGTCTCTCCTAGATGTCCCAGCAGAGGTGTGGTCTACAAGCAGAGAGGTCCTTTTAATGGATGCATTGAAGAAGGGGATCCACATCATACAAGTTCTGAGTACACTGGTTTGACCCAGTTAGTCTCTAAGGTGCCACCCTGCCCTGCCTTGTCTGTGTGCACTAGGAATACAGGATGGGGCCCAACATTTTTGATGCTGTGACATATAATGAACATACATTTGTTAGAGTTTTGCAGTGGTACTGATTATGGGGCATAATCAGACTTATAATCTCAGACTTCAGATTATAGACAAATCACATGTAAAAAAGCCTCTGGAGAATCTAAAATGTTTTTTTAAATCAATACTTCAAAAGTAAGTATATCTATTTATTACATTTCTTAATATTTAGCCATCCATCTCTCTGTCAACCATAGTTACCCTCTACTTCCTGGGCTACAGGATTCAGACAGTTCCCGTTTTTATCCAGGGAAAGAATAGTTTACAATAAAAGTGTTTGCTACATTACTTTAAGTGTATATATCTGTTCTAATGGTGCCACCATACTGACAAAATATAAATACCTAACAGCTGTCCCGTGGTTAGCACAGACGCTTGGACTGCTCCTTTGAGTGTTTACAGTGCATCCTGAAGCCTCGAATGAGTCTCCTGGCTTGAAGGATCCTTTTAATTTACACAGATGTTTCTTCATCAGCCATTCTTTTCAGCCTTTTGGAATGATCAACAATTTAGTCTAATTGTGCTGGATGTTTGGGTTGTAAGGCTCAGTTTATTTTGTCTGTGTGTCTGGAATATTCACTCTTTCAAGGACTTGACCCCTCTCTACAGACGGCACATAGTTCAGAGAGAGGAATGGGTTGTGTTTGCTAAAACACTAAAGGAGTTGTTACTGAGCCTCTGTCTGTGCCTGGTTCTGTTCTTGCCTGCCCTGACCTGCCAAGGGACACTGGCCAAGTTCCTTCACCATCTTTGTGGCCCATCTGTAAAATGGGGTGAATGGGCTTGGAGTGGCTTGATATTTACATGTGAAAATGCTGTTGTTCTCATACATTGTTTCCCTTTTGTGTGGAGTTCAAAGATCATAAGGGGCTGGAAGGGACCTCGCAAAATCATTGGGTCCAGCCCCGAAATGAGATGGTTGTACCACCTTCTTGGGATATAACTTCATCTCCGTGTTTCATTTTCCTATGAGGGCTCAAATTCAGCTAAGTAACGGAGTGAGCATGCTTTGCCAAGCTATGGTCTACTTTGTTTATGAACAAACAGATGACTACACTAATTTTTTTGAGGGTTTAAGCCATTTCACTGGGCACATTGACACTTAAACTTGGGTTTTGCAGTACTAAGGATGAGATTAATACAGTGCAAATCTTGTATACAAAAACTAACACTTCCTTTGGAGTGGCCCATCATAAATGATCTTACTCAGTGTATGAAGCTGCTTAATATGGATTTAGTTCTAAATGAACAGTAGTCTTAAATGAAGCATTTGCCCACTCTGCAGGAATTACTTTTCAGTCATTGCTTATTTGTTGTTGTTTTTTAGTTTAGTAAAGACTTAAATAGTACTTTCTATGTAGAAATGTAGAAGATAAAACTGCTGTTACTATGGCCTACATAGGAGATTTGTGTGTACTGTTCAGGGTCATCTTTGTGTAGTGTATATATTTAATTGTTTCAGTGTCTAGAGGTCTTTCTGGTACATTTCATACATTTGCTGGAACAGCACTCACAAAAGTAATATATAGAGCCATCCAGCATAAGTACCCCCTGTACTTGTATTAACCTTGACTTAAAGTGTCTTCCATTTCAAGGAGGTGCTTTTAAATGCATTAGCTGCTTTTCCGTAGCATGATTTTGTCTTGCCTGTATTTGTTTATTTATTTATTTTTTGCTACGTGTGTTTTGATTGGCGGGTTTTTGTTGCAAAATAGAATTAACATATTGATTATAAATAATATCTGTGTGTTCTCAGAGTTCAGACAGTGGCTACAAAGAGACACCTCCTTTTTCTGGAGACATCAGCATGGCATTTTCAGATAGTAGAACAGGTTTCTGAGGATGTTGGTTTTTGCACAGGGGACCTGACAAAGATGGATTCTTTTGGGTGTCAGGGAAGGGACACGGGAGGGAAGCTGAACGAGTGGTTAGGTGATTATTCACTTCACAACAACTTCTATAGATCTTTAACGTCTCTTGTCGAGTGATCCTTCTTCCTCTCTCTTGATCATTATAGATAATCATTTTTGTAGGACAAGCTATGTGTAATGAAAGTAGTCAGCATAGAGATACCCACTGCATAAGGAAGCAAAGTGTGGTTAGTGACTCAATGAGTTTTATCATCTAATCCCCACACAATCTTCGGAGGCCTTGGGCCTTATACAATGGCTTCAGTCTAAATACCTTAGGTTTTTTGCAAGTGACTGCAGATGGTGCTTTGAGATCCATTCAAGGGTGGTATGGGGTGCTTCACAATGTTAGCACCATTAGGTTTGCAAGCATGATTTGCAGAAGAAACCCAGAGATTTCAAACAGAAATCCACAATTGTAGTCTTGTTGAGTTATTGCAACAGAAAACCTGTTCTATTATTTTTCTGTTGTCAAAAAATTACTGAAAACGAAGAGCTAGCATTTTCTAAGGGATGCTGTGGATCAGTGCAGGTGTTCCTCAAATCTAAAAAAGGCTAGAGAACCACTTGCATACATGTTGTAAAGCCAGATTCATGGAAATTAGGCTGTTTTGAGGCTGTTACTTGAGATCTTCTGTAGGTGCTAGCCCTGCATGATAAAAAATGTTAGGGTTTCTTTATTAGCAAGGATACTTGTTTGAGAGGTATGCACACACCTCCTGATTTAGGCTATTTGGCAAATAACATTTGAAACACATAAGGTAGGTGGGTTGGTTTCTTGTTCAGCTGACTCTATCCACAGTAAGCAGTGGGACTCTGGGAGCTCTTAAGAAGACACACAAATCCATGTCTCTGTCTGTCCCCTCCCTGTCTTCTCAGGAGGGCATCCAGCCTTCTGTTGCTTGCATGTTCCGTTACATACATTTAGTATAGGAAGTTGTTTTTTGCTTTATTGTCAAATCGAAAACTCTGTGTATATTAGATTTCTCTGTTGGTAATTTTGTTGTTCAGACTGCAGTTAGGTTTGAGAGTTGAAGTCAGTTTGGAAGGGAGCTGTGAGTTAAGTGTCCCTGGAGATTTGGATTTCTCTGAGTGAGTGGAGGCAGTGGTGGCAAAGATGACTCAAGTATGAGTCTTGCCCTTTTTAAGAACAAGGCAGTCATGGAGCATTTATTCATTTATTACAGTCTGGTTATTCCATGTCAAGCAGCATAGGAATCTGCAAGAAGGATGAAGGATAATGAAAGGTTCTGTGTATGTCTGTGTGTGGTTTTGAGGGCAAGAATAGTAGCCAATAATGTTAGAATGAGTAAGAAACCCTTTTCATTATTTAAAATCACCCCCACACACAATACTGCTAGCAGTAATATTGCAAAATGACAGCTGCTATTAGCTATTTTAATTATTTGCATAGCTACATTCCTTTTTTCAGCTGAAGTTCCATTTGCACAAAACCCAGGGCCATTTTGAAGAAGTCCTGTAAAATTAAATTTCCTCTATTTCTGTAGTCCTAAGTCTTTACTGCAGATGTGGCTGACAGTATGGAGCTTTACTAGAACATGACTTTGTGCTTCAGTGAGTCACGTTTCCTTCGTGCTGAGGTTCTAGTAAATCGGCTACATAGCAGGAATGGGACAGATATTCTCTCCATTGCAAGAGATTTTTTTAACCTTGTAAAGCTCCATTTGGTCCTGAAGCTACTATAACCCGTTGCCCCAGTGAAGCAGGTCTAGGATGCAGTCCCCGACAGCGTTCCTCGAGGAGCTGAATTTGATTTTTTTGCCTCTTGAATGTTTAGATGAAACCCACTGCTAGCAGGACTTTTCATGTCCTGAATGTGTTTTGATATATAACTTACGGCTAGCACTGTACATCTTTGAACTCTTTCATTCCTCATTCTGTTTAATTTGGCTGTGCTTTCCAAAACTGTGAGCAGTAGCATATCCTTGCCTTCCTTTGCAGCTTTCCAACAGCTCCTTGAGTTCATTTTTTTCTGTTACCCTTCTTCCTACCTAACATTCTCTTCCCTCTTTTTATTTCCCCTTCCTTAGATTCTGGTTCCCCCTCAGCATATTTCATCATAATTGAGCTATAATGTATAATTCATCACATTGCTCTGAACCATGAAGCTTTTGTATGGAGAGAGATGGAGAAAGTTGAACAAATAAAAGGTTTTATTTTGCATGGAAACTTGGCAGGCTTTGGAGTGCCAGCTTCCCAGACACAACTAATACTGGGCTGCTTTTCTGTGCAACCGATGTTTTAAAGAAATATACCTCTGTAGAAAGGCCACAGCATCTGTTTCTTTGAATCTATATTGTTTCTTTCTCTCTACTGTCTTCCCAGTTGTATATTTTGCAGCAGTCAGGAAGGTTGTTTCATTCACAACACTTTGTAGGCTTGAGAAAGAAATGCCTCTTTCCAGTGGCTTACACCTTGTGCGCTGAATGTGATGGCATTGGTAATGCTTTTAACTTAAACTGCCCTGCTACCTGAGGGGCTGAAGGCACTTTGCAAATATTAGCTAATAAAAGCCTCCTTCCCTCTCTTAGGAAGTTAAGTATTCTTAGCACCATTTTACAGATGGAGAAGCTGAGACTTAAGGCATTTTAACTTACTTGGTCAACATCAGCATCAAATCAAGGAAGTCTTCCATTCTGGCCTTTATTTAATGCCTGGGTGTAGGAGTGTTTGGTGAGGAGAGTGGTGACACTGATTTCAAAGAGCAGCTTACAGATTAAGGCACTACTCATAGAAGTAAATGTGGCAGCAATGGAGGCTGCTGTTTTTATGAGAACTCATGGAAGAGAGATGGGAGTCTTTGGAGAGCAAGGCAACTCGGATCCTTCCTCTGTAAAATATTGAAGATAATGAGAACATCTCCTGTTATGTTGCATCTAAAATGGTTTGTATGAATAAGTTATGTACACTGGAGGCATATACCAGCTGCTCATTGACAGGGGTTAGGAAGAAATGTTCCTTTTGGACAGATGCTTCCGTAGCTGTCCACTGAAGCTTCTTCCCGCTTCCCCTGTAACGTCTGGCTACAGAGAAAATATCGGACCACGTAGACCCGCGGGCCTGCTTTTTGTTGCCGTTCTCAGTTACAGATGAAATGTGCCAGCTTTACAGTGTGGTGGAGAGAATTCATTTCTAAAATCCTTTGGAGGTCTATCATGGGAGTCTGGGGGGGCACCAGATCGTCAATGGGGGGTGTCTCCCGGTGGCCAGTTGCCAAGTGGTGGCACTTCTGGTTTTGCAGCTGGTGCTTCCAGGAGGTGCATGGTCGATCTCAGGGGGTGCATGTGCCCCTGTGTGCACCCCCTATGCATTGCAGATGGGTCTGTGCATAGGGAATGGCAAACATCCTTATAAAAGAAGAATGAGCCGTACAAGAATTTCTGCTCGATCCTCGCAGAGAAAGGATCTTGTTTGTCTGAACAAGTTTTAAGGTGCTACATCCATTGTTCTTTTTATTACGCTCTTGTAGGGTGGGGGTGCTAGTCCCCTCCAAAACTCATCAGGATTTTTGTCATTGACTGGAATAGACCAAGATTTTCCCTTGCAGAAAAAAATGTAGTGCAGTTGTTTGTAAGCAGTTGCCACCAACACCCAGTTTAATTTGGCTCTTAGTTCCCACTAAGTACTATACTTGCGTATTTTTATTCTAGTTTTAAAGAGTAAGATGAAAGAGCCATCATGGTGGGATAGAAATGCTTTATTCTGGTGTTCGTTCCTAGATAAACATTCCCGAAGCGTGTTTATATCTGGCTGCGGCTCGCAGGTTACAGATGCCGAGAACTTTCTCAAACCAGTTGCACTGCAACGCCCCCCTTTTTGTTTTCTACTTTTCAGTTTTAAGTCACCGGCATAGACGAGCAGCCCATGAAATGATAATACTTTCTGATAATACCGTTTTCTGAGAATACTGTTTTGCCAAATGTTTGTCCCTGAGGAGAAGCAGATACGCTATAATAGCAAATATTGTCAGGGTTGGGAGAGAACCTAGTACAGCAACAGAAAATAGCCTGTGAAATAACTCAGGCTCGCTTCTGCTATCTCCAAAAACAGTGTCTTAACCCCCATTTAATGATTCAGGGTCTAACTCGTAACTAGAAGCAGCATGTCATTCCTCTGGGTGTGGAGGGAGCTCCCTGCTCTCTGGGAAAGGGCTAGTCTTCTCAAGTGCCATTGCAACTAGGCCCTAGTGAGTTGTCTCTAATTTTTTTGGGTGGTACAAATACAGCAGTAATCCCACTTTGGACCTGATTGTGAGACTTGAGCCCTGTTCACATGGCAGACTTTGTAGTTGATAATTTTGCGCTGATGAGAAACAGGCACCTTAACGTAGCATATAATTTCTCCACACAGCAGTGCCAGTCCTGTCACAACTGTACGTTGTGCATCTGTGCCTAATCTGCTGCCTGTCAGTGCTTGCATCAGTGCTTTCTGGGAAAACGTGGGCAGCTGTCCCACCATGTAACCAGAGCGGATCTTAGAAGCAACATTTTTTAAATAGAGGGGGAAAAAAAATCATGATTTTGAAGGTACTAGAAAATGAAAATATACCCTAGAATTGTGACTTCTGATTCTTTTCATTTTTGGTTTCCAGCAAGAGTGCGAGAGCTTGGTTTAAAAATGCTTTGCAGGCCCCTGAAGTATTTCACTTAGCTGAAGGTGGGAAAATGTCCAGCCCCTGACTGACATGTTTTTGGAACCTGTTCATACAATTTACTTAGCTGGGACCAACAGGGCTCTACCTTTGACTCGGGTCCAGCACTCCCTATGCAGGCAAATCTCCCACTGGCTTCTCATTGACTTTTGTATCTTAAATTTTTAAAAAGTGACAAGGAGCGCAGCAGAGTTCAAGTGCTAATGGATAACAATGAACCTGTGTTCACATTGTAGTTTAGACTTGCAGAAGCAAGGAAGTTTCCAAGTGGAGACCTTGCATTGTCTCGTTGTCTCGGTATGTTCGGTGGATCCCAGCTCGCCGCATGGGCTCACGTTTTTGGAACGGATTAGCCGGGTGCGTTAAAGACAGGCTGTCAATATTAGCTGCGAATTCCTTGCATTTTACAGCCATCGGGTTCCTCTTGTGTAAGATTTATGAATTCAGCAAAGGCAGAAAGCTTCTAAAATTATGCCTTGGTAACTGCAAGGCCCTTAGACAAACATGCTTAGAGTGTGATGTATGCAAAGAGATCCTTATTTTAGCAAAGAGAGATGGATTCCATAAGCAACTCTAGGGCTGCGTCCAGACAAGTTTGGCTTTGTGGTATGTGGCGCTGGAGACGGTCACACACTGCACATTCAGGCGTTTCCCATGGTGCTACCTTGCAGCACAGGGGGGTTTTTGACCCCTGGAGATCCAGGATTTTTTGGTTTGGGGGGTTTTTTTGCCCCTGAAGATCCAGGGGTCAAAACCGGGCGGAAAAAAATGGGGTGGCGTACATGGAGGCAGCGCACACTGTCCAAAACCAGAGCCTGGCTGACCAGAGCCACGCTCCAGCTGTCGGCCAGGTTCCAAGCTGCAGGAGCGATGCAGCTGCAGCCTTCCTGGCCCCAGGACTCCAAGTGAGGCTGCTGGCCTAGCAGTGCTGGGGCCAGCACAGTTGCTTGCCCCAGCCTCCCCTACCCTACCCGAGGTAATCTGCCATGGGCCAGAGGGTGGGCGGCACAGGCATTCCCTGGGGACGGCTAGCAGCAGCACAACGGTGTCCCACTGCAAGTTGTTCCCTGGGAACCAAATGTTCACGCTCATCTGGATGCAGCGTAGGAGTGCTTGGAGGCAAATAAAGAAGTAAATTATCAAAAATCAAAGATGCCATTGAACAAAGTTAGAAGAAGGGATTGAAAAGGTAAGGTGGGTTAGGATGTGCTTTGGATACATCCTCAACGCTGGTACTGCTTCTGAGCAACTCTGTAATTTGGAATGTGAGTGACATCAGTTCTTCTGGCCATCTGGTTAGAAAATCTAGTTGTAACTGAAAATATCCAACACTTTCCCGATTGCTAGGTGGTGACTACAGGCTTATGTAATCCTAACAGCTCAAATTCTTTTCCATTCTGCTGATAACTTCACTAAGTCACAGCAGAGTGAACGTTGGTAGAGGGCTAGCAGAGGACACCACGTCTCTTTGTCAGCCTATTTAGCAGACATTAGTAATTTGTTGTGCGAGCTTTTTGAGCTGTAATTCTGCACTGAGGGGATTTGGATCAGGGTTATAGTCCCATCTCTGTCACTAACTTGTTCTGTGACCTTGCATAAGTTAGCTCCCCATCTCTCTGCCTCACTTTCTCCTCACACACCAAATGGATCCAGACCATGCCAGGACAAGAAACGTGCAACCTGCCAACATCTCCACCACTTCCACGATAACAACGTCCCACAACAGAACCATCAGCTTTCCTGGATTTTACAGCTGCACCTCCAGAAATGTAATACATCTCATCCAGTACACAAAATGCCCTGATGGAAAATATGTAGGAGAAACCAAACAACTGTGCACCAAAATGAATGCACACTGGAAATCTATCGAAATATGAAATTACCAATGGGCACACACTTCTCACAAGACAACCACTCTCTCTCTCCAGTCTCAGTTTGAATCCTCAAAGGGAATTTACAAAATACTTTTTGTAGATGAGCCTATTAACTTCATAAATTTACTGGATACAAAAAAATCATGATTAAATAGAGACACTAGATTCATGGCACATTAGAACCATCTGATAACCCCAGGTAACCTCCCTACATTTTACCACCTTCCTTCTATCACCAGGTCAACATTTCCCCTTTTCTCCCCACCTGTGTCACACCTGTTGTCTCCCAAGGTCTCTGATCCTTACTGCCCTGCAGTTGCATTTTCACAGGCCTGCATTTTGCTGTTCCATTCAGAAGAGCGCAAAACAACAGCAGACTCTCCCTATGCCTGAAGAAGGGTGTTTGTACCCAAAAGCTTTCAGAAAACAATTTTTCCAACTATTTAGTTGGTCTAATAAAAGTTATCACATTTACCCAAAGAACCATGTCTGACTTTGGTGATAATGAGACTTCCCAGGATTGGGGGCATTAAGATTAAAGGACTGATGCTTGTAAAACACTTTGCAGAGCAGCAAGGTGATGGTGTTATTGCCACCTGCAGTGGTCTTTTCACCCTCTCAAATGTCTTCCCCCATCTGTCTGTCTATACCCTGTACTACCTCTTTATCTTATCTTCTCTCGTGTCCTCCGTGCAGGCCATAGAAGTGCATCGGCTCACAAGATTTATCCCAGTAGAAAAACTGTTAAATGGGTATAGAAGCACAATCTGTAGATTTATGTTATCATAGAAAAACTGGGAGAATAGGAGTAAAAAGGAGAATAAACCCGCAGCCATTTTGTACGGCTCTTTTAATGGCAGAAGTCTTAGGAACCCCAAAGCGGGTTATGAGCCAAAAAGCCATAAACATAGCTACATTTCCGCAACGTTCTTACAAAACATTCCTTTTTAATTTACTCAGATTCCTAGTAAATAATTTTTCCAAGCACAGTAACCACAACATCCTGTGTTTCATTTTGAAGCTCCTTCTCGCTTCTGCTACATTTCTTTTACTTTTGCATGGAAAAGTTAACTCATCTTGCATTGATCCTTTGTGACGAGCAGCTACAGAGTCAGAGGGCCATTAACCAAAACAGTCACCCATTTACATGTCCCTCAGTCCCAGCTCAGGCAAGTCATGTTGCTGGAATGTCTGATACAGATCAGCCAGAAACGAGCTGTGAGAAAAGAAGTGTTCTTATATTTCCTTGGGGTTGCTAGGGAAAAGCAGAATAGAGTATTTGGTTGGAGGAGAAATCAGGAATTTTCTTAATATCTGAAAAAATAAGGTTTGTGTTTGTTTTAGTTTTGTTTGATATGATTTCTATGTCATGCATATGTATATATTCTGAAACAGCAAGGAATTAAACTATTTAATTCTTAAGTACATTAGGAGTATGTGATGTTTTCAAGTAATTTTATCAAGAACAACAAAGCGTACTTGTAAAATCTTTCTTACGTTGAAGTGTATTTATTTAGGGACCGATTCTTCTACAACATTGAAAATTCATTTGAGTAAACAGTTGAATGATTCATGAACTAAGGTGCTAACAGTGTGAGTTTAAAGTGTTGTGATCGTGGTCCTCCATGAAAGAGGAAAAATCTTAACTTCAACAGTTGTCATGGCCAGCAGGAAATTTCTGCAGATATATGATGCTAAAAATACTACCAGGATCCTTTCTTCCTCTATGCCTTCCTACCTGTCATAAATTGATGGAAATGTCAAATGGCCACTGAGCAATCACTGACACCTAATACTGTGGAGTAGGAGAGCATTGGGTTATACTTTTTATTATAATGCATCATTTTTGTGCATTAACGTAGCATTCAAACTTCCAAGCTTTTCTCCTCATTATTTTCCTAAAGCATTTCAGCACCTCATTGTAAAAAGTGATTTCATATTTTAAAAAATAGGTGTGGGAATTACTCAGTAGTTAGGTTTAATTGTTCTGAATCCTTACAGTGTTTCATGAGAAAATGTACTGAAGAGACATGCAACTGTGTGAAATGTGATGGAAAGGTATAATTTGACCACCTACCACTAGCTGCTGAAAAGGAATTCAAAGGGCCGCACACCTATCAAGATTAATCACCATTTCGTTATTGAAAATGCGTCTCTCTGGCGCATTCCTTGCTGATGGGCTATAGGAAGGAGGAGATGCTGGGTTGGGGTAAATGGAAGTCATAGTCCAAAGACCCAGCTCTGCCCTTGTGAGGTCCACAAGGACACCCTTTGTTTGGTGCAATCCTCATGTCTTGCTTTTCACAACTGCCTTTGCAGAAGAAAAGGGAAAGGGGCCAGAAGGGTGGGCCCACCCATTACAGAATGGCAGCTCATCTGTAGACTGTTTATGGCCCCTTGTCTAGTCATTTACCTCCGACTGAACTCCAGCGACGGACATGGCCAAGTGTCTCATTTGGACGAGAAAGAAGAGCATTATTGAAAGCGACTGACCTCTCCATCACCCTATACTGTCGTCATAGTGCTTTTATAGGGCTTCCCTCCCCCCCGTCCCTTTTTAAACCACAATACCTCCCTTCCTGCTCAGCACCTCCTCCCCTGAGAGACTTAGTAGTTTCTTTTTATTTGACAGACACCTGCACTGTGGAGCTCCGCTCCTGTGATCCTTTGAGCCCTGGACAGAAAGCAAAATAATTAACTTTCATCTAATGACAAAGCTTGAAGACATCAGGTTTCCCCTCCATACCTCTCTTCGGGTGCTTATGTATGAGCACAGAAGGGTCCTTTTGCTAGGCAGGTTTACTACTGAATGGGCCATGGGGACCTCTCACGCTTCAAGGGGCATGTTTGAGGTGCGTTTGGATGATGCTTGCACTGGTGCTGCACCTGTACTGTAGATAAAGAGTCTGTGGGTCTAAGAGTCCACGACTAAGGGTCCTTATCCAGACTTCATTCAAGTTCGTTAAAAGGCTTCCATTGACTTCATCACTCTTTGGCTCATTCCCTAAATTCGCTGTAGTCGTATAAAGTATTTTGTTATGGAAAATGGCACAATAATTCAGGTTGAGCAGATTTATTCATTCTAGATACTTCTTTTCAGGCAGGCAAGATGGACAGGGAATGGCTGGCCTCAGTGAATATGTTTATTATTCTGCAAGAAAAGGTCCAGGCTAAAAATTGGAGGACTTTTTTCCTTGAGGAAGCAGGACATTATTTCTGTAAGCAGAAAAGCAGCAACAATAATTTGAATTTGTTGTATTTCATTTGTCCTTTTGTTGATTTTAGCCTGTTTGTGTATTAGCATATAACACTGCATAGCTGTTTTCTAAAAATAATTTTGGAAATAACAGAGGAAATTTGATTGTGTTTTTGTGAATTAAAAGTGATGTGAACCCCAGTGGCGCTATGATGTATGCAGAGACAATTGACATAAGAAGTAGGAAGTTAGCTGCATTTGCGCTGCACTGAGCCAAGATGGGGAGCATCAGTGCTTTCGTAAGAGAAGTTACAGTTTTTATATTGCTTCCTGAATTTTGGAAAAAGTAAAAATTGACTGCATTTTCAAAGGTGCAACTTATATTGCACTCACAATCTTTGCATGTGCACAAACCTTTATATTTCCATGTGTAAGCAGGCGCATACGCAGATGATAAAGTGTGTGGTTGAAGCATGCATTTTGTGGGATCCCAGTGAAAAAAGGTGCTCATTCAGAATTCTTGTCTCTGAGAATAGTCTTCCCAGGTTCGACATGCACAAGCAATTGTGCACGGTCCCTGAGAACATCCCTTTTCCACTGCCCTTGTTATTATTGAGCACTTGACATAGTACCACCCTGACACACTGCAAACACAATTTCTTGATTAATAGTTTTCTTCCTTCCCACGCTAAGGAAAAATCCTCCCCTAGGATTCATTTGTATTTTGTTTTCCCTAGATATCTGATATCAGTGATGGCCGCTCAGAATATTGTAATAAAAATCCTTCATAGCAGAATAATTATGATGCTGTTAGGACTGAATCATTTGTAGAACTTCTTCCTTAGGATCTCAAAGACCTTCAGGAGCTTAAACCCTTGCAGCCTTTTCAGAGACAGGTCAGGGAACAGGGACAAAAGGATGAACCGATACTTGGACACTTGATCAGACATCTAGTGCCCAAGGTCACGGTGGGGGGAAGGGAGCAGGGAAAGTCTGTGGCAGAGTCGAGAATACAAAGCAGATCATCAGCTCCCAGCTCTGTGGTTTAAACACAGGTTGGTGTCTCTGCTCTTGGGCATGAGAGAGTCTTGTGTTCCAGCAGTATACTGGCAGCATTGTACTTATGCAGTGCACAACCTATCTGACCATTCAGACTAATGTAAAAAACCGTATATCGTTGGAAGGGGTTAACCTTGCTCTTCATTGCAATTTGGTCTTGACCTGTCAGGTAGCGACGTCCTTGCTCTCATTGTGTGTCTTTTATTTCACACCCATGCAAATGTTAATCTTTATAGTAATCGTGCTGAGCAGGTGTGAGGCTTGAACACAAGCCAATGAAATGAAAAAAGAGGACATGTCTCCAGGTTATCCCATCAGCCATGGAACTGGGTTGCTGACGAGTCTCTGGCTGGGAGCCAAGGCTTCCGGACTGTTTGTGTGATTGGGGTGGAAGAGGGGGAGGGAGGCCTGGGCTTGGGGGAAATGGCCAGACAGAAAAATTGATTGTTAGTTTAATGTGATCTGACATTAGGGAAAGTGGAAGTAGAGGACAGGGAAAAGCCACAACCTCAGCACTATATTAGCAGCACTTTGACTTTAGAGAATGTATCGGTGCCTCCTCTCGTACAGCATCCTTCCTAGGGAGAAGGAAAATGGAGGACAGTGTCAGTCCGAATGGTATCCTTTTGCAATGGACTTGGTAGTATGCATCCTTAACAGGACTGTACTTACAGAGGTGACGCTAGTCAACCAGGTAATCAGTGAAATGCAACCTTCCCTTACCAACACAAAATAAATCTTTCAGACAGGATAAAATCACAGCATGGAGTGATCCAGGCTTGTATTGAGACAGCCGAAACAATCAAAACTCCTGGGTTCATGTGCGAGTATATACATCGTGCCACTAAGTCCAGTTAATTCTAGTTTGATTAGTTGGCCTTCACTCTCCATCTAACCCCAAGGCATTCTTATTATGAAAGAAATGTCTCTTGTTTTTTTAAACTGGAAAATAATTTTGTCTATCAAAGTGGGAAATATTTCTGTAAGTGAGCATTTGTCTAAGTGTTCTTTGTTCATCCTTCTTTTTAATAGCATTCATCATTCCACTTGAAAAGGAAATTATTGCAAGAAAAAACTCATATGAGGCATAAACCAAATTATATAACATACTGAAGATACAGTGTAACCTGACTGACAGTTAAAAGCGCTAACAACACTGAGTTAGCTGGTAGAATTTGGTATGTGGAAAATCATGATGTTTCTTTAGTGTGGTCCCTAGCAGCCTTATAGAAAGCTGAGGCCAGACTTCAAAGTTGGGTAGATGCCTCAGAAGAGATGGGTATCTTTATTTCTTGAGGCTCTTGAACATAGAAAATACATGGCTTACTTTCGGTCCTGCAAAAAGTCAGCAGCGGATCCAGGGACAGAACCCAGCAATCCTGACTCCCAGACCTTTGTGGCAACTATTAGACCATACTTCTGCAAACATGACATACAGATCCATTCATCATTTTATTTCCACAAGGCTTTAAACAGCTATATTAGACATTCCACCTTTACCAGAAGGTTGCTATGTAAAGTATTGTCACATAAATGTCATGATATGAAAATAAAAAGAAGCAGTTGGGCTGCTGTTAAGATACAGATAAAGTTGCAGAGCTCAAGGACATCCTTCAAAGTCATTACTTGAGACTTTATTTCAGTGCTGGAAGAATCTTGTGGGTCAAAAAAGGATTGGAAGTTCACGTTAGCCAGATCCAAGTGTGGAAAGTAAGTGGACCAGGTGAACTTCACTGATGGCCTGTTACTTAGAGTCTTAGAAGGAAACTTCTCTGCATGAGCTTCTGCGTCCGATCCCGTTTGGGCGAGATTAAAATTAACCTGTAAAGGTTGATTTGTTCATGGTTCCTAGACCAATGGTTCTCAGCCTTTTTAGGCTCAAGCCACCCCTTGTTAGACTAAAGACGGCCCTCACAAAATACCAGCTCTTAGCTTTCACTTGTTTTTTGATTATAGAAGAATAATAGGGCAGTTTGTGTGTCATAAAGAACTCGGAAAGACCACAACGAATGTTTTTGACACTACAGATTCATATTTGAAATCTTTGGGTTTATCTCATGAATCTTGTGTATGTGTTTGCATGTCTAACAGACCGAGTATTACACACCACCCCCTGGCACCATTGAAAGAACCATATGGCACTCCAGGGCGCCCTGTTACTCTGGCTGTGAATCACGATCCTAGACATTGACACCAGCTCTCCAAAACCACACTGGAAAGCTTGCCTTTACATCTGTGATACGTGATGGGGAAATCCAGCAGCTCTGTAAAGACACTTTAGGGTTTGTTTCCTCATCTTCCTTAGCCCAGCAATGGTTATGTTTTAAATGTGGAAGGCAGGGGAGTTGTCATCCATAATGCTGCCATTCCCTCTCACCCTTAGTGCACTCCCTTTGGGTGCCACATGGGTCTTTTTGGCCCTGGAATGAACACTGCCAAAAGGCTGGGATTTAGTATCTAATCCTATTAGGTATGACCCAGATCAGATTTAAAATGATTAAATATGTGAAAAGGAGCTGTGGGGAGAAAAGAAAGGAGTACAGTGACCTGGCTGGTTTGAGAGAGGTGTCCCACTGTGCTATGAAGAAGGCTCTCTGCTAAGGTTAAGGGAGTCGCGCTGGTGAGAGGAGTAGGGAGCCGAGCCCTCTAACTAGAGCATGTGCAGCTGACTTTCAGTGGGGCTTGCACCCCTGCTTCCATTAGATGCATCTTAAAGTATTTCCCAGTGGTCTGTGAACTTGTACTGAGGCTGTGGTTGCTCAGCAGCTCTACCGGTTATGCCCATAGGAGTAACCAGTGATTTCTAGCATGCGGCGTAGTGGTCATAGAACAAGACAGGGCACAGGAACTGCCAAGCTCCCATCGGGAAGGACGGTGTGACAGCCTCAGTGGCTGTGAGAATTGAGTCATTTTTGCAGAGCGCTGAAGACTGGAATTCCTCATCGTGTTATTGGGAGGGACTTACCCAAATTGTGATTGTATGGATTTTGTGCAAATCGCAAAATCGGGTGATCACCGGTGGGGGACGGGGCCACCGCAACCAATCAGAGGCATAGGGACATGTCCTTGAAAATGGCAGCCAGCCCCGTGATCTGCCCACAGAATTGGCTGGCTGCCTCCTTGAGTCGGGTAGACACCTAGCTATTGGACATAATACATTATGGCCACTGATGGACATAAAAAAACCCCAAGAAGCACACAAATTACTGAACGAGGCAGTGCATCAGTTTGACCTGGTTTCCCAACATCTGTATAGATCAGGCACTTCAGCGGGGCTTTGTGGCGCTTTTATCTAATAGCTGACTGAGTCAGCTATTAGATAAAAGCCCTGCTGAAGCACCCAATCTATACAGACTTCGGGTGAGCCAGGTCAGACTAACGTGATGCCTCTTCTGGGCATACGCTGGGCTCGATGTGGGGATATGCTGAGTTTAAAGTATAGCAGCGTTTTTTGGATTTTTTTTTTGTGTCTGTAAGCAGCCTTTACGGCAAAACTTGTTGATTCATTCACCCAAGCCGTGGTATAAGTGACTATAAAGTAACTCGCTTGTTTATGGAAAACAGCATATTTGGTCTTTGTGGTTCTTGCTTGCTTTGCATGAGGTTTCAAACAAAATGCTGCGTAGCATATATCTTTTCTCCTTCTCCCCACTCCCCTTCCATATGATTATAGGTTAGGTATGACAGCATTAAGCTCTTGTCTTTGGATGGATGAAAAACCCACATACCTATACTATCGTAAGACGGAAATGGGAGACAGAATGGTAGATAGTGTCCCAGGGCTTTTGCAGCTTCTCTGCTAGAAATGTAGAAGAGGCAATTTAGAGAAAAATAAAACGTCAGAAAACCCATGTTCAGGGGTGTGCTAATGGGAATAATGCATCTTAAATGCATCTGGACAGCTGTGCCCTGCTACAATCTTGCAGAAAAGCCCCCTCAGAAAAAAAAAAGGGCCCACATGGTAGTGAATTTTCAGGTTAATGTTTAGAAAGGTCTGTTCAGCAGGGACAGGTAGTGCTTATTTGCTATTTTATTTTTTGTTAAACAAGCTTAATGTTGCAGCCAGCTCTATAAGGATTGTACTTGTGGTCCACGTTTTAATCTGTACTTTGACCAGTTAAATCCTCAGCCACAGAAAAATCTGTTTAGGGAAACGCGTCTTCTCTTGAACCGGAGAACAGTAGCAATTCAGAACAGCGGGTCAAAATACTGTTGCTTTAGTTCTTGCCAATAGATGGTGTGGTAAATCATGCAGCATCCTTCCAACCTGGAACAATTCAAGGCTGTTGATGATAAATGACAAAACAAGGAAAGTTTAATTATATCGCAGGCACATTTCCTGTGCAAATGAATGAGACCGGCCTGAAGAATGAAATAAAGTCTGCAGGTTTTAGTAGGCTTTTTATTTTTATGGCTTATTGTTCATTCTGAAATCAGGCATAACATAGGGTACAGATGCACCTTGTAGACTAACCAAATCACAAGTGCCTAAGCTTTCATGAGCCTGAGCTCACTTCATCAGGAACAAGTTTGTTTTTGCCTGGTGCCAAGAATCAGGTTCACATGGGGCAGATGGGGGAGGAGTCGCTGTATTTGGTCTAGCAGGTTGGGACTCAATGAAGTTTTAATCTTCTTTCAATCCATCAGCCCTCTTATTACACTCAATCTCCTTTCAAGTTGTTACTCAGATCCACACGTGGGTCTCTTTACAGAGATTAAAGCACAGGAAGTATCCCATTGAATGGATTATAACAGCACCCAGCAAAAATTCTTGTTTTGCAACGGGGAAAATGAGAGCTACGCGTGGAGCTGTGAATTAAGGAAAGGTTGTTAATTTATCAAGCGGCCTAAAGAATCAGTGTGGATTCAGGGGCCTGATTTCTCTTTTGATAGCAGATTCACTCCCGTGTCATTTCCAGTATGCTACTCAGGACGTAACCACTGTAAGTAGAGTCAAGTCAGGCCCCATCTGTGTCCACCAGCGCCCTGGTGTAAACACTCCTGCCTGCTGTTCTCGCCAGCTTTTATTTCTCTTCACACAGAATCACGTTTGCAAGCAGCGGCCACTTCCAAATTAAAATCACTGATGACTTCAGGATGTTTGAGCTGAGAATTGACTTATCTGACCGTGTCCATGAGTGAAAATTTTAGGACCTCATTCTCCTCCCTAAGTCAGCAAGCATTCAGGTTTTTTGAGTTGGGGATGATAAAACTGTGAGTAAATAGTCTGCCTTGTCTTTATCTGAACTTCATTGAGATCCTTACCTTTATAGCAGTGGTTCTCAACTCTTTGAGACTTGAGGCGCTCCCGGATAGACTCACAGCCGCCCTTGGAAAACGCCTGCTCTTAGTTTTCACTCTTTTTTTGTCTACAGAAAAACAGCAGAACAGTTTTTCTGTTGCAAAGAGCTCTAGCCCACAGCTGTGGGTTTATGGTTGAAATCTCTGAGTTTCCCTTGTGAATTATGTTTGCAAACTTAACAGTGCTAATATTATGGGGCACTCCACAACACCTTTGAAAGGATCTCAAGGCACCTTGTGGTGCCTTGGCATCCTGGTTGAGACTCACAGCTTTATAGTCAGGGCCCTTCTAGCTCCTAGCTTTAGCCCCACTAAAGGAAAGTAGTTTTACTTCGTGACCATCCTCCCAAAGCCATTAGAGATTAGTTTGCTTCACAACCTGTCCACTGAGATAAGTAGTAAGTCTGGAGTGGTTAACTGACTTGCTTAAGGTCACAAAGTCTACTGCAAAGAGGCAGGACTAGGGACCTGGGAGCTTTAACCTGCTGCCCTGTATTTTAACCATTAGGTCACACATCTGTACTCTCCAACCTTGTACCTGATCCCAACAAGACCGATGTAATACCATGTTACCTGTGCTCATGCTGGCTGAACTCTGAACAGTTACAAGCGCAATTAATGGCCTTGCCTAAACCAGCCTTTTCCCCTAAAATGTCCCACTGTTTCTAACAGCAGTTCGCCTCCACTCTAGCAGGAGTCCTTACTGCTGAAACATCCTTGGTTTCTGCTGTCGTTTGAACCACTGTCACCCAGACTTGCATTGAGCCTTCCCTTGGAGAGGCCAAACAAAGAGGGACTGCAGAAAGCTGAGCTCCAAGGGCTTCTCCCTGTGTCAGGCCCCGTTATTCTGGCCTCTGACTGCCTGTGATTGAAGAACAAGAGCCTCCAGCAGCCTTCCTAGTCAACTGAAAGTAGCTGGTGACAGGCGTACCAGAATTAGACAATAAGGCTGCGGGGAGGGGAGGGGG